>CM076612.1:12177183-12777183 GCA_038502775.1 Hippodamia convergens
AGACTGTCTTCATTGTGTTTTCATCAATCTTATGCCACTTCCATAACGGATAATCGATAACATTCAAAGACAATCTTATGTGTGACGCTTATTTACTATCATCGGTCAACCAGAGACGCATATCTTTTAATAACTTTTCGTTAGACCTTAGACCACACGCGTAACACGAAAACTAACCGTCAATCAACCTGTACATTTCCCCGGCTCTGCAACTAACGTTAAAGCGCCGACCAACCGAGTGGTTTATCCGACCAATTTATCTCTTCATATGAAGACGTGATTTGTGCACAATCTACCGATTCAGAGGAATATGCGAACATGTCGCAGACATTCAGTAGTATATTTATTTCAGTTATTACATCTGTTCTCAGTCTGTGGCGCAACTCTGTACGGTTCGCCTTGAAACTTGAAACGATACATCGTCTCAGCTTAGAGAATCGCAAAACCGATCAGACTCTACTATATGGCGGATGACCTATCCGAAGTTAATGTTCTTAATTGCACATGTTCGCACCATAGGGTTTAGTTGACTATTAACTCAGATTTAAGAGAGCGTTTTGTTTTATATTCAAGAGAATACTCACAACCGACAATGAACAAGAATAGAAAGCCTCAAACTGAAACATTCCTGACAAAGTTCGCTTCTGATCAAAGTTAGCCAGGCATCAAAACGTCCTAGGATATTAGGAAATGTATTCTCTGCATCAAGATCAATCATTCAGTTAGTCAATCATCTACACACAACGTTTCGTAACTGATATTCGTCCGATATAATCGAATCGGATCTATAACCGACTCATTGATTAAAAAAACAACGCGAATGAGGTTGTGTAAGCGTTTAACTTTCGTAGCCGCAGAAGTGAAACGGTTGAAAACTGAAGAGTTTCACGTAATGTTCATTCTCGAAGAGGAACTCGGAAGAACATAAATCTGAAATATTTGAAGAGTTTCGAAATTTTCAGAGCCAGCAAATTTTATATCGGTTAAGAATCACAACTATCCCGTCAACAGATAACCTCGGATCTCCGGATTTCCTTGATTTTCTCGGGATTTTCTTAGATTTGAACAGATATCTCTCGAGATTTTCTCGGATCTCCCCACATCTCCTCGAAATTTCCTTGGATATACTCCGAATTTCTTTGCATCTCTACGGATAACCTTCTGATTTGCACGGATCTCCTCATGATATCCTTGGATCTCCTGGGGATTTTCATGGATCTGCACGGATATTCTAGGAATTTTCTTGGATCTGCACCGATTTCCTTGGAATATCCTATGGATTTTCTTGGATAAGCACGGATTTCCTTGGATTTCCTAGGATTTTTCTTGGATCTGCACCGATCTCCTCATGATTTCCTTGGATCTCCTAGGGATTTTCATGGATCTGTACGGATATCCTAGGGATTTTATTGGATCTGCACCGATTTCCTTGGATCTCTTAGGGATTTTCTTGGATCTCATCGAGATTTCCTTTGATCTCCTAGGCCTTTTCTTGGATCTGCATCGATATCCTTGGATCTCCTAGGGATTTTCTTGGATCTCCTCGGGATTTTCTTTGATCTCCTAGGGATTTTCTCGGATATGCACGGATCTTCTCATGATTTCCTTGGATCTCTTAGGGATTTTCATAGACCTACACGGATATCTTAGGAATTTTCTTGGATTTGCACCGATTTTTTTTGGATCTCCTAGGGATTTTCTTGGATCGGCACGGATCTCCTCCGGATTTATTTGGATCATCTATTGATTTTCTTGGATCTGAACGGATCTCCTCGTGATTCTCTTGGATCTGCACCGATTTCTTGGATCTCCTAGTAATTTTCTTAGATCTGCACGGATCTCCCCGGGATTTCCTTGGATCTATTCGAATCTTTTCTGACAAAAAACAGAAAACCTCAGGGGTACGCTCTCGAGCAATGAAACCTCTACACATACCAGTTGCGACAGATCTCTCACTACCGTTATCCCAGTGGTAGATGCAGTTTTTGCCAACCTTCCTGTTGTTTACAACGCAGACCACAATTAAATAAACCTAACTCACACGCGTACTTTATTACGCATTCACCCCGCGGATTTTCTGTATACGCTCGGTAACGAAACCAGCGACAAATGTTTGCTTTTCTGTTTACCCCAAAAAGCACGCTACGGTCCGAAACGTGTCATCCTCAACGGATCGTCCCATAAGGCACGAGAAAATTGAAATGTTAATTTTTGCGGCACGACTCTTGACACACATATCTGATTTCCGAGCCACATGTTCCTCCTTCCGCTTTTAGCGTGACAATTTTCCGTGGCGATAGGTAAACTGAATAGGGAGGGTTGTAGTCACCCCGGTAGGGGGTGTGCATATGGTTGAAATGTTTGTCGAGCCGTATTTCAAACGCTGTCTGTAGGATGCGCTCTAGGGGAAGGCACGTGGCCACATGTCCCCCAGAGAAGGCCCTATTCAATTCAAACCGTGATTTCAAGGTGTGTCACAGGAAACTTTTTTGAGCCTATTGATTTTACTAGTTTAGAGTCTTCACTCTGCCTGTTTCTCTACAATGCATTACTATCTTCATATATACAGAATCGATGGTGTATGAAAGTCTGGCTCTACGTTGAGGCGACTACTTTTTAGACTTCGGCATTATGCACAATCCTCATAAATATTCAACGATATATTCGATTTACATCGAGACAAATAAGATTATGCATATTAGCGTTGTGTAACAGGCCTTGCCGAAAACGAGAACTCGCAATTGCGAAATCAGTTAGGCGCATAAAGAAAGGGAAGCTTATGGAATGAGGAACAGGAGAACTTCCGAGCCATTGAATCGACGCATTCGTTAAATAGGCGACGTAACAACAATTCGCATTCTCGACCAGAAGTAGTAGTATCATTCAAGTTTTGGACGAAAATCTGCGACAGTCATTAAAGCGATCCTTGTTATAGAACGGCAGAGATTTATAACGATGTTCATTATTCACGGCACCCGACAACAGGAGGAGTAATCAAGTAACACCTACGTGACAGTGCAAACACCGGCTACGGTGATCTAGAGCGGGCTCTAAATTTGGGCAATCCAATTTCAAGGTGAAGATCAAGAAATCGTTGTACGGACTATTTAAAGGTTATTTCAATCTGTTCAACTTAAAGACTGCTTTAATACCGCCTAGGGATTGATACTGGGGTTCCTCAGGGGTCATTCCTGGTCTAAAAGTTATTTCATTTAGATGAAGCTTTGTTAACGTTGATTTCAGAATCCTATGTATTCACTCGCTTGCCGAAACGTCGGTAAATACCAACAATCTAGAAAATGGAAATAGCCCAAATAATGTCCCAACAAATATTCCATTATCAAGAATATCTCGTTCACAACCTATATATTTACATCTCAGGTAGATAGATAGATAGAAATCACTAAGAGTTTTCTTATTCACTGAAAAAAGTTTGGTAGCAGCAAACCAAGATAAGAGTTTTTTTTTGTGATGAAAGCTTCCATAGTAGGTTTGATTCCTCAATGGTAAGAAAAACATACATTATCAATAATGTTTTGTAACCATAAACTTCTACTTGCTCCTAAGTAAAAAATAAAAACAACTCCTTTCAGCTGGCCTGACGATAGTGTGTGTTTTTTTACTACCAGATTATATAGATCAGGGTTAATGCCCCTATTACATTATGAATAATAATCATGTGCCTCCATCCAATCTGTCAAAGCTGATAAATGAGGGGGAAACATAATATTTACGTTTGAATTTCTTGGCCAGATATAATTTGTAGTTTGATTAATATTAATGACAGGGATCTCAAAGAACCCGAAGGAAACCCTTTCATACTTTTCCATCGACATACAAATTCCACACCTAATTACCTATTTTAAGAAACAATGTTGGGAAATTTCCACGAATTTTCAGATCATATCCGAAATAATACGTCAAGTGTTATCGACCAAACAATGAAACAATGCGAAACTTCCTCCCACGCGTCTGCTCACTGTATTGACGTGAAATAGTCCGCATTTGTTCGAAACTTTCCCGGCGGATACAATCACGACAAAGCTCAGCTTCCAGAATTGAGATTGATCCGTGCCGAGAAGCATCCAAGCCGAATCCAATTACCGCTTTATCGGTTACGTATTGTGTAGGGCCCCTCAAAAGCGTACTCTATCACTATTCGGGGTAATTACAAAGTGCACCGAGCCCCTTGATGACATTCTGCACGAGGAGGCACGATGCGATGCAGCAGATTGATCTGATCATCGCATAATCACGATTATGAAACAGATAGCTAGGGAGAAGGGCTGGTGTTTTCTTCGATTGTGACCAATACGATGCACTTCCATTGTGTACATACTCGAATTCATCTCTTGCTCTGAAGGCTTTTCGGGTAGGTCTCGGTGTCCCAAATGATGTCTCAAAAGTCCCCTAGGCGGGAGTGACCGCATAACATTTGGCAATGCTATAAAGGGCTAAAATCCTGCCCAAATGTGAATTTTCGTGAATATCTCGGTCCCTTTCAAACTTACGACAAAATACATCATAGAAAAAAGAAAGCTGATGAAATGTCCCGGAAAAAAGGTCTCGTGTAGTTTTTCCATATAACCAACGGTTTCGTCACAATCTTGTTTTCAATTTGAAGGTGTATGTGATATTCTGGATAATCTACACCACCTTTAAGCATGACTGCAGGACCCTCTTTTTCAAAGTGGTATCCCCTAATAGGCCTAATCCAGGACCACTTTGTTTTTTGGGAAGGTATTCGAACGCTAAAAAAGAAAATCAGCTTTCAAACACCTTTCCAAAAAACACGGAGGTCGTTGATTAGGCCTATTAGGAGACACCATCAAAGGTGGAGTGGAATAGAGTGCCTAAATTATCCATAATATCACATACGTTCAATTGAAGGCAAGATTGTGACGAAATGGTTGGTTATATCAAAAAATGACTGAAAACCATTTCATCAGCTTTCTCTTTGCTCTGATGTATTTTTGTCGTGAGTTCGATAGGGACCGAGATATTCACGAAAATTCTCATTGGGGCAAGATTTTAGCCCTTTAGAGCGTTGCCAAATGTTATGCGGTCACTCCGCCTAGGGGACTTTTGAGACATCATTTGGGACACCGAGACCTACCCGAAAAACCTTCATTTGCTTTTGTATGAATTGGTCCGAAGTTTGGGCCTATTTCGATCTAAATGCAGTGGACTAATAAGGACCTTTTTTCACATCTATTGAAGTCTGAATCCTAGACCTTGGTTATCTTGGTAACCCCAATTTTCTCGAAAATGTTAGAATATTTGTTCATTCTGTGAATGTCATTTTGAACGAGACAATGTTGACTTGAGATGCGCATGAAAATAAATAAAGACGCCAGGCATTGCGGCGCTATCAAAAATTTTTTCTCCAGGGACATACATTTTTTACCATGTCATTTGGAAGATAATTTCATTCTGAACTTTTTTTTCGAATACAATGTTTATCCATTTTTAACCGTCAACGATCTGCAGCGAGATTTATGTTAATTCTATTCCATAAATTTTTTTCTGTATGCCTTTATTTGGAGATATGGATATGATTTTGTGCTTTGAATTCAAGAAGGCTAGTTTTCTTAACAATCTGCCACTTGAACTATAAATATGTGGATACAGCAAGATGGGGCTCCATGTCACAACGCTGCTATTATGAAGAGATATTGAGATTAAAAATTCGAAAATAAATGGACCCTTATATTTTGACCGAAGTAATAAGTTACTTCGGTCATCCAGCCTTTATGATCCATACATAAGTTATATCATTTACCAATTTCATTATAAGTAATGAAATTGGGAAATGATATAACTTATGTATGGATCATAAAGGCTGGATGATCTAGATATGATTTAGTTTCGTAAAATGACGGAGGCTTCGTAACAAACTATTTCTTTATTATAATATTCATAAAATGTTATGTCTCATGACAATAAACTTTTTTTAATAAGAAACGAAACATTTCGAATCAAATATTTTATATACCGGCCATTATGGTCCATGCATAAGTTATATCATTCCCCTATTTCATTATAAGTTACTTTGGTCGAAATATAAGGGTCGACTTGGGCACATGCGTTTCTTATCTTCATTTTCAAGTGGTCCAAGTTATTAGAAAGAGTTTTATATTAGTACCATATTTTTCAGGGTACCCCTCAGGAAGTAATCCATGAGCGTTAGGTCTAGCGATATCTGATGGGTCCATTGGTTCCTATCCATTTATTTTCGAATTCTTGATCTCAATATCTCTTCACAATAACAGCGTTGTGACATGGAGCCCCATCTTGCTGTAGCAACGTATTCCATCTTATTTGAAGAGGCACATTGACTAGAAAACTAGCCTTCTTGAATTGAAGGCACAAAATCATATCTATGTCTCCAAATAAAGGAATACTACCACCATACAGAAAAAAAATATGAAATAGAATTTACATAAAACACGTTGCTGTTCGCTGACGGTTAGAAATGGATGAAAATTGTATTAAAAAAAAAATTCAGAATGAAATTATCTTGCGAATGACACGATCAAAAAGTTGGTGTTTTGATAGCGCCACGACGCCTGGCGTCTTTATTTATTCTGCAGATTTTCATACGCATCTCAAGCTAACATTGTCTTGTTTAAAACGCCATTCACAGAATGAAAAAATATTCAGACGTTTTCGAGAAAATTGGGTTACCAAGATGAGCCCAAACTTTTTGAGTTTCTTTGAACTCTTCATGAGTATTTGGCAACGACATCTCCGATAGCAGATTCTGATGACGAGAGTTACCAAGTTTCTTGTACACCAAGATTCGGAAGCTTACCTCCAGCTGATATTCAAGTGCTGGTTGTCATTCAACTCAAGTTACCTGGTCAGGAAAAAATGTACCGTAACGTAAAGAGCTCCATCCGAAACATCGATAACAAAATACGAAAAAGGCGAGATGAATCCGCTAAACAGCCTCCGAACAAAGCTAAGGAGATCCATCAATGGGGTCTTCATGTTTAATTCACCTGACGTCGTTTGAAGATGGGTTGGGTCGATGAAATCCGAAGAACTTTCTGATGATTTCAACAAGAGATTGATGAAATGAGATCCGACCTGAAGGACCAAATATTTCCTTTCGGTAAATCTCAAGCGATAGGTGCTCATAAACTTGGTCCAATTCGATTTGTTAAACAAACAGGGATGAGAATGAGTTGAGAAGGGGAATGCCATCGTAACTAGAGTCACGAAGTCGATGACAATAGTGGCAGATAAAATTAATTCGTACAACACGAGAAGATAGTTGGCCATTTCGACGGATTATTCTTCATATAATATAATTAAGTGTGAATTATGTGCTCGAAGCTAGCAGAACTAGCTAGCGATTAAGTTTAATTTGAGAGGACAAAGATGTCATTAGCATTGGGGATGAAATTAGGGGTGAGCGTCTAGAGAACGAACGAACATGATATTCTCAAGAGATATTAAGTTTATATTCGGATCAGGGTGTGGAAACACTTCTTGTTCACTTGTACGCCACTGGTTTCACCCAAGCTTCGAAAATTGCAAAAACTGTCGTGTCATCGCTGAATGTCTATGTCCTCCTGAGCCTAAATAAATGACAACTAAATCGAATAGCGGAAGAAATAACCGTAGCAATAGGAAAACCTCGCGTTCCCATGCTTCATACCCAGCCTCCCATTGTGTAGTCGCATAATTAAGTTTCCTTTGATATCCAAACTTCATAACGAAATCGGCGTGACGCTTCGATCCATTATGTACGTCGAAATTCTACGTCGCGACGCGTGATTTATGGTCGCGCGACCGAGATGAAAAAGACGCTAAACCAGGACCTTTAACTCCCCGTGATTGACGACTTGAAAAACCTCTGAAAAATGATTCAAAGTTACTCCCACCTTTTATCTGCGTTTGCTTGAATTTCCCCACTTTGACATTCAGACCACTGGGAAGAAATAACGATGATATGTTGATAAATAAAAGGTCTTGAGGGTAAGGAAGAAGAGGTCGAGGAAAAAGAAATAAGGACATTGTCCTGTTTGAAACGCCATTCACGGAATGAAAAAATATTCTGACGTTTTCGAGAAAATTGTGTTACCAAGATAAGTGAATCGCCACTTTGACATTCAGACCAGTGGGAAGAAATAACGATGATATGTTGATAAATAGAAGGTCTTGAGGGTAAGGAAGAAGAGGTCGAGGAAAAAGAAGTATGGACCAACTGGTAGTGAACCACGGTTGGACGCATGTGGTTACAGTATCTTCATGGGCGCCCGCAGAATTTTTTCTCAGGGGGGGCAAAAAAAATCGTCGAAAAACGATAAGGCGCATGCGACATCAGTATTCCATTTCTTTCTATTTCGTTTTTTATATTCATGCATGAGCGCCCGCAGAATTTCTTGAAACCGATTAAGTTTTCCACCTCAACATTTTTTTAACATCAACAATATAAGGCAATATGTATAAGATAATACGGTAACTGTTTTCTAAACAAATCACAATCCATGAAAGAATATTAACAGGAAAGTGAAATATAAATAATATGAAGAAAGGAATGAAATAAATTGTATGATTGCTTATAGCTACAGATACATCAACCAGTAATAACGAAAAACAAATATACATATACGATAAAATGATATTCATAAAAACCATACATGAATAATAATGAAATATGAAATATAAATTAAATGAAACAAACCATAAATTCAACACTAGACACTCAGAGATTATTCGAAATAACACAATATAAATATATTATCAAAATGAATTAATTATAAAAAAAATAAAAAAGACATAACACACACAAAAATAATAATAATATTACTGAAAATAGAATACCGGAATCGTAATACCACGCATATTTCATTCTGAACTAAAAACCAGCCTTCTGTTAGTCTCAAGAAATTCAATAGGAAATTAATTCCTATATTTTTTCTTAAATTGTTTCTTTATCAGTACACGAGGAATGAGTCTGCATTGATGTATAAAGTTTTTTTTTGGGTGTCTTATAGCGGTGGTCATCGGCATTCGATCTCCTATGGAAAAATTTTAGAATATCCATATTTTCCAAAAGTAAATTCATCAAATTATAAAAATATATGAAATATATATAGAAACATAAGTAAAATGACTCTCAAGAAACAAGAAAAAAACAGTCTTCTGGGACTGCCGATAGAAGTGAAATCTGAGCAACTTGTAAACTGGATCGTTGGACTATTTGGTCATCATTTTGGAAGTAATTTTGGTTTACAAAGGAGTGTTTATGATCATAGATCAAGGAACTTCAAATTGATCATTAATACTTCCTTACAAATCAAAAATTATTCGCAAATAATAATCTAAAGGGTCGACGCTCTACGATACAATTCACTTGTTACTTTGTTTTCACTTCTATCCGCAGACCCCAAAGGCTGCCACATTTCGATTTTTTACAGTTCTTATCAATAATTTACATTATAATAGTTGAAATTTCACATTAAGAGGCGCCGAACGAAAAAATCATCTACGTAAATAATCAAAGAAGTTACCCTCGATAACAAAATTTGGAGTCAAAGACACTAACAACGAAGTATTCTGATTGGAGAATGGACAATAATTATTGAAATATGAGAGTAGACCCACTAGTCGCAGGAAGAATCCCCCATCAAAGAAGCCGCCTGAAAAAACCGGTCATAAAACGGAACATCTGGTAACGATTGAAGAGAATGCCGATAAGCATGGGGTAGTTTATGAATTTATTACTTCGTTTTAGGTAAACAAAAACATGAAACTCATCGTCTTCGCAAACTTTCCATGATTTTTTCACCCAAAAAGTGCTCAACACGCCTCAGGGAGTTATCAAGTCGATAGAGGATCAAAATCTCAGGGGGGGCCGCGGCCCCCCCTGGCCCCCCCTGCGGGCGCCCATGAGTATCTTATCTTCTTGTGTGGCAATCGTACAGTGAACTCTTCTGATGTCAAGGAATTTTATATACTACTTCTGGTTCTATCTGAAACCAAGGAAGGAGTTAATTTAAATTCAGAGAGAAGGAAAGATAACAGTGGAAAAATGAGAAACATCTATCCGTCGGGGATTAAACTCATATGAAGTGCGCGAAGAACCCCTTCCGACTTCCAAGAGTCTGAATTTTCAATTCGGCAATTGGATGTGATAATGCTGAGAGAAATATGGGGTTGTCTGGAGACGTTGCAGCGTTCTTCCGGGATTTTTGCCGAGATATATGATCTATGCGAAGAAGCTGGGAGCACATAATGGATGTCTTCTTCGTTCGTAGCAATGTTTCATTCTGGAGTCGCATCTGAATTTTGATATTATCATTTCGGGTCGATGAAACCGTGTTTTTCTGGATCACGTCCAGAACTTGGTGTCCCTACAAACACCATCAACCCTATCGAGACTAGGTCTAGAAAAATCGAGAAGGATTACAGGAAATTGTAGAAGAAAAGACCATTCAAATGTCTGACTGCCTTCTTGTAGACGATAAATTGAGTGCAGTTTCGATTATTATCTGTTTACGACATTCAATGCTCTATTTGGCATTTTGTTCAACTCAGAGGTTTCATTCGAATACACGCTTTCTGATGTTTCCTACCAGATTGAATGGTCTTCACCATATTTCGGAATCATGATGACAGTGTAGAAGGGGTGACAGTCGAAGAGATCTCCAATATGTCTTCAACATGCTTAGCTCCAGAATTGATGTGGTCAACTGCATTCAGAGTCTTTCGGTGTATGTATTAGCTTTTTTCCTATCAGTTCATGATGGATTCGCACAGCTATTCTCATCCTTTTCTTCACACTCGCTCAAATTCCAATTCACCATAATTTATTCTATTATTCGTGGAGATTGATCAGTTTTACAGCCTCTTCTGCTTGTGGACCCTTGTTCCCGGTCGTCCTTATCGACCAGATCCTCTCGGGGGACGCCAAGGATGCATTTCCGTCGTTTTTTGAAGGCGCGACGGTATTTAACGCGAAAGCTCCTCCGAAATGGAGGATCGGCAGGTCTTTTGCATGAATTTGACGCCGAGTGGAAGCTCAAAGGATTCGGTTTAAAGGCCTAATTGAGAGGGGTTTGATTCTATGTGGCACGGAAGTAATGTCGGGGCTTTTCTCACCCCCCTATATTGAAAGCAGAACGATGAATTCACTGTTTTTGTCTGGAATGCCTTCATCATGACGAAAACCCGCAATTTGGAGATTATTCGGAGTGGTAAACGAAGAAGTTGAAAATACATTCAACATTTGAGAAGAAGGAGAGGACTTGGCCGAATTCATCAGGACCGGATTTAATGTACCGACCGCGAACCGATGACGATGCAAGCAACTGAGAATTTCAGATGAATCACTTTATTGTCGTAATACAGATCTGAAGAAAGAACTAAACGCCGGACAACGAAAATATTCATAACCCTGTAGGCGTACATTTGGTTGTTTACGGCGCTATTGCTTCTCGTTGGATATACTATAGATTGCTCCTCGATTTTCAGGAACCATTTGGATTATTTACATCTTAAGTTGACAAAACTTCCAACGGAAGCCTCTCAATCTTCATGTTTTCTGCTGTAGCTATCTTGTTTGGACTATCTGCCAAAACAACTGAACTTTCTATGACGGTCATACTGGAATGAACATCATTATTTACTTCTTAGTTACTAGTATGTGCAAATGGTTCCAAGACGAATTAATGAAAAACAGAGAAATATATGAGTGTTCAGCTCATGTCCCAAATATATATTCTTTCGAATAAGGGAGATTTCAGTCTTGGATTTCTATTTTCTGAAACGTAGAAAAGTATCGGAAAAGAATTCGGAAATGAATTGAATTTATTTCAAGAATTCCGAGTTGCAGTCTGTCTTCGAATATGAGAGGAACTATATTTGATAGCACTGGTAGCCATTGGATAGGTGTAGATCGAATGGTTCCAGTAATTATTCTCATTGAAAAATTTAGCTGTGCATCGATTTTTCTGAACATGAACACTATTGAGCCAAACAGGGCAACAATAATTCAGCCCTGGAAAAACCCAGGGCAAGGGCAGCTGTGCGAAGAGTAGTCGGGTCAGCACCCCATGGCGTACCAGCAAGTTTCTGTAGAATAATATTTCTCGTTTTCAGCTTCATTCGTGAGTCATCCAAATGTGCTTTGTAATTCAGAGAGGAATCCAATTTAACACCTAAGTATTTGGGGGTAAAATTATGTTTCAAAGGAAAGTTTCCGAAAAGGACATTTAATTTTCTGAATTTTTGATGGTTATTCGAATGAAATAACAAAACCTCGGTTCGGATTTGGACAGAAACGCCATTCGAAAAGATAATTTTTCAAAATTTTCAGATCAGAAGTTAAATTTTCCTCAATACTTCGAAAATCAGAATGACGGAAAGCGAGTGCAATATTGTCGGCGTAAATGAATTTTTCAGATGAAGTACAAGGAATATCGCATACATATAAATTGAAAAGAAGGGGTGCTAAAACAGATCCTTGAGGAAGACCATTGTTCAAAGTTTTGAATTTACTACTATTATCATCAACAAAAACACGAAATCTTCTATCCGATAACATATTCTGTAATAGACGAATCATCTTTCCACATTTAAGATGTGTATAAAGTTTATAGATCAAACCATCTTACCATACCGTGTCGTAGGCAGACGATAAATCTATGAAAGCTGAACCTGTTATCGCAACCTGATTCGATAAATGGGTCAAACTGAGAACCTGATCATAGCAGTTTCTATTTTTCCTGAAACCGCCCTGACAATTTTGAAGAACATCCTGTATAGTAGGTTCAATCCTGAAGAAAATCAACCTTTCTAAAATTTTCATCGGAACACTCAATAAACTAATTGGCCTATAACTACTCGCTTCGGAAGGATTCTTTCCACGTTTCAAAATGCCTATTACTTTCGCTTTGCGAAATTCAAAGAGGAGCGACGTTTAACAGCTCTCGTATGCAGAAAAAACTGAGCAACAACATTTCAATTCCTCAAGTCCATAATCAGAGATATCGCTCCAGGAGACTTCCTCTTCGATCGCTCTATCGTCTCAGCCCAGTAACCGATAACCAGTGCAATTTAAGCGGTCGCTAAGGAGGTTCTCCGACAGGGAAAAAATATATTTTTTTTTGTTAGAAACGCATGCGGCGGTCGTATTTTAAATGCCATCTTTATTATTCTGGCGAGGTGGTAGGCTAGGCAATACGAGAAACCAGTACGATACTTTGTTGGAGATTTACGAAACGATCGCTCTGGGGGGGACAGGAGGGGTTCGATTCATTTTCGCAGGAGGCATCAGGTTATTCAGGTGCAAGCGAAGATCGGAATGTTACGCGTTTGATTTCAACGAGATGTCTTGAGAGGGAGACTGAGAAGTTGGCGCTGTGTAGATTTCAACTGATACTTCTATAAGGACGAACATCAAATAAGAACGGTCCACTGCGACCTTATGGTCTATTGCTACCGCTGAGAAAGCTGTTCTCACCACAGTCTTTACAGCTCGCCTTCCAGTTCTGGAGATCTGAAGAAATGCATTATCTGGGAAGGTTTTCAGCCTCTTTCCTATACCTCAGAGAGGTTTCCGGGCCAGCACTCACTATATATATTCTTTTGCTTCAGAGAGCTAAAATATTACAATACATATTGAAACAAAAAGGTACCTAGCTGAGGTTGGTGCAACACAGGAAAACCATACAGGTCTGTAGAATGATTAAATGAGGAAAAGGAAAAATCTCAGCTGAAAAAAAACCCTTACCCCGCCCATGAAAAAAAAAATTACTTAAAATATTAAATATCAGGAAAATCTTGAAAGACATCAGTGTGATCTAAGAGTACATCTTCATGTTATCCGTCGATGGGCTCAGATAAACAGATTCTTCACAAAACGACTCGCAATTCTTAATCTGAAAAGAAAAAAGACAAGAGCAGAAAAAAAACCAAATTATTTTTAAATTAACTACCCATTTCGAAAATGCATTTGTTACTTTATGTATTGCCTCGAAATCATCTTGAAATTTATAAATGGGACAACTATTTATAAGATGTTCTCAACCGAACTCCATCGGAAGAGCATTCTGTTGCATCGTCCATGGCCTGTTCTATTACGATTTAGAACAGACCATATTCTCCTAGGAAGGTCAAAACCAGGAACTCTGATGGAAGGATCAGAAATAAGATCTTCATTGAAAAAATTGGATACATTCCATTCAGATTGCCAAATTTTTTGTCGCTTTTATTCATATCAATCAGAAAATTTAAACAAAAAGGTTTACGCGACTTCAATCTGGGGACCTTCTTATTATCTGGAATATAGGTGAGTATGGGAAATGAATTTGGAAAGGAATTGAATTTGTTAGAAAAATTCAAAGCAGTTGTCTCTCTGCGAATGTGCGGAGGTACAATATTTGAGAGGAATTGTAACCAAGGAGTAGGTGTAGACTTGATAGTACCAGTGATAATCCTCATCATCAGCCCAACAAAAAAAATTGATATTTTTTTTACATGAACATTGTTCAACCAAACAGGGCAACAATATTCAGTAGAAGAAAAAACAAAGCTGGCACAGCCGTACGAGGTATGTTTGCATCAGCGTCCCATAAGGAACCAGCTAGTTTCTGAAGAATATCATTTCGAGTTTTAAGCTTCAAACGCAGATCATCTAAATGGGCGTTGAAATTTAGAGAGGAATCAAGTTTGATTCCCAGGTATCTAGGATTGAAATTATGTTTTAAGGAAGGAGAACCGAAAGTTACACTAAATTTTCTATATTTCTGATGATTATTCAAATGAAGACACGACACCTCGGTTTTATTCACATTCGGGCACAAACGCCACTTTAAAAAATAATTTTTCATTATATCAAAATCTGTGAACAGGGTTCTTTCTATTGTTTGAAAATTAGAAAGATGGAAGGCCAGAGCAATATCATCAGCATGAATAAATTTTTCCAAAGAAGTACTTGGAATTTCACACAAATATAAATTGAATAAATGAAGTGCTAAAACTGAACCTTGTGGAAGACCATTATTCAAAGTTTCGAAATGGCTACTCTTATTAACGACAAAAACTCAGAACATTCTGTCGGAAAACATATTTTCTAATAGTCTAACCATTTTTCCAAATTTCAAATGATAATAGAGTTTATAAATTAAATCATCCTTCCATATTGCATCATATGCACCTGATAAATCCACAAATGCTGTCCCTGTTTTCGTTTTTTTATTGAACTCTTATTCAATAAATGTGATGAGGCTGAGAACCAGGTCATAACAATTCCTATTTTTCCTGAAACCCCCTGGCAATTTTGTAATGATTCTAAATAGAATCAATCTCTCTAAAATTTTGAAAGGGACGCTCAATAAACTAATAGGACGTAACTGCTCGGATCAGAAGAATTTTTTTTCGCGTTTCAAAATTGCTACCACTTTAGCTTTGCGAAATTCATTATAAAAAGATAATAACCAAAATAGGACTTTTTTCCAAATGTTTGACGAATTCTGCATAAATTCCATCAAAACCGGCTGCATTTCTAGATTTCGTATATTTGATCGCTGAAATTAATTCTACCATATTGAATGGGTTAGAAATAACATTCACGGTATGTTTTGATGTCCTAAATTTATGTAATTTCAACTTCATATCTTTGATTTGGGATTTCGATATTTAAAATGAATTAGGGACATTAACAAGACGACGAGCAATCAATTTCAGGTTGATTCTCGAGTATGGTATCGCGGGAGGTGCAGGTTCACCTAGTTTTTTCGAAACATCCCATGAACTTCTACTGGAATGTGTAAAATTCATATTTTCGACTATACTATTCCATCTATTTATTGCACTCAGTAACAATGATTTATTCATCTTCAATAGTGCATCTGTTATTTAGTGTAGTCTGCCGAATGATTGCCCATTTTAATGACGATTAAATTAAGAAAACAAATTTTGTCTCCTAAATTTGTTGACTTGGCACAACAATTCACTTCCTATAAGTCTCTCTTTCCCTATTTCCAAAAAAAAACTACAGCTCGCAGCGCCTTCGGCGGTAATTGAATCTACCGCTCCCAATAACTCAAAACCGGGCCTGACAACAGAATGGGACAGGTCCTTTTATTTTTCCAATTATCCTCTTAGGATTTCGTCCGAGACGAAAAGAACAAAGATTTTCATTAAACGCGAGCAGAGAGTGCACGATCGACGATGATGGCCATTTTCATCTTTTATTCATAACGATCGGACCTGGTTTTTATATCGACGGAAAGATTTCGTGATGCCGAATTTTAATGTTCGGCGAATGAGGAGAGGCCACTCTTTCGTTTTCTTCCTTTTAATCGAATTTGTATCAGCGGAATCATTTTGTTTGCTGCCTCCCCTCGGCATTCGTCGCACACTTCAATAAGGAAATTTCTCTTCAAAACTTCGAAAAACGCAAATACGATGAAATTTCAACTAACTCGTAACATCGCAACGAATGTCTATGCAAAAGATCATAACTGTCGTATTACAGGAATATAAATTAAGAAGAGAATTATGAGATACTCATTTCTGTTTGTTGTTGCAGAGGTAATAACAGCAACCATCTGAACCGTATAATATAACAATATCAAGAACGTATATTTTTGGAATCATCATGAATCCAAGAGATATATCTTAGGGTATCGGGTTCGCGGTTATGTCTGATTTGAAATTCGCTATCATTTTTTTCCTCCAGATTTTTTTCGTTCAACATTCATAAAACAAAGACCGATAATATAGGAATATAGGGCAAAAGCCCGCACCCTCGCTCTTAAATCGCACAGATGTGTCTCTAGATCCCCAGCCAAGCTGAGTTTAGATATGGGAAGACGCCTGCCTCTGTTTACAAGTTTCCAATTTCATTCCTTCCACCCAGATCGAAGAAACGGTTTCAAATCATTCTATTTTCCCTTGTATTTTCCAGATCACATTCATTTGTCTCCTATATTTTTATACGCATCCATTTATTCCATATTTCTGATTATGATTCTTCGAATAATTATAAACAACAGTACACATAGCCTTGAATAGCGTTCTTGAGAGGAGTTCATTGTCGACAAATAACTAGTTCACGTTGTTCACTAGTCATTACACCGATAGTTTCGCCTAGTTTAAAAAATCCAAGTCCTACCTCGTACCCCATATGTCTGGTTAACGACCAACGTGCCCGTGATGAAAAGTGACTTTTTCCCATTTCTGAACGCTGATAACCACAGTGATTCACCTGTATCTTCCTGGTTAAAAGTAAATAATAACACACTGGCTCCCGTTTAATTTGCCGCCTTAATGATCACTTTCTATTAATGAGGACGTTAAAACTGGGGATTGAAGCAGCAGAAAAGACAAATAGGAGAAGTAATTGTACGTATTCTTGACTATTGAATGGGGTGAGGAGGGTCATTAATGACGAAACCATTGTTTGCCGTTCGTTCAACCTGCGGAGCTCTTCAAAATCGTTAAAATGATACCAGTTCGCTTTAATACATCGACTAACCTGAAACTCAGTAACTTTCGATATTTGCCCTTTAACTTTAGCGTCGTATAGAACAGCGTGACCCGCTTTAGAGATACAGGGTGCGAAAAAAAACCTACTCAACTCTTTTTGTCTTCGGTGTAAAATCAAATTTCAAACAACCAGAGAACAAAACGAAAAGAGAGAAAGAATTCAATCAAGGTCGCAATCGATAAAGTGTGGGTATGGACAAAGCTCGGTTTACATAATCGACCGGTAATGGTGGATTTGTACCGCTATGATCTGTGCGATTAAATGGAGTTATTATGGCATGTCGGACAGTCGGTGAAGGTTGAGGGATATCAGAAAAAAATCGCTAGCAGTCTATTAGCTCGAAGAAGCGAGGTGGAGATGGAGAAGACCAGAAGTAATCTTGTTTTTTGATAGGTAGCTTATTCCGTTAATAGGAAGTGGTATTGGACAATAAATACTTAATGGATGAATTTGGAAATCTGATCTGTCGAGGTTATGAGAGTATTGAACGTATTATGATGGAATTTTTGATATTCACGAGAAAAACTGTTGATGACATGAAATTGAGTTGTTGCTTATCATTGAATATTTGAACAAGATTCCTTATCAGGTTTCAATCATATTTCCTGGTAATACATAAGAATGTTTTCCATATTAATGGATTCAACTTGATTGGTTTAGTATCACGTTAAAAGGAAAATTTTCACTTCAGAGTTTCCAGAAAATAGTTATTCATGATATGAGTGTAAAAAGTGATTTTGTGAAATGGGCGGAGTTCATCGAACAATTTCACGAACAAAGTGAAATCACTTTTGACACAAATACCATACAATGTTTTTGTACAACTGCCCTATTTTGATGATGAAATTGGCGAATTCTCAATGACACTAAACTTCAAAATGAATTTTAATATGAAAATAATCAGAAGGTTGATGTGAATTGCAAACCAATTACTAACGAATGAGAAAAGACGCTGTCATTCGAATTCCGTTCCTGTCCAATTTTCGTGTTGGGTTTTTAACTGCTTAATTTGTTTGTCGAGAGTCCAATTATTAATAAAAGTGACGATTTGGTTGTTTCTCTGGATATTGAAGAGTCTGCAAAAAGAGCAAATCTGAAACTCCTAGCTGAAAAATCTGTTCAGCAGGACGATATCGCCATATAACAATTTCCTGGCCTGGTGTAAATTGAAAAATGTAGAAGGGAACTTCCGAGAAACTGTTTTCCTGACATACTCAGAAGAAAAATCAAAAATATGGAGTTCATCAACTTTGTGGAGTAAATTTTCAATGATAAAGTCAAGCGCCCTTGTTAAAAATGGTGTGGATGTTAGTAAATATTTTGAAGTACTAGCATATTTAAAACGGGAAAATGAAGGATATCGTCCCCAAAAATCGAAAATTCTCACTCGTGAACAAGTTGAAAAGTTTATAAAGAAGGCACCAGATGAGATTTACTTGATGGTTAACGTTGCACCTATTTTCGGATCATTTGGAGCCTGTCGGCTTGAAGAATTGTGTAATTTATCAGTGGAAGGCACTGCGCCCTTCTGTCATCGAACATCGTCGTTTTTTCCTGAAATACATGAATAATAAATGCACCGCCAATCCAGTTGGTATAAACTCATTTGGGAAATTCCTTCTATTGTTGCGGAATTCCTCAAACTGCCAGAACCAAAGCAATATACAGGACACTGTTTCGGAAAGATCTATCGTTTTATTGCTAGCAGAATCAGGAGCAAATATTACGGATATGAAAAAACATGGTGGATGGGAGTCTACGACGGTAGCCGAGGGTTATGTTGATCATTCCTGAAAAAATTCTCCCAACATCAACAGATTTCGGATCATCATTATCCATTATCGTACTTCCGGTTTCTACGAGTACTGATGGTGCTGAGGTGAGGATTCTAATAATGTGTTGCGGAGCTTCCCAACATCACAGGGCATTAATGTTAGTATTAGTAATCGTTCTAATTTTACGATTAATATTAATATTCATGAATAATGATTGTTAAATATTGGTAATAAAAATTTGCTATTGCCGAATTTTTCTCATCTGATTTCATCATAGGAGAATTGAGTGATAAGATAGCATATTCTAGAACAAGTTGCAGAATGAACTCCTATTCCAACACGAATGCGGAATTCGAAAACGAGCGACGAAGGAACGAATTTTCGAGAGCATGTGTGTTGGAATTGCCTCCTGCAACGAGTATTAGGCGATATTTTCTCTATTTCAGTGAAGTTTTGTGGAAAACTCTCGAAATTCCAATAAAAATTCAGATTAGCGACTTTTATATTGTATCTTGGCAGTTGGTGTAATTAACGAAATCTGACAGATTGCGAAATTTGAATTAATTTGATTCGAAAATTGAGTGGATCAGAGGTCAGTAAGGACAATCACAAAACGAAAAATATAACTGAAAACAATGCTGTAATGAGTTTAATTACTGCACTTCTTTTAGTACTGTAATCAAATCAATACGATACTGAAATAGAGAAATATTTTTAACACGCTTCTACGTAAACAATCAATTTTAACATTGTTTGCTGTCATTAAAAGTGTCACTTTTAGTGGCAGTTGTACAAAAAAATATTTGTTTGTCAGTGATAACGAAGCAAAAATGGATGCCGTCGACCCAGAAAGCATTTCGAAGAATAGAGGCCAGGTTGTTGGTCCCAAAAATACCCGACATTTGCCCCATCCGAGTGAAGACTGCGTTTCAAGTTATACGGCGAATTCTGACATTCAAAACCGACCTTTTCCAACCTAAAACGTAGACAGCCTCTTCATTTCGCGCGATTTATTCGACATTTACGGGGACGCTGCCACGCGTAAAATCTACCTGCCCCGGGAGCGGAAAAAAAAATTAAACATATAATGGAGTCGGCCTCTGAACTTTCGGGCCTTTCTGCGATCCCATTTTTCGGCGAGGAGAGCCGGAAAGTTTGTAGAGTTCGTAATCTTCGGACGTATTTCCCGAGGGAGGGAAACTCCATTGCGAGATTCGCGAAGTTGGGGTAATCAGGGATCTGGTTGTTTTCTTTGCGGCGAGGATTTTACGTTTGTAGGTTAAGGGGCAGTCAAAAATTGCGCTTTCTAATTCATTATTCACTCTCGTAATTTTTTTCTTAGACTTCATCTTGCTTTTAAATTGAAAGTGGATTTCTTGGCGTTCATCCTAAGGTAGAATGAGAGAATATCACCGAATTATTTGATATTCAGAAGATTGAATTATTATTCTTGTTCCATGAAAATTTCTGCAGTAGTGCATCAATGTGCATCATGCTTTCGAATTTCGTATTCGCATTCTGCAACTTGTTTTAGAATATACTATTTCAATCTCAATTGAAAGTGTTGGGTGCTTGAGCTCCAGTGTCTGTAGAGTTTTTGACTTTATGAATTTTTTCACGATTTTTCATCATTATTCGGAAAAATTCTTTTTATGCGACTGTGCAGTTTTACCCACTTCCCTGTACTCATTTTTGTTTGGAAAGTGTCACTTTTCACTAGTGCGGGAAAGTATTAGCAGGGGTTTTTTCTGCACACTTTCATAAATAAAGAATGAACTGAATTATGATATACAGGGTGGCCATTTGAAAACGAAACATACGAGATTACAGACGAAATAAATTTTTTCGATAGAAATGCTCGGACAGGTCGATTTCTGTTTCGAGGGGGACAACTTAAGATGTAGGTTACAGACGCTTAGCGCTTCAACCCTTGCTACCACAACCCTCACCCCCAATTTTTGAATAGGGCAGATGGGGTGAGTGATACCTCATTTGAAAGGTATTTTTATACTGATTTCAGCACAGTAATTGTTTTTTCATTTTATGCATTAGTTCTCGAAATATTCTTGACTAAGCATTTGAAAATGAAGTGGTGTTCTCATGGCACTTGTAGTGTTTTTTTGTTTCAAATGAGGTATCACCCCATCTTCTCTATTCAAAAATTGGGGGTGAGGGTTGTAGTAGTAAGTGTTGAAGCGCTATGCGTCCGTAACCTACATCTTAAGTTGTCCCCCTCGAAACAGAAATCGACCTGTCCGAGCATTTCTATCGAAAAAATTTATTTCGTCTGTTTAGTTTTCAAAATGCCACCCTGTATGTCAACGATGATAGTACTATGGTAACGACATGTAGAATTCATGTGTATTATTGATTTTTATGGAATATTTTGTATGTTGAAATAAAAAATATATTTTCAATGTGTGATCGTAGAAAAAATAATGTTCCTATCTTGTGCAGAAAGTATCTTTCCCGTACTCGATTGCTTTCCCGAACTCCGCTCCGCGTCGTTCGGGCAACAGCAATCTCGTACGGAAAAGTAAAATTTTCTGCACTTGATAGGAAAATAACTATAATAGGGTGGTATCAATGTCTCATTTTCTATTGACTGTAGACATTTTTAATGATGTTAAATTTCTTATTTAATAAAAAAATCTTTCAATACCCCAAAACATTTCGATGAAGAGCTTTTCCTACTCTAAACTACTCCAAGATAGTAGGAGATATACAAGGGGAGGCAGAAAAACCACAAGTTCCCCGAGAATACATCGTAACATTTTTCATATCAAGAACAACCTCGTTTCAATCGCCTTCAGAGGAACCGATGATAAACTTCATCGACAGCGGGGCTCCTTCACGTGCGAAACAGAAACCTCTTATCGCCCTAGGGCTCGGAAAACGATCGAGATTACGAGCGACGATACGTCCGTTCCTCGCGCGATCACGTGCCCGGGGCCCGTAAAAAACGCGGTTAAGAGCCGGGGAAACAATTTTTTACGACGTTTTCATGAACTTCGACACGATCCGCTTTCATCGGAATAATTGCCGCAGTTTTATAAGGTCCTAGAACGGAACTTGTTACGGTCGAACGGCAATTTCGTGGTTTTTTTTTATTGGATCGGGCGAAACGCGACCGGTGCCGTGAAAATTAGGGGCAGACCACACGCTGACCCCGAATTTCGAAGAAACGCATTAGAACAAACGCACAATGTTTTTGGCCTCGAAATATTTTATTTTCGAGAAGAGATTCCAGCAGTGGAATGTTTGAATTCAATTGAACTCGATTATGATCAGTATGAAGCGATTAACCTGAATATAATATGTGGCTGTCTCAATTTGCAGTTTTATCATTTTTTATTTCATCAGAATCAGCCTGATGACGGCATGAATTCGAAATTGTGAGCTGACTGAAAATATTAAGAAAAAAATGCGTCAATATACAGGGTGATTGTTCTCACACCCCACCACCTATTTTGAATATAGGGATGAAATGAAGTGCTCGTAAAACGTCTCATGTGTATTTACACCAAATACAATTTCCCTGTAATAACCTCAAACACAGTTTCTATTGTTTAATTTCCTGTTGTGATCATTTTATAATGATAGGATTCTTTATACAATTGTGTGATGGCAGCTATCAAATACATCTTGAACCTAGGTAAGTAGAGGAATATATACAGGGAGAGTCTTTGACTTGTACATATATTTAAACCGTAGATTCCTGAGGTCAAAAGAAACACTGTTTTCATTTTCCATTTTTTCCGATTTTGCAAACGAATCGGTCGAATGAAGTGATTTTCGGAATATGATTTTCCGTAAACGTGATTGATCCCCAACACAAAATTCCACTAACATCCGTAGTTTCTCAATTATGACCATAACATTCCATAAATTCGCCAGAAATTCAAAAAGTCTAATAGTAAATAGTAAATTCAATATGATGAGATGAATATTCATTCATTTTGAATAATAAAAGTATTCTTGATATTTTCTTCCCGCTTTCATCAAAAGCCAGAGTGAATACTCCACTCAGAGAAAATCGTGTTGTTTCGAGCACAAAGAAACAACAGTGTATTTGGCACCTCCATCCGAATCTCAAGATACACTCGACACACGCGATCACAATCCGGCTACATTATTCACAAAACTGCTGTTAACAACGTTTTAATTGAAAATCACGATACCATAAATTCCGAATTTGAATTGTTTGTCGATTACTCGATGCGAAACCAAGATCAACATAGATCATTATTGTGGAAAAATGAACAAAACGTATAAAAATAATTGAAATACAACCAAAAACATTTTCATGTAAAATAATGATAAGACCAGGCAGTATTTCTTACATTGTCAAAAAGTTATCAGATCTCATATAGAGCCAAGCTGCTAACTCTACACTTTTCATCTTCACAAGTGCTTATTTCACAACCTCTATGCCTTAGTCAAAATAAGAGACTTGGCCGTTTCGTAACTATAAGAACTATTGTATAACAGAAAAGTTATGAAGAGCGAATGAATGTTTCACCTTACGCTCACGTGGCGAAAGAGAAACGGCCAAGTCACTTACTTGACTAAGGCATAGAGTTTGTGAAATAAGCACTTGTGAAGATGAGGAGTTAGCACCTTGTGTCTACATGAGATCTGATAATTTTTTGACAATTTAAAAAAAACGGCCTCGTCTTGGCAGTATTTCACATGAATCTGATCCTAAAAAGGCAAGTGATTATCTGAAGAATCGAAATTTTACCTTTTTTCCAGTTCGAGAATTTCAAATTGATCAGCTTTGAAAAAACGTATTCTCAATATGAAAAAAAAGTAAGGTTCTTGTCGTAACCAAAAATTGAGGCGCAAATGGACTTGCAAGGCTTGCTGCGATGAGAATAGTTATCAGCGCTGTTTAAATGTGAGAAAACCCTGTGTCTAAATTGTCCAGA
The DNA here is from genome assembly GCA_038502775.1 of Hippodamia convergens. NCBI lineage: Eukaryota > Metazoa > Arthropoda > Insecta > Coleoptera > Coccinellidae > Hippodamia > Hippodamia convergens. The sequence goes on from CM076612.1 coordinate 12,201,399, forward strand.
ATCACCGCCGACACTTAATTGAAAATCCGGATAGATGGCGGCACCGAAACCCTCCGGAAACCGACATCGGTCACCTTCTGCGGGCGCATCGTCCCGTCTACCTGCCGCACGAGGAATCCCGTCCCCGATAGGTCTGGGCGGGTCCCGTGACCGCGTGTGCCTCGGGCGCCAGCCACCGAAATCGAGAAGGAGCAGCAGGTGTTCGTCGCGCGAACTTTAAACGCCCGCTTTAATGGATACGTTGTGTTGAGAAGACGTGCATTACCGGCAGGGCGTTAAGGTGGGGTTACCGAAGAGCCGGGCGTTGATGGGGCCCCCGATCGCGACACCCCTGTCTCCATTAGCGATATGGGAGATCAGAGAGAAGTACGCAAAGGGTTGCAACGCGAGGAATTAAGCTTTCAGTGCATTGCGCGTTGTTATCTGTTTTCTCAATTTCAAATTAGGATGAAATCTAATTGATTATGACACAGTATTTCGTGAGGATCCTTTCGTTACCTATATGAGCCATTTAATTAATGAACAAATGGATTTATTCACTTTCAGAAAAATATTTGTTCATCCAAATGCTACACAAGCTTATGGCTTACCAAGAATTCTGAATTGAATGGATCTGAAGATGTTTCTTGTTTTTATTTTGGTAACAACATCCAAGTGATTGTGACGGTGTCATTTTGTCATTGAAGAAAAATTCAAAGAGCGAAAAATTATTATAGGTAAATCTCCGTACCGCCACTGGTTCCTGACGAAATTGCAGCGATTTCTTTTCATTCATCGTTCGCGGTTCGAAATAATGCGTATCGGGCTCAATCAGCCGCATATGTCCTGAAGACTTCTTTTGGTTTTTCCTGCTGGCTTCCTTGTCGACCGATTATTATGATTTTCCCTTTACGATAAGCTACTTAAAGTTGCCAAATATTATTGGAAGTGCAAATCTACGTTTGTGAATTTATTTTGCCTTTCATATTCGAATAATTCGGTTTAGAGCATTGGAAAACTCTTCAAAAGGCCGCATAACATCCAGTGAGTAGATAATTCAAATTTTCACCCAACAATGCCTCATCGACAATGATGCTTGCGGAGGTCTTTTTCCTTATACTTCTACATCGTTTGTTCTATCTTCTACGTTTCGTTATTCGAACATTACCTGGATTTACTTTCCTGAGATTGTCAAACATACCCGGAGTACTTCGGATGCAGACAAGTCTAATTTCGAGGACAGTGGAATCTTATAGAACTGGCGTATATCTACTTCTATTCCCGGAGATATATTCAGGTCAGATCCAGACAATTTAAATTATTCTCTCGATTTGAATTAGACAATTTGAAACATTCCAATTCTTTTCTCATTTTTATCACATTTAATTTTTAATTCATACAATTTACAATATAATTCCGTACTGTCAACTGTAAAGCGCATATAACGTTATAAACGTCGACTTTTCATATTGTTTTTCTAAATATTTACTTTATTACCATCATATATTTGCCGTCCGAGTTTTGCCTTTAACTTTGTTAAACCCTCCGAGCCATTTCAGTAAATATTTGACAGAAAGTTCACTCCGAAAACTTTTCCTCTACTATGTCCCATATATCATTTGTATCATTACTTGGATTTCGTGGTTTACTGAGTAATTCGACGAACGAGGTATCCGGTGGAAAATCAAACTATCGTGGCGCTCAAAAATTCCAACTGTATTTCACCCACACCCACTCTCCGATTGAAGGGCAGCCGGTTATCTAAAAGTTAGGTAGCACTGCAAAGATTATAGAGTGTTACATCTTCTGGAATGTGCATCATTTCTATTCTCGTTTCTATTGCAGCTGTTTACATCTGGCGTGATTTCAAAATTAAGGATTCAGTTGAACGGAATTTTGAATGAAAGAGATGCAGAGACATCATTCATCAACTAGAACAATCCAGATAGCATTCGATTTGCTAAACTTCTTATGTATCTGTATCTGCCTAAATTCTACCATGAGGCAACGATACTGTCTCCTCCTGAACCTTTCCACAAGGACGCTCCTTCAATATCTTTTTTCCTCCTCTTTTTATACTGAGCAATCTATATTTCGAGTAAACCCAAGTGGCTCAGTATGCAGAAATGGATGAATAATTGCGGAGAGACAAGAATACATCCTTGTGGGACCCCAAATCAGTTACATATCCCGCATATTTCACCTAGAACCTTCAAAAAAGACATTTTCTGCAGGAAAAACCTCCGTAAAGTGAATTTATGCCTCCTGTTTCCTCCGGACCTCGATAAATAATTCAGGACGCCTCTGGACCTACGGAAAATTCCCCCCCCCCTCCTGTCCCGGCCGCGCTAAACGTTCCGCACTTACGGAACCCGCGCATTAAATATGCATACGACTCCTGGGGCCCCTATTCCGGAGCCTTAATTTTGACGGTCCCAAGGCGGCGTCAATTTCGGGGCCCCCGCATGTGAGGTTTGGGGGGGTCGAGGGGACTCTCCAGAGGTCGCGGTATTCGGCACGATCCCCAAAGAGGTAGCGTTATGGTGATTGCGTTATGGGAAAAGGGTTGAATTCGTCAGGGGTAGGTAGCAGGTTGATGGAGAATGAATTCTGTGGTTCACCCCCAAAATAGGATGGCAGAATTCTTTCAGAAGGTCTAACGATATTAACTGAAAGAATGAATGTAAAAATTTGGTACTATATCTTTTTTGGGGCAAGTGCTATAACTTACATCACGTCCCCGAAAATATTCTATATACAGGGTTTCCCACCGGGAGTGCCCATTAGAAGTTCATGGAGAAATAATTATTCGATCACTCTCAAATTTTGTGTGGAGATATAAGCCAAGTAGACCTACATTTATGTTATATTTTTTTAAATCTCAATGACTTCCGCTTTCACCGGAAAGGGTTTCAACTTTCTTATTTCAAATGAAACACCCTGTATATTATGACTTTTTCAGATAGATCTCGCAATGCGACATTCATTTCATGTATCATTCGCTATAGGCATCTTGAGCCGTTTTCGAGTTATTCACTGTTTTGTGAAAAAAAGTACAAATTGATTCTTGTAGAACACTGAAAATTCAATGAAAGCTCAACGCACAATCTCAGATCTGTTTTTTGAAATGAGTTACCGAAAAGATATTCGACGTCACTCAATAGAGAAAATAACGTTTTGATATACTGGGAGGTAAAATGAGAGTGTCAAAGTTATAATTCACAAAAACCCAAAAACTCGATTTTTTCAAATGAAAACAGTATTTTTGGGGTTAGATAAGTGAAGTCTATTCAGAGTTCCCTATATCTAAAAAATACAATTTTCGAGATATTCAGAAATAACTATAATATGATCAATATTCGCCCTTTCATTAGAATCTTTGACTTTATTCGGAATATTTTTCCATGCTTCTGTTGTTGATATTCCTCAAAATTTATTTCAATGTTCACTTCTTTTTTTGTGCTAATAATGAAAATAACGAGTTATTTTTCGGAAAATATGCTTTGCATATAGAAAGCTCAAATAGTAATGCAAAAATTATAAAACAAGTCACGAAACTTCCCGAACTTTTATTCAGATATATCAGAATAGAAAATAGAATCATAACAGATTTTGAGAATTTCGCACCTTCTCAATATTTCTTGGTTGGGGGATTTCCTTATTCATTCTGCCAATACATTGAACGATAAATTCTTCAGTTGAAACAAACCTGAATTTTTTTTAATAAAGTCATACAGATTCTTATAAAAAGGTGAACATAGATCATAATTGATACCTCAAATATTATAATATGCTCGTTGCTAACAGTTATTTCTGAATATCTCGAAAAAAGTAGATTTCAGATATAGGGAACCCTCAAAAAACTTCACTTATTTCTTCCTCACAAATTGAAATGGGGGTTCAAAAAATAGGGTTTCCATTTGGAAAAATCAAACTTCTGCCTTTTTTGGAATCAAACTTTGACAATCTAAGAGTTTTTCCTGAATATCTCGAATATGGTACACTTTGGATATAGGAAATCCTGAATAAACTCTACCTATTTTTACCCCACAAATTGATATGTTAGTGAAAAAAATATGGTTTCCATTCGAAAAAATCGAGTTTTTAGCTTTTGTTGAATTCCAACTTTGACACTCCCATTTTACTTACCAGTATATTGAAACGTTATTTTCTTCAGAGAGTAATGATGAACATCTTGTCAGTAAAAACAGATCCGAGATTGTGCGTTGCATTCTCATTTAATTCACATTGTTGTACAAGCCTCAAGTCGTACTTTTTTTCACAAAACAGTGAATAACTCGAAAACGGCTCTAGATAGCTATAGCGAATGATACATAAAATGAATATTTCAAAGATCTATCCGAAAAAGTCATAATATACAGGGTGTTTCAATTGAAATCAAAAAGTTGATACCATTTCCGCTGAAAGCAGAAGTCATTGATATTTGAGAATATATCATATCTTCACACAAAATTTGAAAGTATACATCGAACCAACTTTTTCATATCGATTTAAGCCTCCGGAGGATTTTAAGGAAGAGAATACGAGATTTTACATACATCATTCTTGAAAACCTTTCTCATTATTCGGGTAGTACTGACAACCCTCAACCCCAATTTAAAAATACAAAAATTTAGGATAGGTGGTCAATTTCAAGGCAATGCGGTATATAACGAGCATTTTCTAATTTCGTTCATTTTCTGCTTTCTTCTTGGCATCATTGTGCCTACGTAGGAGTTCCCTCAACAGAAAGAAGTTCACTTGAGCTTCTCCCCCATAATCTCGACAACAGATTTTTTTTCTGTCGAACTTCCCCGAGCAACAAGTTAGGGTGGAACGGGCTTTCAACCTTGCAACAACAACAGAGAGGAGCTTAATGTTCGGTTATAAACCGTAAACCCTGCAGCTTCCGAAATGGATTTCGAGTCAGGCAGCTTGAATGTTGACATTGCGGCTTAACTTAAATTACAACGTTGCCTTTCTCCTCAGATTCCGCGAAGATGAGGAATCGCTGAAACCAACTTGAGCACGAGGGATTCAATGTAAGTCCACAATTACCAATATAACTACCATAAATACATGTTTCAGATGAGATACGAAAACTGTCGAAGATTTCTCGCCTCGACCAATGCGCTATTTGCGAATAATAACAGCCGAGAACTTCCCTTCCCAATACCGCCTCGCTAATGAAAACTAGAAACAAAGCGAATTCTCGAAGATTTCAAGACAAAGCAGTCGGCCGTATCTCCACCAATTAATTCCCTCCACCCACCGCGGAGAACGAAAAGAACAAAAACACGAAAAATACCGCGCTGACGCTCACAAAGAAACTAAACGAAACGCCGACTGCAGCGATAATAACGGTTAATTTGGAGTTCCACCGTTTGCCGACTAAGGCCTCTTTCACACGAAAACACCCTTCCCCCTCTCTCTTTTTAAGCTATGTCAAAGTGTGAAATTTTCAGCGAAAACTTACTAGACCGTCCAGTGTGCAGTTTTTTCATGAAAATTCAGAAAAACCATCGAATTTCCATTTCATTTTTGTTAATTTCTGGGATATATGCAAGAAAATTCAACAATATACGATCAAAATCATGTTGCAGAATGTGTTTTTTGTCGCTCTTAAATTTTTCAAATTATTTATCAAGTATCAAGTTTCTGATTCATAACGCACTTCATACAGACAACATCCTACAAAATGGTATTGTTCGTGTAGCTTCACACTGTCGCAAGAATTAAAATTTCATCGATAACTCACAGCTTCTTCACCACCCTCTTGATCAGCCTCATCTCGATGATAAATCACAACACCAGTACAATCCGAAGTGCACTTTAAATCGACCTAAAACCCGCACATTTCTCGAACGTCCGTCGCCGTGAACGCCACTGTCGAGTGTGCCCCTTCTGGCTTCCTTTTTCTGGGACAAAACCCTAGACCTGCCGATTATGCAAATTCACCGATATACCAAAATTCACCTGTGGCCGTCCGTAAAGCTCAAAAATGACTGGTTTGACAGGTGGCGTGGTGCCTAATTAACATGAACATCATGATCATTACATATTTCCATCGACGATATCATCGGTACGGGGATGATCCCTCCAATCGGAGGGGTTGAATTTGTACGATTTCACCTGTGTCTCCGTTTCTATATATCAACTTAGAGGCGAGCGGTCGTCCAATTAACTTAATTAAACGTGACTGAGAGCGGGTCGATAAAAATTTGCCCGGATTGGACGGTACCCGATATTTTTTTTTATTGTTGTGCCGGGTACCGTGAAATAGGCCCTGAAGGTCGAACGTCAGCGCTCGAGCGCATCTGCCACGGCATAAACTTCTTCCGAGATATTCAAGAGGGTCAAAAACAGGTTGGGTAGATGATGCTAAGATTACTCACCAAATTCGGCAAGAATTTCATGCTTCTGACGACTTACCTGTAAAAAAAATTGAAATTATCACACAATCGCTCTAATCTCATGATATAGGAAAGGAAACTCAAGAAATTAAGGGTCGGTTTCACAAAACTTTGATTGTACCGTTAAATTAATTTGAGACACTGCGTTTTGTTGAAATTTCAAAACGAGTGGTTCGAATTAACGTAACTTTTTCTAATTGCACAATCAAAGTTTTGTGAAACCAACCCTAAAAGTAACAAAAAATATGGTGACTTTTGACAGATATATGATTTAACCACTGTTTCTCTCAATAATAAATTCAAATGTTGCATCTGGGTGCTTGCCATCAATCCTCATAATCCGAACGAATCATCCGTGTGCAAAACAAGGAATCAACAATTCGTTTGTTTTCTTTCCATTTCCTTTCAGCCTCCCGACAGCTGGTCCACTGTTTTCCGCATCGAATGAGATCAGTCAAAATATTATTATCAACACGGAGAATTTCAGATCCGCAGCTGTTCCGGATGATGCAAACAAGAGTGCGGCGTGAAATTAGAATCCAATAGATCGGTTAAATTCGACATTTGGTGTATGAGACACAGATGCTGGCGCAGTCGAAAGAAGATATTGGCACGACATGCTAATTAAGCGTCATTTGGCATTTCCTTCGGAACGTCCATATTTCTTGTGCTTTCAGCTTGTTTAATTATCTTTTAAATTGTTTTTCTGGCGGTTTGAACATCGTCTTCAACTAATACAGTTGAAATTAATGGAAATATCGAAGGATTACATAATATATCTATTGGACCACTCATCAAGAACATTACTCTACAGTAGTTTTATAGAATCCCAACTCAGATATTTAATTCCTTGTTGGGGAAATGCTCCAAAATATCTATTAGAAAAAATTCAAAGAGTTCAGAACAAATCTATTAAATTTATTTACAATTTGGACTACTTAACACCAACAGCTCAACTATATTCCAGTACTTCGATATTAAATATAAACAATTTAAAAAAACTTGAACAAACAAAACTTGTTTATAAACACTGATTACTGGTTACGTCCATGCTTTTTGATAGTGGAATAATATTCACAGGAATTTAAACAAAATATATAAATTTAATTTCCTATTAATACATCGCCAACGTTTCGAATCTTGTTGACCGTTTTGATGTTGAAAGAAAGTCATAATATTCGAATTATATAGATCTGAAAACATCATGAGTAATCAAAACGGTCAAATCTCTAGGAAGACTAAAAAAATTTAATTCCATGAAAATACGAGCCTTGAAGAAGAATCACACAAGATTCGAAACGTTGGCGATGTAAATAGGAAATTAAATTGATATATTTTGTCCAAATTCCACTTGTTTATAAAGTAAAGAACTCGGTAAAGAATAATTTATTAAGGACACGATTTAGTTTGTGCATACTTACTTAAGGAGCATACTTACAATGTAAGAAGTAAAAATGAATTAAGAAAAAACTTTGTATCGGACAAAGATTTCCAATGTTTCAGAGTGTTACAGTGTTTAATTCTCTAGCTGTAGAATTATATGCAATAGGAATGTAAGAAAAATGTGCCATGACCTCAAGGAGTTACTTAGACTTGAATAATTTTTTAGTGTATGTATTTTGGATGAGTGTTTTTTTTTTGTTTATGTAAAATACTTAATATGAATGTAGGCTGTGATACCAGCATATTGCTGTTTGAGAATCAGGAATAAATAAATAAACCTTCATGTTATAGAAAATATTCAAAAGCTCATTTAGAATCATGCCCTTCAATCTCACCATGGTTCAACCTCAACACAGTTATGCTAATTGTCCGAACTCAAGAGAACTCCGAACTTAGTACCCAAGTTCGAATAACAGAGCGAAGGAAATGGAGCGCATCTCAACCTCCCCATTTCGGAGAACTTAATACATCCTCAGAGATGGTTAAAGCGTCAAAAGTCGCTAGGAAATTAAACTTGCCGGAGCCGCCTTAATACAGGGCGAGCATCCGATTCAAGGGGTAAGGGCTGTCCAAATTGAACTAGGCGGGTATATACGGGGTGATTTATGTGCGGAGAAGGATTTGTACACCAATAACCCGCGTTTGAAGTTGCAAGGTAGCAAGTTTGCAAAAGAATTATATTATTTCAAAACTTGATGGTTCCAAAACTCTGCAGCACATGTATACCATACCAAGTTCTATCGTTTACTGTCAAGAATGTGTCAGATTCCCTAGACACAGTAAAAGACTGAAATTGGAACTCCACGAATGGGATTGTACGAACGAAAACTCCGGAGCAGAGAAAAATAAATTTTTGCTCGACTTCGTGGCGTGAAATAAGGGAGAGTGGTGACTGCGTGAAAAATGAAAAACGGGGAAAATGGACCAGGAATAGAGTGCGTTATCATTCTCTCCCATCCCGTAGGGTTTCTCGGTTCGCATAGAAGCGAGGAGGTGTGAGGCGAGACATAGATAATGTGGGACGATAAAAAACTGACATGAGTGTATGTTTCTAGAAGAGGAAGCTTTGAGGGGACCATCTCGGAATCGACGTCATTTCTTTTATTGGCGGAAATTTACGGCGATACTTGTCGCTGGAAGGGGTGACAAAATGGTGTTAGATTATTGATGAAAAACAAAACTAGAAGCGAAGAAATTGAGAACAAAGTTCATATAAATCGAATGTATATTGAAGAGTATTCAAAATGAGTATGTCTTCCCTGTGAGTGGTTTTTAGGCCAGTTAACTCTTTGCATACCATGTGTTCAGGTATTTCTTCTTCTGACGGCTAGAACCCCTTATCTACTGACTTTTCCACGTGGTACCTTCAGGAGAAACCTAGGAATATGTTCAAGGTTCCTCTTCATATCCCAAGATACAGGAATACAACCTCCAAAACATTGACTCTTAGATGGAAAATATAGTGTCGAATATGAATAACAAAATAACGCTCTCAAGATGATACTTCATTTAATTATATATTGTGTTTCTTTTGATGATGAGGATAGCACTGGAAGCTCCTCAACTCTAATCACAATCTTCAAATTGATGCCTTCACTCATTACAACGTTCAGCGAAAATTTGGCAACTGAGCAACTGGTAGTCCAGTTTCGTTTCTCACTTGCTTAGAGCTCTCGTTAGAGCCTAAATGAACAGAACAACTTGCATAAGTAATCAAGAATCAAACGCTTCAATTCATTTTTCTAGTCATAATAATATCGGATCCCCAGAGGGAGGACCAGATACGAGCAGGGTTCCGTACAAAGGCTTCGGGGGCGCTTCTTGGTGATGAATGAAATTGAATCGAATTCCTCTAGCGATAATGGAATAATGGTATTTGGACATTGGGGAGGGCCCCATGAAGATTTGTGTCGCTCCCGTGGCGACTTTGGGGGGAGACTATAATAGCGGACATTCCGCGGTCTGGGATGCTGGGTAGTTTCAGGCGCGGTCCATTCGGCCAAGATTAATCGCGGGACATTATGACTACTATTAGTGGTCCCATTGTAACGATATTAGGCGCTGCGCGCTGCCATTGGGAGATGTTTTAGGGAGGATGAATAAAAAGAATCAAATCTTATAACAAGAGAATCGATAAGGAAGGGGTAAAACCAGAGGTCTTTACCATTCGCTGTCAGGTGAACGTTCAGAAGAACATTTAGGTGGCATAAGCACGCAATAACAAAATTTAATAGATGCCAAGATAGGCTAAATTGGAAAAATATGATTTATCTCTGATTTTTCAGTATGTTGTTTGGACTTACTAAACCTATGTATACCCAAGTCTGCAACTCTCAAAAAGTTGTAGGAAAATTTTTACACATCAAAAACTCATTTTTCAGAGTTGCTTCAGATTCTTCTCTATATCTACTGAATCTTTACTGTTTTCCAAAGCATTAAATTCGAGACAAATTAAGCCGAAATGGAACTCTGTTGGTAATTTCATCGCCAAATCACGGCACTTTGAAAATAGGTCAGTTGTTCATTGAAATTCGTACATTAATATTGACATTATTGTAACCAAGACATAAGTCCTGTATGGGTTTTTTTAAGATTTAGAAAGAATCACGAGGCCTTTATTCCTCGCTGTTAGCTGATTCAAAAACTAATTAACTTGCCTACAAATTATATTCCACAAACTTCACTAATAAGTTCAACAGTTACGACGCAATCTCAGTCTAAAAAGATGTAAAACTAATGATTTAACAATTGGCCTATTTTATCAAAGTGCCGTAATCCGGCAATGAATTACCCTACAGAGCTTTGATTGGGCTTGATTAATCACGAATTCATTGCTCTCAAAAACCGTATATTATAGTTTTTGGTGTGTAAAATTTTTTTCACAACTTTCTGAGAAATGCAAACATGTGTAAAGATAGATTGCTCTGATTAATCCTTACAACATAGTAAAAAATCAGAGATACTTTATGTTTTTTCAATTTTATGTCGATTTTGACTGGCCTATGAATGAAACAGGACAAACCAAAAAAGTTCTTCATAGCTTGAAAGTCGCAAATTCTCGACGGGCTTTAGTTTTCGATTATAACGGCGCGTCTGAAATTCCTGAAAATACCAGAAAATGCCGTATATTGCATTACCTGACGTACACACAAGCGCGAACGTAATGCGTACACGGCGTAGAAAAATGCGACATGGTCCTAATGAACATTCCACCGGATCCTGGACGTTTGAGAGGGCGAAGTAAAGGGGGCCATCCACGTTCGTGTTTCAACGCGACCCTATTTCCGACTGAAACAAATCCGGTCGTCCGATTCACTAAAACTCTCGTGAGTATTTCGTGAATTACAATGTTGATCGTCTGGGAAAAGACAAACTTCAGGCGTTCAGTAGAGATTCAATCCCCGTATTATGGGGGATATTCATCGGGTTGTCGCTAGACGTCGCGGTCGTCGGATTTATACGTTGCGGAAATTAACGCCAACCGAAGATAGGACAAGAGGGTTCCTCGAAAACACAATGTCGCATGATGGAGTGTCCCTCAGCCGTGCGGGCGCAATATAGGCGACCTAGGGCGCCCCGTAAATTTCCTTCGCGATTTTAATAATCGTCGGATCCTTCGCTACATCGACGTCGTTGGGAATTTATCAGCTCTTTATTTGGTCTTGTCCTATGACGCTGATACCAAAAGGGATTGAGAGCATTCACAACTCAATTTACGATTAGCATTAGATCTCCCCACCCGAACAAATTTTAGAAGAAACAATGTTTTCATAATTAAAGAAAGAAAAGGTGTGGTTTTTCGCTCAAACTCATGTGTGGGCGTTTAACCCTCCATCAAAGATTGAACAACCTAGTCGAGGGCGTTGGTTTAAATCGCAGAAATTAATGGTTACACAATCCTTGGGGATAAACGCTTTGTATATCCCGATCGAGCATACAAATAACGATTTATCGGCGCGATTAAGCCGAGCAAAAAAAAAGAAACGTCTAATGTTGCGGCAGCCGATCGTTTGAGCGTGGAGTTTATTGGTTCGAACCGCTGTATTGAGTTGTTTACCGTAATTGAAGGTTTAGATGTCTGGATTAAAAAACGCTTATCATTCGATGTAATTACCCAGGAATTGCGTTCTGGGGTTTGCTTGCCCTTACCCCACCTCATTGATAAAAGGAATTGATACAATATGAATAATGTAGCAAGAATCTTTAATTGTCAGCGTGCCAGTACAGTTTGGCAAGACTGTTTTCGTCCAAACTCTGACGAATTGTACTTCTCCCAAACGCTACAGGATTGACCGATCAAGTTTACGCCAAAACAGCGTGAGCGATAAGAATGAAGTCGAAACAGGTAAAGATTGCAGCACGGAACCCAGAAAACTCCAGATAACGCGCGGAGCGTGACTCGATCGCCGGATAGGTGTCGAAATCTGTTTCGCAAGCAGCAATTACACGGAAACGCCACATTCTACACACACAATTTAACGCGAGCGATCATTTTCGTCAATCTTGATCTAAATTCTTACCAAAGACTCGAATTTTTCAGCTTTTGAATCAGGTTTCATAAACTGAAAATAATCGAGGGTGAAGATATATTGATAATCGTACAAAAAAAGAACTTTTTCGGGCGGGGCTCGAACCCTCGACCTCCTAACTACAAGTTCCTTTGTAGATCAATGGTAAAAACACCGAAGCGGCAACTCGGAGGTCATAGGTTCGAGTCCCGCCAGGGCGATTCATTTTTTAAGATCCCAATTTCCGTCTGTATGCCGACAAATATCAATACGCTCTGGTTCGGCGCTTTTTCAATGAAATCGTACTGAACGCGACGATCGGTGCACGGCCCGGAAAACATCAATCCGTTCGAACATGGTTATTTTTTTATGCAGCAGCGGCAACACGACGCGCCCGCCCCCTCTGCCTACCGGCAATTATGAAATAAATCTGCATACAAACTCGGTTCCATTCGCGTGTTCATTTCGCCGATAGGTCCGCAATTTCGATGGCGCAAAATAACGCAAAACATGGGATTTTAATCGGTGTACGCAGAAGGGGTGCGGGTATTTATGCCCGAAAAGCGGGATGTATGAGGGGGTGACAGCTATGAGGGGACAAAAGAGCATCGCTAATCGGAGTGTGGATACGAATATGGCTCTGTTCCCCGATTGGCAACATCGGTATTCCGTCATTTGTCATAATAGGCCGATTGTTTATCGATTGGCAACATTGATATTCTGTCATGTGTCAACATTTCCTGATAAGTCATTTGTCAAATCAAACACAAGTTGATTTCTGATATTTCAGTAGAATTCTTGATTGTTTGTGGTTAGGCTTTGAAGAAAACGTCATCATGTTTTTCGAACTTATATCAACAATCAGCAAAGATTTACCTATATCATCATGTTTATTCGAAGTGTGTGTTCTGGGCCACCCTCTATAAGAGTAGGTAGATTTTTTTCAGCATACCTAATACCTACACTGGTTCGAATGGTCGAGGTAACTATATGTTATGTGCATTATCTTTAATCCCAAAGCGCATATACGTACGTATGCTTCAATATTTCTTCTTTCTATTACAGGACATAGAGTCATGCATAGAGGGGATTAAGTGGAGTCACTTTCAATTTAGAAATTTCATAATATTATTATAGTTTTGGAATGTGATGTTACACTCCAAAATATCACCGCAAAATGAACGAATCTGGATGGAATTTTGCTCGATTTACATTTTGTATAGTGGAAGCAATCGGTCTTGTTTCGGAGCGAGGCCGAGTTTTACAAAATGTTACATTCACCCGAGTAGAAGAGAAATCACGAACATGAGAAAATTGGTATTTTCACGTTCATTTACCTCGAACGCAGTCGGCTGATTGAAATTCATCCCGTCATTAAGATGTTATCGTTTAATTTTGGGAATTGAATACAATAAACCTTCGTTGCTTAGACGCGGAGTAAATTTATGGTTATTCTGAACGACCATTTGAATTTCGAATACGCTCCTCAAATACTGAACATATCTTTGAGATTCCACCATTTGAGGCGTTCCGTGGTAAGCGTTAAGACAAGTTCTGGAGACCTGTCGATGAAATTTGGGGGCATTGGGCATTTTACCTAAATCTTTCGATTTCCAATTTCCCATATAGTCAAAGCGCAGACCCGAATTTTTCGTGTTTGACTTGCTGTAGCTCAAACACCGTTCATTATTTAGCTTTTTGAGCATGACATTTTTTGTTCAGTGCATCATAAGCAACAACATTATTCAAAATTCAGCAGTTTCGGAAAGGGGAAATTGATTGGATTTTTTTTTCATTTCTTTCAAATTTTGTGACATTTCTATCATAAATATTTATAAACCTCCGAACATTATTTGGCCAAGAAATTTGAATGTTGAAGTTTCTTGAAGTAACAAATGCATTTCTGAAATGGGTGATTAATTTCAAAATAATTTGATTTATTCTGAATAATCGGTTTCTTCTCTGCTTTTTTCTTTTTTCATGTCAGATTAAGAATTGCGAGCTGTTTTGGGAAGAATCTGTTTATCCGAGCCCATCGAGAGATAACATGAAGATCATCACACTGATGTCTTTCAAGATTTTCCTGATATTTGATATTTTATGTTATTTTTCACGAGGAGACAGTGTTTTTTTGGTTGAGGTTTTTTTCTGTAGTATCGTATGATACGAGTGAGGATAGTATCGTATGATTCTAAAGTATCATACAAGGAATGTTATGGTACCCCGTTCTTTTTTCTACCTCAGCTTAGGTACTTTTAGTTTCAACATTTATTGTATTATTATCAGCCGAATTCGACAATGTAGAAAAATTCGGCTGCCAAATATTCCCGAAAAATCAATCTAGATCGGAAGGCAGATAAGATAAACCCCCGTAAATCAACTTCTAAATTGATACAACCTCGAATGAAGGAAAACACAACAAACCGTAGGACAACAGGTGACAAAAAAACGACCTTGCGGTTATCATTCACCGTTCCACATTCGAGACGAAGTGGAAGATTCCGAAAGAAAGACATTCACCTACAGTCATCTGGTTGGTGCGATGATGATCAGTCCCATTCATTGATTCGAGAACAAGATTGGAATTCCGAGTAGTAAGAGAGTGAAGAATCCACGCTCGATTTCATTCGGGGAATATTTCCGAGATTTGTCATGCGAAATGATCGTTGAGATAATCATGACTCACATTTTTTTCATGTGCCTTTTCCTGGCAATAAGGGTGTAAGATTCCCTCTGTCCGGTGGTGAAGTACTTCATGATCGAAATTTTCGTCATCGAAAATCCAACCGCGTCGATTTATTGCACATTCATATTGCACCAGTTGAAACTGTCACTTCTTCGATTCAATCGGATCGAAACGCAACTCTAAATAATCCATTTCGACGTTTCGGAAACGGAACCGCGAACATTAAGTCACAGTTTGTCCCATTTTGGACGATCAACACATACGTATGGTCCTTCGAGCCGGATTCGGGACACTTGTCGGCAAGAAGGAACGCGGATTGATGGTCAGTGACCTCCGGGAACCGGTGAGAGGCGCTTCTTTTCTCACGGATCAACCTGCGACCCTCCGAAAGGGGTTGAAAACCACGTGTGACGGCGAAACGGGGTGTTTGCGAGATCGCGTGTGCGCGTCGGGGTTATCACGACGCAGTGTACGCGCTGCGCGGCCGAAGGTTCGTAGCTTACTGAAGCCTCGACGCTTCGCTCGAAATGTGGAAGGGAAGTCCGAGCTGCGAGTCTGCCTGCAACAACCAAGCTGGCTTTGGCAAGAGTAGAAAAAGAGGGACGTACGGTGGTTCTCTGTTTATCTGTGATAGATAAGCTCGAGGAGATGAATTGGATATTGGATTGCTTTCTGCAATGGCCATAAAGTATGCAGAAATTTAAGAGGCATATATATTAGCTGCTTCAGGAAGTCAAATATACAGGGTTATTCACCAATATGGCTCTATAGAATATTTCTGGGGAAGACACAAGATTCAGGATTGAAATTCTAAAGGTGAGCTTCAAGTAAGAAGACCACTTCTCTTATGTTTTTTTGAAGGTTCCGGAAGTGACATCAACTTTCGTTTTTCAAATGGAACCCATTTTTTATTGCACAAATAGATTCTCCATTGAATTCCGAGTATTGTTTATTCCAAAAGTTTGAAATTTCACTAGAAAATTCACTTCGAATGAGGAAATACGAAAAAAATCTCAAAATTGAACTCTGTTGAATTACAGACAACTGTGAGGTTTTTTCATCAAAAAGTCTCATTTTTGAGAATCTCCGAGAAAAAAGGCTGATGCTTCTTTTCCACTAGAGTGATTTTCAGAATATGATACAGGAGATCACAAATTCTTTGTCAAAATTAGAAGTGACGAAACATCAAAAAATCGTTTTTTTTTTCAAACTGAAACCCCAATTTTTCGAAGTATTTTCGAAGTCTTCGTCAAAAAATATTAGGAGATTACGTCCAAGCCTTTTATCCCAAAATGAATATTTTTTGAGATATTCAGGAAAAACGATTGTTTTCAATTTTCAAAATCATTCCGAATGTGTTTTTTTACTGGAAAATAGTTAGCGGTCAAGTGAAATTTTTGGAAATCTCTGTTATAGTTCAGACAAGTTCAGTTGTTATTCATTTTGTAAAGCTTCTGGAGAATTTCTTTTTTGCCATGGTAGGGAAATTTGAATTTTCAGTAATGAAATTGTAACATGTTCTGTTAATTATTCTTTCAAAAGATTTAAAAATTATCACATATTATTTTTTTCCGCATTCCTGAGAATTTTTTACATTGACCAATTGTTGCTCTCGCATTACAGATGATAATTCAAGAACTTCTGAACTATAGAAAATATTTCCTCGGTAACAGAGATTTTCAAGAATTTCACTTGACCACCAACTTTTTTTTCTAGTAAAAAAACACATTCGGAATGAGAAAGAAAATTTAAGAGAAAATCGTTTTTCCTGAATATTTCAAAAAATATTCATTTTGGGATGAGAAGTCTTTGACGTATGCTCCTATTATTTTTTGACGACAATTTCGAGAATGCTTTGAAAAAATGGGGTTCCGATTTGAAATAAACGATTTTTTGATGTTTCGTCACTTTTAACTTTGACAAAGAATTTGGGACCTCCTGTATCATATTCTGAGAATCACGCTATCGAAAAGAAGCATCAGCTTTTCCTCTCGGAGATTCTCAAAAATAAGAATTTGTTAATGAAAAAATCTCGAAGTTGACCGTATTTCAACAGAGTTCAGTTTTGAGATTTTTTTTCGTATTTCCTCATTTAGAGAATTTCCTAGAACCTTCAAAAATATACGAGAAGTCGTCTTCTTACTTGGAGGTCACCTTTAGAATTTCAATCCTGAATCTTGTGTCTTTCCTGAAAATATTCTATAGAGCCATATTCGTGAATAACCCTGTATAAAGTCCAAAATTATAAGCACTCAAATTTTGAATGTGATATGCATTTCCATTTACATAAACAATAATAGGGTGATTATTATATTGAATCCACATTCTTGACCTCACACCTCAGAGGGTTCGTATAGGTAACTATAAATCACGCAGATTTTTAGTATGGTGGTCAAGCTTTTGGTTGACCTCCTCCAATGAGACTCAGGTGGGAGTCATAGCGACGATTTCAATAATGTTCAGTGGAACCCCGGAATCAATTACTTTTCTTTCAATTTTCGGAAATAATGTATTCGGTTATCTTTATCGTCAAAATGTACTCAGTTATAGGATATTTACGTGACGCCCTATCGAGTCTAGACAGAATAGTAAATATAGGTATATCTTACTTCGTAAGTACCTTGAGACTCCACAGTTAATAAAATAAAACTCTTAAGATGTCCTAAGATAAGAAATCGCACTTTCGATCGTCAGATTATGATTCTGCCAGAAAGACGTTGCTAATTATTCGAGAAAATAGATAAGACCCCCAACCTTCTGTTAAAAATTGATTGCTCAAAAAGAGTCGAATTCCTGCCAAGCGAAGCGGCTACATATCTACAAAGAATTAAATTCCTTCCTTGAAAGAAGCTAATTATGACGTCCCGCTGACGAGTAACATCAGAAAGCTGATCCCCTCGTTCAGTCAATAAGGGCCTCTCCCTTCGGGACAGTTCAATTTTCGTCAGGGGAGTCGACAACAAAAGAGGGACAAATCAAATTAGTTTTCCATCGAAGTCGGCCTCTTTTGTAGGAAATCGCTACTAGACACACAAGACTGCTGGGGGTGTTAGTTATAATGAACGCCCATGTATTTGGTAAACGATACTACCTCGTGCATTACTTCTTCATGTTAATTCGGAAATGGAAGAGAGATGTAGGAGATGGATGCCGATATCGATCGGGCCTGGCTCCAGAAACGGACTCCAGGAGGCGTAAGACCAACACATATACCTATTCTTTTGATTCAGAGAGCTGACATAATTCAATACATATTGAAACAAAAAGGAACCTAGCTGAGGTTAGTGCAACACAGGAAAACCATACAGGTCTGCAGAAGGATTGAATGAGGAAAGAAAAAAAACCTCGGCTGAAGAAAAACCCTTACCCCGCCCTTGAAAAAAAAATTACTTAAAATATTAAATATCAGGAAAAACTTGAGAGACATCAGTGTGATCTAAGAGAATATCTTCATATTATCCGTCTATGGGCTCAGATAAACAGATTCTTCACAAAACGACTCACAATTCTTATTCTGAAATGAAAAAAGCCGAGAGCAGAAAAAAAACAATTATTTAGAATAAATCGAACTATTTCGAAATCAACCACCCATTTCAGTAATGCATTTGTTACCTTGTGTATAGCCTCGAAACCATCTCGAAATTTATAAATGGGACAACTTTTTATAAGATATTCTATAGTCTCCTCATTTTCCCCGCACTCACAACTAGGGCTCTCAACAGAATTCCATCAGAAAGGCATGCTGTTGCATCATCCATGGCCTGTTCTAATACGATTTAGAACAGACCTTATTCTCCTGGGAAGGTCAAAACCAGGAACTCTGATGGAAGGAACAGAAATAAGATCTTTATTGAATAAATTGAATACATTCAGATTGCCAAATTTCTTTATTGCTTCTATTCATATCAATCAGAAAACTTTACTAGACTTCAATCTGGAGAATTGTAAATGAATTTGGAGAGGAATTGAATTTGTTCCAAAAATTCAAAGCTGTTGTCTCTCTGCGAATATGGGGAGGGACAATATTTCAGAGGACTGGTAACGAAGGAGTAGTTGTAGACTTGATAGTACTAGTAATAATCCACATGGAAAAATTTAGTTGGGCATCGATTTTTTTTACATCAGCACTATTCAACCAAATAGGGCAACAATATTCAGCAGCAGAAGAAACCAAAGCTAGCGCAGCCGTACGAAGTATTTTTGCATCAGCGCCCCATGAGGAACCAGCTACTTTTTGAAGAATATTATTTATTTAAGCTTCAAACTCAGATCATCTAAATGGTCGTTGAAATTTAGAGAGGAATCAAGTTTGATTCCCAGGTATCTAGGATTGAAATCATGCCGCCATAAGCTCACATAAAAAAACGATGCGAATTTTGAAGGACCGTACAAAGATCGCGACTCAACACTCAGAAGTATAGAAGTAACAAACCTCATACCAAGAATTCTCATACTATTATTGCAAAATGAGATTATGAAGGAAGGGAAAAAGGAGAACAGAATTTTGTATGAAACAACATCGAATGGTTGAATTCGAATAATAATTCGCAGGAGTAAAAGAAATTGATCCATGAAATCCACATAAATTTTCAATTTGGAATCCCATAACCGTTTTCGACTAATTAAACCATTCGAAACTATCGATAAACTTCTGAGTTTATAAAATACCGATTTTGATTGACACAAATCAACCGTGAGTAGTATTGCCTTCAACAACAAACTGTTGATTGAATGAAAATTGCTTTCGATTCTCTACAACTTATGAAGAAGTAAGGAAATGATCAGACCTAATATTATTGTTCCCTTGAGACAATGGCACTAAACGATAATTACAAGATAGGTTTCGATCATGCAAATCATCATTGCGACCTATAGCGATGAATGACACGAATAATCTCTTGTGGAATCAATTAACTTCATTCGCGATGATTTCTCTTCCTCAATGACGATCGTTTCAACACCAATAGTGAAGTAAACGGATAAAAATTGACGTTTCAATAATTTCCTATTGGGCAATTTAATTTTATGTGGATATATTATTCAATATTTGACACGAATACCATAGTATTACTGTTGGTAATGTAAGACAATTGTTCCTGCTTTGCGGCGAAACAGTTCGTTTAACTTTAAACTTATGAAAAAGAGACCTAAAATAATACAATAAATGTTGAAACAGAAAGTACTCAAGCTGAAGTGAAAAAAAACGGGGTATCATAACATTCTTCGTATGATACTATGGAATCATACGATACTATCATCACTAGTATCATACGATACTATACAGCCTGAAGAAACCTCAGCCGAAAAAACCTGTCTCCCCGTAAAAAAAAAACATAAAATATTTAATATCAAGAAAATCTTGAAGGACCTCAGTGTGATCATCTTCATGTTATCTGTCGATGGACTCGGATAAACAGATTCTTCCCAAAACGACTCGCAATTCTTAATCTGTAATGAAAAAAGACAAAAACAGAAGGGAAACCGATTGTTCAGAATAAATGAAATGCATTTTAGAAATGCATTTGCTACTTTAAAAAACATCAACATTCAGATTTCTTGGCCAAATAATGTTCGGAGGTTTACAAATAGTTATGACAGAAATGTCACAAAATTTGAAAGAAATGAAAAAACTCCATCAATTTCCCCTTTCGGTTGAAAATCAGGAACTGATAATATTTTAGCATAACAAGCTGAACTTGTAAAAAATCGATTAATACATAACCATCAACTGTCCTCTTTCAGAAGGATTTTTTTCTGTTGCCGTGTGGATTTCTTGCAGAAGAATTACTTCGATACCATGTCCTTAAGCTAATTTGGAGACGTAATCACACTTGTCCTTCGAAATTCCTTCGATATTCAAATTCAAAATCCACAAATTGTTGCTCTCTGGTCGTGAGGGTTTTTCAAACCGGATACGACCTTCCAGGTGATGATTTTTCGGCACTTCAGATGTTTGAAGACCGCTACGGGACCCCAATGAAAGGCAATCATCTCCCATAGATAAACCAAACATGTTATAACACAAGAAAACAGAATATTTTTCAGGACCAAAAACTACGACATATTCCGAGAATTGTCATTCTGATATTAGAGTGCCAGAAAGAACGGTTAAAATAAGCATATCGTTATATCGACATCACCAAAAGCCTGCCCTGCTTCCGTCAGATCACTATGACTCTGGAATTCCATCCCTGGCCGACTGGGGTATTCGCAATTACCTATAAACCCAAACCCTGAAAGCATTAATTAATTATCAACAAGAGTAACTTAATCTACCGCCCCTGTCCCCGCTCGCTTTTGCGAAACCATTCCTGTTTTAGAACACGCGACCTACCCCTTAACTAGCTACGTCAGATGAAAATTTTATACTTCCGGGTGAGATGTGAGTCATCTGTCTCTTCCGAGCCGCTGATTAGGGCGTTGGGAGTGGTTGGTTGAAAGTTCTTTCGGCAGTTTAGAAAAGTTGAGGTGGCGATCTGGTTGATAAAGGGTAGGGTGATGATATTTCGGGGGTGTAAGTCGAGCTTTAATCCGAGATATTTGATAAATGAGAAAGATCAGTAAATGCCCAAGAGAAATGACGAACGTTCTTGATAGGGAGAAGGGTTGAATCCTCCTCCAATGTAATTTGCTCTCTTCCTTTCAGCTTGAACCATCAGGGAACCCTTTTTAAACTATATATAGCGAAACCACCAGAAATATAGAAAATTGAGTGTAACATTTGGTTCTTCCCCCTTGAAATATATGGCGGTATTCTGCTTTCATCTGTAAGCGAATCTGTAACTTTTCATAAGTTTACAGGACAATTACGATTCTCGACGCTTTCTATAAATCTGTAGCTTACAGGTGATCGGAAACATATCGAAAGGTATATTGTGAGGTTATGTTGAATGATTTGTTTTATGGCGGTATTCTGCTTTTTCTCTGTAAGCTACGAATCTGTAGCGTACGATTGATCTGTAATTTATCTATGGATCTGTATGTGGCTGACTTACAGATTCGTAAATTATGACATTCTGGAAGTTTTTCTGTAACTCTCGTATTGAAAGTGTCAATTTTGAACTACTCCCTAATAAGATCGTAACTACTTCGTAATAAGATCAAAGAACAGGATTTATTTTCCTATCATTTTGGTTCGTAAGTATTGATTATTGGATATATTTATGTTCAATTCGTGTTAGTTACAACGAGAAAGAGAAATTAACAACTGAAGTACAAAGATGAATTACTAAAGTAGTTGAGTTTAGCAAAGTATTTTATATTTTGTGACTAAAACAAATCATTCAACATAACCTCACAATATCCCTTTCGATATGTTTCCGATCACCTGTAAGCTACAGATTTATAGAAAGCGTCGAGAATCGTAATTGTCCTGTAAACTTATGAAAAGTTACAGATTTGCTTACAGATGAAAGCAGAATACCGCCATTAGTCACAGAATATGAAATACTTTACTATACTCAACTACTTTTGTAATTCATCTTTGTACTGCGGTTGTTAATTCCTCTTTCTCGTTGTAACGACCACGAATTGAACATAAATATATGCAATATTCAATACTTACGAGCCAGAATGATAGGAGAATAAATTCTATTCTATGATCTTACTACGAAGTAGTTACGATCTTATTAGCGAGTAGTTCAAAATTGACATTTCTAATACGAGAGTTATAGAAAAACTTCCAGTATGTCATAATTTACGAATCTGTAAGTCAGCCACATACAGATCCATAGATAAATTACAGATCAATCGTACGCTACAGATTAGCAGCTTACAGAGAAAAAGCAGAATACCGCCAATAATTTCAATCCTAGATACCTAGGAATCAAAATTGATTGCTCTCTAAATTTCAACGCCCATTTATATGATCTGCGTTTGAGGCTTAAAACTCGAAACAATATTCTTCAGAAACTAGCTGGTTCCTCATGGGGCGCTGATGCAACAATACTTCGTACGGCAGCTCTTGCTTTGGTTTTTTTGCTGCTGAATATTGTTGCCCCGTTCGGTTGAAGAGATATGACTAGAAGCGACAAAGAAATTTGGCAATCTGAATGGAATGTATCAAAACTTTTCAATAAAGATCTTATTTCTGATCCTTCCATCAGAGTTCCTGGTTTTGACCTTCCCAGGAGAATATGGTCTGTTCTAAATCGTGTTAGAATAGACCATGGACGATGCAACAGCATGTTCTTTCGATGGAATTCGGTTGAGAGCCCTAGTTGTGAGTGTGGGGAAAATGAGGAGACTATAGAACATTTTATAAATAGCTGTCCCATTTATAAATTTGAAGATGGTTTCGAGGCTATACATGAAGTAATAAATCCATTTCTGAAATGGGTAGTTAATGTCAAAATAATTTAATTCATTCTAAATAATTGGTTTCTTTTTTGCTTTTGTCTTTTTTTCATTTCAGATTGAAAATTGCTAGTCGTTTTGTGAAGAATCTGTTTATCTGGGCCCATCGACGGATAACATGAAGATGTTCTCTTAGATCACACTTCAAGTATAAGGGTTGTTCTACAATCTTCTGAAAAAAGCTATATTTTCTAAAGGTTCAGTTTCTTCTACTTCGTTTTTGGAAAGTCACAAAAGCACTAACTGAAATGCTGAAAACACAACCTGTTCCATCAGTGTTCAGCCAAAAGTATGCCACAAAAGTATTCGTTATGGGCTCAGGGTGAACTCGATATATTTTTTTCCCTCACTCATATTCATTAATACTCTTCAAACTACAAATTAAGAAGACAAATGACCGCAGCTAACTGGTCCCTACTGGTAGTCGTTGAAACAAGTTCCAAAAAAATATGTCGTGACTGAAATAGACAAAACCTCTGCACCTAGTTCGTCTATCCGTCGACACCTGTGACAAAATTAATTGTCTTGCCCAATCCCGACACCCGACATTCTGCTCTTATCTCGATCGCACTCGGTCAAACGTCAATTAACAATGGGGTAGCATTAACATAATCAGGTGAAACGGTGAAGTGACGAGATGTTATCTCGACGAAGACATCAATATAGTACCCCCATGATTAAGCCACTTTTACGCTACGTTATTCGAAGGTTTGACGATGCTGACAGATAATTAGACGTTTAAGCTTGTTACCTTTCGTGACAATTTTCATTGCCATGCGTTAGTTCGAAAATTCATAAATTTTTCAACTGGAGGGTACATCCAAACAGAACAACAACATTCCGTGCGATATTATGGGAAGTTCGTTCGAACAAGAGGCCATAAATCAGTATGGCATTCTCACTTCCATTCCGATATAGCGAATTCCACAATGCGGTACAATAGAAGTCGATTCCGTTCACGAAAATGTTCTTTTCCTCTCGCTGAAAGTAAAAGCGACTTTCATATTCATCTCTTCCTTCTCGAAATCGCCAACCGTATGATCGCCGACTAAATTTATTTATCTTTTTACATCGTACATCGGAAAGCGAACAAAGATCGCAGATAAGGATCGGAAATCTGAAACAGATTCTGTACTCGGAGATCGGAACATGATCATTTGATCATCAAGCGGAAAATTCTACATGTTCAAATATTCGAGGTTGTATCCCTCGAATGAATTTCGTTCTACTGTTATTACAGGATGTTTCAATACCAATTCACAGTGAATCAATCCTATTGTTATTAGTAAGAAGCTTTGTGCTTCAATTCCAGGGACGGGCCCAAAGGAAGGAATGGGGGAACATCCCCTCCCCCCAATGTTGAACGAAGTTTAGAAATTTTCAAAGCAGTCGGAAGATTTTCAAAGGAGTTGGAAAAATTTCAAAGCGGTTGGAAAAAAATTTCAAAGTAGTTGGAAAAATTTCAAAGCAGTCGGAAATCTAAAAAAAGTTCCGAGCAATTGAAAAAAGTTCCAAGCAGTTGAAATACATAGTTCCGACGAAGGAATCTGAATAGAAAAAACAAATTTGGAATCAATACTTGACAACATATGTATAGACGGCAATAAATGGTATTCAACCCAATATTTTTAGCATCAAGTGTTTGAAGAGATGAGATACCTAGTTGTAAATTTTTTAGTTACATCGAATGGACTGTGTCATTGAAAACCATCTGGTATCATAAATTTAAGCTATTTCTATCAGATAATCAGAATCATCATTCTTTCGTACACTGTGTTATAGTTTTGCGAATAAATAGTTTTGTAAATAGTTAAAAAAATGAACCGAAAAAGATTCGAAGTGAAGTTTGAGTTTCGTGCGAAGTTTTGTGGAGCCTTATGAAAAATTACTGACAAAAATTTCATGAACAGCAAATGCCGAAAGGACAACAAGTGTGAGAGAAATCGCTAACTCAAATCAGAAAATTATGTTCAAAAGGTAGTAACCCATACCCCTCTCATCTCAGTGACAAAATCTAATATCATTTCTCCAACTTCATGATGAGAGATCTCTGAGCCTGGGAATTGAAAATGGTATTCATTTCGATATTTCATCTTTGTTTCAAAAATGTTTTCTGTGTAGCCTCCGTAAAGACGAAGAATTTTTTATTTTCCTCTTTATTTTTTTTCAAAATTGTTCCTTCAATATGACTTATTTAGGTCAAAACTGTTTCCCTACTTAATTTTGAATCTGTTTTTTTTAGATGTATTTTGATTTATGATGCTTGCAACTTTGACACACATTATCTGTTTCATTTCTTAGTTAAGTTGTTTTTTTTTACTTCATGGAATCTGTGAATGAAATTTAGGCGTATTTTTCATCAAACGAAATAAATTCCTGAAAATTTTGTTCCTATCATTCTGTGAAATGGGCCCATGTTATCGATGAGCAGTTTCAATATTATGAATCTCATCAAAGTGGTTAGTTATTAACTTTGGTTTTTCATCTACACAGCATTCAATGATATATATTTCCTTCTTTTATGGATTCTGCTTTTTTTGTGAGAAATGACTTGTTTCATGATGCTTGAAAATTTGAGATACATCCAAAAATGAAACTGAACTAAATTAGAGAATGCAACAAAAAGTGTTTCTCAAAGTTCCAACCATACTTCAATGTACTTCTCACAAAAAGACGAGTGCATAAAATAAAGAAACTTAGATTATCGAATATTGGAAAATCAACGTTGATTTCTCACCAATTTTATGAGATTCATCATATTGAAACTGCTCATTTTAAATATTTACTCCTTTCAGAGAATGAAAAGAATAGATTTTTCAGAAAAAATATTTCCTCTGATGAAAATGCCTTGCCTTCGCTTCCAGATTCCATGGAATAAAGAAAAGCTACAAAATCGAAGAAACAAACAAGTAGTGTTTCTCAAAGTTTCAAGCAACATCAAGATACTCCCCACGACAAAAATAGACTCCATAAAATTCACTTAATTGAATGTTCGGTAGATGGAGAAAAAAATTTAATTACTCCCCATTCTGTTGACATTCATAGTATTGAATTTTTTTTTACTGCAACAAATATTATACCAGATTGAGTATAACGGTTTACTGTCGATTCATTGTACAGTTGGGAAATTTTCGATGGATTTCCACACCCAAAAATTTGACTTCGGCCCGTCCCTGTTCAATTCTATAGCTATTAGAAACCTTAACAAGGAAAAAACTTCATGAAGTTATGAAATTTCAAATTTCTCATGTAAGAGTTTGGTTTCTCAGGCTCTCAAACAAGTGTACCAAAGAACACTCGACGAATTATGCTGGAGAAAATAGAAAATACTCGACAACCACAAACCTCTGTTCTGTGGGTTCATAATTAATTTCTCGTTTCAATTTCAACGCGATCATGAATTATATTCAATGAAAGCTTTTTTCCTGTTCAGGATATGCACTCCACTCTGTTAAATTTGCGGATATCACTCCGCGTGCAGCTGCATTGATAATAATCGAACCATTGTGAAAAGAATCGAAAGGTATGCCGTATTGAAGAGCACATAACAGAGTCCGATAAGGAAAAATGTACAACGGTTATCCAGTTCGATCAATCACACAGACCTAAATAGTTGTATAAATATTTAATATCGATTATTGATATCGTTTATCTAATCTTAGTTCCTCGTTCAGAGTTGTTATACGCCCTCTTGTGTCATGTTTACGACTTTGTGCATGCCGGTTGTGTAGATTAATGAATGCTGCACTTCTTGCAAGTGAAAAAGCCGACGGTATAACGCAAGATAAACGGGAAAAACCCAAGAAGGTCGAAGCCAAAAATTCTCTGTGATCACCAACGAACTTTCGTGAGACAGATCTGTCATCAACGTCAACGTCAACATGACGTTTGAATAAGCAACTGCTTGATGTATAATAAGAATATGAAGACTAAACCGGGTGATCATTGCTGCAAACCTCAATTTAACTGAAATCGAAAATTAGCACCAGACAGCAAGTTTTTTTCAGGGGCAGATCGGTTCTCACTAATCTGTCGCCATACATCAATTACATATCCGAAAATATGGATCGGGGTGTCCAGGTAGACGCTAATTACACGGATTTGTCCAAGGCTTTTGACAAAGTACATCATGCAACACTTCTGCAGGTTCTCTTAGATTATGGTGTGGGACCAGATTTGTTAAGTTGGATTGAGTCATACCTGTGTGAAAGGTCTCAGTATGTTGTTATGGGTGATGCTTGCTCGTCACTCTACAATGTTGAATCGGGAGTACCTCAGGGGTCTCATTTGGGACCACTTCCCTTCAGCTTGTATATCAATGATGTCTGCCGGTATCTTGTTTATGTGAATTTTGAGCTTTACGCTGATGACATCAAAATGTACCTAGCTGTGAAAAGTTTGGAGGACGTTCAGAGGTAATGTTTTTATTTCGAATAATGAATAATCATTTCGATTTTCCCCTTGTTCGTGAAATTTATTTCAATACTCGTGTTTTTACTGGTCGTCATAGAGATCTTTTCTATATCCCGAGAGCCCGCACATCATTGTATTACAACTCCACTTTTCTGAGAATTACACGATTTTATAACTGGCATATCTCTTTCATTGACATATTCAACTCTTCACAAGCTGTTTTTAGGAGAAGGCTGTGTTCTTATACGTGTAGAAATTGTTAGAAAAAGAGATTTTCAAACTTTTTCTCCCTTATTATTATTATTCTTGTAATATAAGTTCATTATCATTATTGTAGGTATTTGTTTTCTTGTATTTTGGTGAATACTTGTTATTGGGTCTTCCTGTTAGGTTTCCTGTTTATGTTAAATAAATAAATAAACTCTATATTTCGTGTGATGCCAGTCAACCCTAGAGTTGTCTGGCATCACACGTCGACCTATTCGAAAAATTCAATGCCCCTGGCTTTCGAGGCTACTTTCTAAATGCGCAATAAGGCATTCAGTGGCCGTAATGAAAACAGATGTTGTTGTCCGAACAAACTTAGCTGTACATGCATTAATTCCTAATTGAAAAAGCAATTTGCTCAACACGCACGTGGCGGCTATTAGCCTCAAGGACCCGCAGATAAAGTGAGCCATAAATGCGGCGAAGGGCCCCTTTCGTCGCCCTTTTCATCCCCCTGTTGACCGTCGCTGGGATTGAGCTATGAAAGTGGAACCGTAAAAAACCATAAAACGGCATATTCTACCGATGAAAGTATACGTGACAGGGTGACGGGTCTATCTGAGGGTTATTCGATTAGGTTTTATCGATTTGAGCGATGATGGACATAACAAGCAAAGTTTTTCTGCTTACACATTTTTTTCACCCTTAACAAATTGTTAATTCAGAAAATATCAAAAACTACCACTATTTCTTCGATTGTACGATTTCGAAAATTCTCATCTCCTCATGTATCCATCTAATGAAAGTCGAAATGACAATTGTTATTTTCTAACATATACTGTTCCACAAAAGTAAGGGATATCATATTCAATCGTTTTGAAAAATATGTGATCTTCGAGAAAATCGCTGTAAAATCATTCTAAACTCGAAAACAAATTCAGTATGGACATTTCGTCAATCTGGTCGCCTTTTTTTCTGATGTTGGTTGTTTGCATATGCTTCATGAATGTTCTTATTTTGAAATGGAGTCAGTTTATCAACGGCTTCGATTTGAAACGAGTCTTCTGAAAATGCCAAATCAATAAACGCTGGGGCTAATAGGGCTATCGTAACGCTACAGCATGGCATAACTCAGGTTGTTGCAGCGGAAAGGCTCCAAGTTAGCCAAAGTGAGATATCTTGACTTTGGAATAGGTTCAGGGAGATAGGTTCCGTGTTCGAAAGACCAAGGTTTGGTGGGCGACGAAAAACAACACCTGCTCAGGATCGTTTCATCACCGTTTTGGTGAGAAGAAAGCATACATCTACGTGTAGAATGCTACGTAATACCCTTCAAAATGCAGATGGGGTCCAAGTTTCCATCGAAACCATCAGACGACGTTTAAGAAAGGTGAATCTAGGTTCTAAACATATATTAAGAGGAGTTCCATTAACATGTAACTATAAGCGTCAAAGACTGGAATGGGCAAGGCAACATATCAATTGGAACGATCCTTTTCACTAATGAATCCAGATATGGACGATCTTCAGATTCTCGAAGAATAAGGGTAGACAATCCCACTCACCACTCATACCCCGTAATAATAATGATAATAATAATATTTATTCACCAAGTCAAGCAAACCTACATTTCATTACGTTATAAATTCATAAGTTGTCCAAGAAGTCCATCCATTCCGGGGGGTTAGTGTTATGGTATGGGCCGGAATATGTTTCAACGGGCGCACAGATCTGCACATTTGTCCTGGGAATATGACCGCCTCACATTATAGGGTTTATGTCGTCGACAATGTTTTGCCAAATTTTCACGTTGCAATTGGTGAAAGTATTCAATGTCTAGACGATAACGCTAGACCGCACCGTGCAGCCATAGTTGAGAATGCGCGCGAGAAGCTTGGTATTCCACATTTACCAATACCTCCACACTCACCAGATTTTAATTGCATAAAACTGCATGGGATTTGCTCCAGAGAAGATTAGAAAATCATGAACCTACCCCAGAATCCTTAAATGATCTGAGAGAGTTTCTGCCCCGTTTATGGAACCAAATTCCTTAAGAAATCTTCAACAACTTCGTCCGTAGTATGCAAAAAAGATGTCAAGCTATTATTGATGATTGCGGAGGCCATACATTGTATTGATAGTCTCGAAATGCTTGAATTCTCTGGGAATAAAATTTCGTTATTTTACTAGCTTTTTCTTAACCATCCTGTATACGCTGCAGACCTACAGGCTAAAATTAATTTTATTTCCTACAACTTGAAATCATACTTGAAGTCTATATCCCTAACTCATGTGGAGCAATGTAACCTGTTCTTTCGGGCATTTCGGCCGTCGTCGTTGATTAGTTCTCGACGTTTCACCAGTTCGAGTGTCTGGCATCTTCAGGAGTTGTATTTTAGGAGATGTTCTCACTGCCTGAGGTAGTTTAGTCCAGTGAGAACATCTCCTGATATACAACTCCTGAACATGCCAGACACTCGAACTGGCGAAACGTTGAGAACTAATTAACGACGACGGCCGAAATGCTCGAAAAAACAGGTTACATTGAACGATGGCCGCGAAAGCCTCAACCAATTCATCATGTGGAGTAGTTCATTTTTATACTGGACAATGTATTGTGCCCGAAGCATAGATTGCATTGTCGTAAAATGATTCCTCATGAAGACTTAAGAAAACGTGAAGACCTGTTTTGCGAGTTCAAAGTTTAGTAGGGCAATACACGTGGTCACCAACTAACAAAGAAAGGATACAGTGACATTAAAGAATATCAAAAAGGAAGAATCTAGAGGTAAGGGAAAAAAAGAAGATTCAACAGCTTCAGTTGCTGTTCTTACTGAATGTAGATACCGTGAATCTAATTGCAGGCGATAAAAATAGTTTTGATGGCATCAGCGATAAGTCGCGTTCAAATACTCGGCCGACAGTTCGCCGAGACGCTCGCCGAGCAAATTGAGAGGACATGGATCTTTCACGATAGTGTGCTATAGTTTCTGTACGCAGCCAACTAGCGGCATTTCCCTAATTGATCCCCCTTTCTGAAGCGTTTATTGCGCCAGTTTGGAATCTTCCCTCCTGGAAATCTTATCCTTTTGAACCTTCTCGCCATATCCGTAACGATAAGGTCTTCGCGTTCCGCTAATTATATTATCTGCCGCGGCGAGAGGGAGATTTCCACCTCGTATTGCGGCCGACTCAATTCGGAAGGGGTTAAAATGTTCGACGGGATTACTTCGAATCTGGCATTTCGCCCCTCAAGTTACGCTTATGAGCTTTGGGAAAAGCGGCTCGCGGATACAGGCCGGCTTTTTATGTTCCGCATTAATTGAGTCGAAATATCAAACGGGAAATACTAATTGGGTGGCGCGTGTACGCTAATTAAAGGGGTAAAGGGGTGGGTTTTTGCCTGTGCCAAAAAATTTATGGGATTAGTCGTCGAACCTATATGGAATGAAAGGAAGGTATTTTGACACTTGGAAAAAGCACCTGTACTACATTGGAGGAGAAGTGCGTAGATGAAAACCCCAATTTCAGCCAGAGGCGGATCTAGAATTGTTTTCAAGGGGAAACAATTTTATGGAGTAAGATCCCAGGGCCCCAAGCCGTTACTTATTTTTGAAGTCACGAATTTTACAGTATAGACAGTCTTATAGTAGCAGGTAGAAAAGGTAGACAAAAACATACCGAACTTTTCTTAAATTAGAAGAACTGACTTTTAAATATGTCGCGCAGAATATTATGAAAAATAAATATTTCATATTGCCAGACCGTTTCCGTGGGCAGTAATTCCTCCCAGACGCTTTAAATCTCAATAAAAAAATCACAATTAGAAACATTGTTGCGAAATGGCCAGATTCAGCACTTTTGTTGATTTCGAAGTACTGATTTTTATATATGTCACGTAGAATATTATAAAAAATAAATATTTCATATTGCAAGAACGTTTCCGTGGGTCTGAATTCCTCCCAGATGCTTTGAATTTCGATGGTTATGTTTGACGACCTTAGAATTAATTCAAAAGAAGTAGGGGTTGATAGGTTTCAGGTCAAAATTTCACAAAAAACCAATTCAATAACTGCCGACGTTTCGGTTTATTTAAAAACTCCTTCAAAGGCTCTGAAAAAAGTGTGGGTACTACACTAGGTCTTACTTATTTGGTGTTACAGAGTTAGTGAGAAAGACAAATAATGAAAATAGAAGAAAAAACGAAGAACAAGAGAAATTATAGAGTTAATACATAAATAAAGTAATAAATAAAATTAAAAGAAAAACACAATGTCCAAAAGGGGACTACATTTTCTTTATAATGATGAATTGTCATTTCCATAATCTGTTGTTGAAAACATACACTTCGTAGGCAAAACAATTAATAGTTTCTTGGGACCCAAAAAATTTCGATTGTGCCTGACCCAAAAAAAATTTTATTGTGTCAGAAGTTTTGGCCCTTGGGATAGGTCTGGCTTTCCACAAAACGTATTAAAATAATCCCCCAAGGATTATATTCAAAATTGAAGACTCCGAATGTAAGAAAAGTTCATTTTCTTCAATGAAATTTAGAGCATCTGGGAGGAATTACGGCTCACGGAAACGGTCTGGCAATATAAAATATTTATTTTTTATAATATTCTGCGTGACATACATAAAAATCAGTGCTTCGAATTCAACAAAAGTGCCGAATCTGGCCATTTCGCACCAATGTTTCAAACTGTAATTTTTTTTATTGATATTTAAAGCGTTTGGGAGGAATTACGGCCCACGGAAACGGTTTGGCAATATGAAATATTTATTTTTTATTATATTCTGCATGACATATATAAAAATCAGTTCTTCGAACTTAAGAAAAGTTCGGTATGTTTTTGTCCACTTTTTCTACCTGCTACCTGCGACGGGCCGCCTAGCCAAGCTTGCGAGTATGCACACACTATCAAACACATATAAGACTATCTATATTGTAAAATTCGTTACTTCAAAAATAAATAACGTCTGTGGACCCCGAGATCTTAGACTACTAGGAAAAATATAATTAAATACAATAGTGCATTTGTTTGGGAATTTTAGCATATCCTCGAAGAACTGCATCGATATTTTCAATACGCAGTTTTTTCTGTTGATATTTTCAATGAAATATTTATGAAATACGATAATTCAAGTTGCGGAACAGCATTGATGGCTCAGAAACTAAACACGCATTTCCAATATCTTGGAAATTCACCAATGAAATCTCCTTGATTGATATGAGAGTCGATCAATATTCATGAACCGACAGCAAGGGTATCATTCAGTAGTTTCACCGTGTTATTAATTAATTTATAAGATGGACGGATTCTGATAGGCGCTCTGGGTAATCCGCGATCTTATCGTGACGCGAAGGTGCTAAACAACCGCTGTTAAATCACCAGTAACTTGATAATAGATGAGAGCCTCGAGATAGAGTAAACACTTCAATACACCCGTGCTAATGAACATACAAAGTATGAAAGGATGTATTCAGTTTTGTGTGTAGTGAGAGAGCTCTTGGAATTGTTTTGGATCGAGCCGAAAGGAAGAGATGGGATTAACACTTTAAAACATTCCCACGAAGGTGCTGAGCTATCAATTCTTGAAATTGACAGGATTGGAGACAACATAAAATTGTGAATTCAGACTCCAGAAATACACTCTCTCTTTTAAATAGTGTTTTATCAAAATTTAGTTATGATCATGACACTTTTCTACATATTTAGTTCATTCAAATTCACGTTTCTTCTTATAAGAAAGAAGATTATCTGTACGTTCGACGAATGACTCAAAGATTCTTCATCATATTTCTGGAATTACTGATGGTGCAGTGCAAGAAAACCTTGTGGGGAATATCATTCTAAAAATTGATCATCCAAGTATTCCCTTTGCTTATACCTCCAATTCAGTTTATACATTCGGAACATCCCCAATTGGAAAACGCGTTAGTGAAATTCAGTTCGTGTTAGACAGGCCATGAAATTGTATCTACTTGAGGATTAAAAAACGTCTTACTTTTAACGACACGGTCGTTAAACCATCAGGCGAGGACGTTGCGAAACATAGACAAGTAAATCAATCAGACTGAGGAATGAAGAATAAAGCACTTTCAGATCTGTTCGAGTTTCTTCTGTTGCCCAAGTCATTTTCCCCTAAGATCTTTTTTGTCCAAGCAACCCATGCTCCCCATGCTTCATCTTCGTTGGCGACATATCGTGAGCTAACCAGATAAGTTCATCTATGAACGCCCATCGAAAATACTATAATTTTTCACTAACCGGTTCCTTTCATCTTACATCTCGAGTGTAACGAACTGCGAGAATTGCTAATAACACCTCTCGACTCCTCGTTCTATTTACTCAACACCTTCGACAATGCGAAATTTAAATTACCACACCCCTTTCTACGACGCTCTCCTCTAGCAACCCCAAGAAATCCGTTGAGAACAAGCCTAGAACGCCTTGCGACCCTCGATTTTGAGGCTAACAATGGCATTATCACGCCGGCAACAAAGAATTACAGATTGTTGGGCATGGCGCTAGCTTATTGTGATCCCATGGACCGTTTCCGGCGTACATCAGAAACGAGATTAATGATTAACAAGCAATTAAAATTACCTCCGAGGCAGAGGTGGCTCAAGCGTGAAGCGAATCTTTTGTAGTAATAACAAACAATAGTGTTCAAAAATACATCGTATTTACTCTTTCTGTTACAATGATGCTCAGGTGGCATTTGCAGAAACTGATCTTATACATATACTGGCAAAGGAACACCCAGTTTGACTTTTAACTTTTATCAAACCACGCTTAGCAACATCTCATAACACTAGTTGAATTTCTGTTCGTATCGATTTCTCGAATGACAACCCCGCCTATCGTAGACCAATAATAATAATGATAATAATAATAATAATAATTTATTTCCATCAAAAATTTACATGGATAGTCAAAAACTCAAACTCTAACAAGACAAATCATAACCTATAAATTCTTCAACTGAATAAAAGGCATTTTTCATCAATATATCCCTGATTTTCTTCGTAAACTCTTTTTCAGTAAGATTCCTCACATCCATGGGTAATTTGTTGAACATCTTTATTCCCCAGTAAGTCGTGAAATTCTGGGTGTATTTTCTTTTATGTAATGGCGTTATAAGGTCGTTCCTGTAAATGGTGTCAAACAAGTGGCATGATCCATTCCGCGTCAAGATGTTTCGCTTGAGATGAATACAGGGTGGCCATTTGAAAACGAAACAGACGAGATTAGAGACGAAATAAA
The DNA here is from genome assembly GCA_038502775.1 of Hippodamia convergens. Classification (NCBI taxonomy): domain Eukaryota; kingdom Metazoa; phylum Arthropoda; class Insecta; order Coleoptera; family Coccinellidae; genus Hippodamia; species Hippodamia convergens. The sequence goes on from CM076612.1 coordinate 12,236,677, forward strand.
TTTTTTCGATAGAAATGCTCGGACAGGTCGATTTCTGTTTCGAGAGGGACAACTTAAGATGTAGGTTACGGACGCATAGCGCTTCAACCCTTGCTACTACAACCCTCACCCCCAATTTTTGAATAGGGAAGATGGGGTGAGTGATACCTCATTTGAAAGGTTTTTCACAAAAAAACACTACAAGTGCCATGAAAACACCACTTCCTTTGCAAATGCTTAGTCAAGAATATTTCGAGAACTAATGCATAAAATGAAAAAACAATTACTGTGCTGAAATCAGTATTAAAATACCTTTCACCCCATCTTCTCTATTCAAAAATTGGAGGTGAGGGTTGTAGTAGCAAGGGTTGAAGCGCTATGCGTCCGTAACCTACATCTTAAGTTGTCCCCCTCGAAGCAGAAATCGACCTGTCCGAGCATTTCTATCGAAAAAATTTATTTCGTCTCTAAATTCGACTGTTTCGTTTTCAAATGGCCACCCTGTATTTCAAACTTTTCTTTATATAAAGTGATTGAAAGGTAAGTATCCCATACTTTACATAGACTGGTCTACACGATTCCCTTCCTTTCATTCCGTACATAATGCGGATGGCCTTCTTTTGCAGGATGTGAACTCTGGAAGCCTCCGAGGAATTGCCCAAAAGGAGAACCCCATACTGCAACACACGTTGAAAATTAGCGAAATAAGCTGTCCTTACCATTTCGTGAGTACCACATTTTTTCAATCTTCTCAACAAAAAAAGAATCTTCGACAATTTAGCACAAACAAAATCTATATGAGCAAACCAATCCCATTTATTGTCCAAAACTATACCCAAAAAATTCACGTGCTCTCGGCTTTTCCTATGTAACCAGAACTCAAGCTAGTGGTTTTTGTCGTATTTTATTTCAGAAGATTTTTCTGAAACCAACTTTCAACCTCATTAAGAGCGGGTTCTTTCTTTTCAAAAAGTTCCTCCTTACATTTCGATGAAAGGACAATTGAAGTGTCGTCACAATAAATGCACAGACAGTCGTAATGCTGGATACTCATTTCATTCACATACAATAGAAACAATAATTCGACTACTTTCAAATTCACTTAGTTGGCGATTATTTCTTTACACTCTTAATTTGAAATTTCTACACACAAAAAACACTGTTAGTAAAAACAATGGGATAACCATTGAATCAATGATATACTGTGTACCCTATTCCTGAATGATTAGTATATTTAATTCAATGCTTATCTTGTTCTTCCATTGCCAATGCTTCCTATTTTCGATTCAATTATAGGACTCATTGATTTTATTTAAACAGTGAAAGTATTCAATAAAATACTGTAATAGAGACAAGATAAGCTTTACTTAGTTTCGATGAAAGAATATAATTGAAACAAAACCACCTTTTTTTCTATCGAAAGGTAATTTATCATGACAAGGATGAATGCTTGATTTTGATTTAAATAAATTTTATATTGTAAAAAAAAACGCAACAGTTGATTGTATGATGCAGTTGTTAGAAATATTTCACTATACTATTGATTTGATTCTTTAATTTATTTATTGATTGAATGATAAGATGTATAAAATAAAACAACTTTTAATGTCTTAAATTTTTTTTTTGTTTCAACAAAATCAAATATGCTATAAATTCAACAACACAATGAGTATCAACAATGAGTGAACAGAAACATACTGAGGTAAAAAACAAAACAAAAACTTATTTTCTCTAATTTGAACATACTGTGGCACTATAATAAGCCACAATGATGAAAACACTCCTTATCTCAAGGGATGTTTTTCTTCTCAATTCTCGATTTTTTTAAACCGCAAAAAAATACTTAAGCAAAACCTTCTTATTAGTATATTTCAATCGTTCCGACTACTAATATGGGTGTGTTTGAAAGTACAGTCCCTGGCCAAATTATTAGACGCACCATGGATTTGATGCGAAATCTGATTCATGAATGTCGTTGGCTAAAAATGAAAAATATAATGCTGATCCATATATTCAGTCGAAGATTCAACAATTATTTATAAGTTGAAAGAAAAAAAAGAGGAGAAATTGAAATTATTCAGTGGGAATACATATAGCTTTTATTATAATATAGATTGTTATTCTGATACCCTTTCAATACGTATACCTAATAGGATTAAATAGAGAAATACCTAAAATCCTAGCCTTCATCGGTAAAGAAAGTATAATTTTCAGGTGTTTACCTGAAAATGTTGAATAAGGGATTCCATCTAGTTAAAAGATCTTCCATTTATTAACTATTTTTTTTTCATTGACAGCAGTTCACTCAAGCAAATCACATGCAATTGAATCAAAACCTGTTGGGACTCGAGAGCTGAGACAGTTGTATCCCTTGTTTTTCGCTCGCAACGCTGGTTGCGAACTTTTTCTACTATATTTGATTCAAAGATAGGCTTCATTGGATTAAATCTAGTTGATATTCCGTTAGAATGTTTAGCTATTGAATGAAATGAATCAATTCATTCAAATATAGGTTTTATTCAAAGCAAATATAGTTCTTTTTTATTTCAATATTATTCATTCAAATACTAGTCTCATCAAACGAATATGTAGTTCTTCCTTATTTCAATATTACTCGGACTAGAATTGAAGGACTACCGTATTATTCAATGAATTATCTTAATTTAATTACTTCAAAAATAATTTATTGAAATAAGAAGAAATTTTATTGGGCCAATTGAAACGATATCAATTAAATAACTACTATTGACGTTAGCACAGTATTTTTTGTGTGTAAACCGTTCTTCTTGCAGATAATGGTGCCGCCTCTGACCGGCCGATATCAGGAACCGAGAATGATAAACCGCTTAGGATTTCATCAAGCGAGGCCCATTTATTCAGCCCGTTAAATGAAGCCCCCCCAAGGATATTCGCGACACTGATGTATTCAAATAGGTGCAGTAAGCCTCTCTCCGGGTCCATTTCCGACTGTGGAACAAGAGGATTAGTGAGTTACCTCCGGGCGAGGTTGCCATATATCAAAGTTGTATCCGATATTGAATAGTCCATTCATGTGTGTCTCCCCCCCCCCCCCCTCTGCGTCGAGTCCAACGGGAAAAGGGGGAGCGTTTTGACGAGTAACTGGTCAACCGTGTCCGGATGGCTCTATTTTGTACCCTCCGACACTTCTATTGTCCTTGCGAAAAGTCGCTCTTCGGTAAATAACTTTTTTTATGTGTTTTTGTTAAGCGCGTGATTAATTGGACTTGTTCTGGAAGTAAACTAAGATAAGTTCTGGTACCCATACAGGATGTCTGTGAATTAATCCGATGAAAATTAGCAGGGGTTGATAAAAATTTGCCTCCAAGAGCAAACCTGACGAGTTGACAGTTTTCAATTTTTTTTACGGTTTATAAAAAAGCCTGAGTCATGAAACTCTACAAAATAGGAAGCACTAAGTAGCTTCGTTGTTTGAGCCTTTTTTTGTACAACTCACATTAAAAGTGACACTTCTAATGACAGCAAACAATGTTAAAATTGATTGTTTACGTGGAAGCGTGCTAAAAATATTTTTAACACTTCATTTTCTTATGATGAAATCAGATGAGAAAAATTCAGTAATTGCAAATTTTTATTATCAATTTTAACAATCATTACTTACGAACATTAATATTAATCGTAAAACTGGAACAATTACTCTAACATTAATGCCCTGTGACGTTAGGGAGCACATTATTAGAATCCGCAGCACCATCAGTACTGGTAGAAACCGGAAGTACAATATTGGATGATAATGATGATCCAAGATCTGTTGAGGTTGAGAGACTTTTTTCAGCAATGACATTTCTATATGCAATGGAATGATAAACATAGCCCTCGGCTACCGTCGTAGACTTCCATCCACCATGTTTTTTATATCCGTAATATTTGCTCCTGATTCTGCTAGCAATGAAGCGGAGGATCTTCGGAAACAGTGTCCTGTATATTGCTTTGGTTCTGGCAGTTTGACGAATTCGGCAACAACAGATGAAATTTTCCCAAATGTATTAGTACCAACATGTATTTCAGGAAAAAACGACGATGTTTGATGACAGAAGGGCGCAGTGCAAAGTACTTATGAAAATAGTCTACATACTTCCCAATAATACTGAAAGAACGACTGACTTTCGTTTTTGTATTTGGAAGTTGAATAATCAATGATTTGTTATTTCGATGTCTTCCTGATAAATTACACAATTCCTCATACCGACAGGCTCCAAATAATCCGAAAATAGTTGCAACCTTGACCATCAAGTATTTCTCATCTGGTGCCTCCTTTATCAACTTTTCAACTTGTTCGCGAGTGAGATTTTTCGATTTTTGGGACTTTTCCGTTTGAATTATGCTATTACCTTAAAATATTTACTAACATCCACACTATTTTTAATAAGGGCGCTTCACTTTATCATTGAAAATTTGCTCCACAAAGTTGATGAACTCCATACACTGAAGTTCCCTTCTGCATTTTTCAATTTACACCATGTCAGGAAATTATTATACGCAATATCGTACTGCTGAACAGATGTTTTAGGTAAGAGTTCCAGATTTTCTCTTCTTGCAGACCTTCAATATCCAGAGGAGCAGCCAAATCGTCACTTTCATTTATAATTGGACTCCCGACAAACATAGGTATTAAGCAGTTAAAAACCCAAGACGAAAATTGTACAGGAACGAAATTCAAATGACATCGTCTTTTCTCATTTGTTAGTAATCACAACGTTGGCAACGTTTGCCATTCACAACAACCTTTTGATCATTTGAATATTAAAATGCATTTTGAAATTAATTGTCATTGCAAATTCGCCCATTTCATTATCAAAATAGAGCAGTTGTACAAAAAAATTGTATGGTATTTATGTTGAAAGTGAGTTAATTTTGTTCACTCACAAAATAGAACGTCACTTTTAAGACTCATATCATAAATAAATATTATTAAGGCAAATAAGAAACCCCCAATTTTTCTCAGAATAATCTTACAAGCTATATTGACCACCTTTAATTCTGTCTCATTTTGACACCCCAATTTTTGCTTAGTATATATCTGCTCACCACATCAACTCCCACCGCTTCTTTTCTCCGATATTTTATGCATTATTGCCGCAGATAAATTCGAAGCTTGTCCCGAAATTTCATGAAAGTTTAAGGGGGTAAGTTCTCGCGACAAACTTTTCACTTAAGTGGCGTCCTGAGACCGGAGGCGTTTTTTATGACGCCGAGGGTTGATTGAATTCGAATCGGGGCTGTCTTGGCGGTTATTCAAAACGCGAATTCGGTGTCGAAAATTGCCTTTTTATTGGGCCACCCCTGAGACGATGATATCGGCCATAAAACGATTCGGCGGGAATTGGCTCGGCGGTTTTTATGCCTCATTTTCGACGGAGCTATCGTATCTGAGGGAGAAATGGACCTAGATATTAGTTTCTGCTCAAATAAGGTCGATCATCCAGTATTTACTTCCATATGAGGATATTGACTTCCGAGTTTTCATCAATAAATATTCTTATCATCATCTCCTTCAATAAGTGTTATTTTATTTTTTCATTTTCAAAAAGCTTTCAATCTTATCCAGATGTTTGCATGAAACAAAATACAGAAGTGGTTATTTGGGACCTATTTCTAGGACCAACAACAACTTTTGAATGCCATTTTGGAAACCAGAGATAATCACTGTGCTGCATTCCGATAAAATTTATTATTCTATATCAATCAACTTTGCTAATTAACGTTCGTCCAATTCGACACAGATGTCGTTACTTTCTAATTCGTTCTCGCATGTACCTATCGCAACGGACGAGATTGCATTTAATAATAAATCGGCCCTCGTAATTTGAAATTTGATAATTTCATAATTCAATGTTTGCGGTAAATAACTACTCATTTTTGATTTATACGACTCAGTGGAGCTCTCACACTGAAAGCTCTCACACTGGAGCTCCCACACTAGAGATTTCACATTGGAGCTCTCGTATAGAAGCTCTCATACTGGAGCTCTCACACTAGATATCTCATATGGGAGCTCTCGTATAAGAACTCTCACACTGGAGCAGATTGAACCAGAGTTTTCATCGAATTTTTGTGTGTTCCTACTGTAGATCTTCTCAAGGGATATCGGAATGATACGGTTATAGATTTTACGAATAAACAGTCAACTACACAATAAGAAATTATCATTATTGAGCCTTCGAATGGGACGTCATTCTCCTGAAGGCGTTTCTCCGGAATCCGTGTTCGAAACGACTTCTCGACAATCGAGTTTTATCGACCCTTTCGGATTTTATTATTTCACAGGCGGTTTGACGCAGCAAAGAATGGCCTTCTATGATCGCGTAACAGGCCATTCGAAGCGTGGATTTCTTCGGGTTTCGGATTTGAATGCGCAATGGCGGTTTTATTCGGACTACGAGTTTTTGATGCATGAGAAAGGGTCAATCTCTGCTCGAAAATGATTTTATAAACCCCGGAAGGGTGTTTTGAGGCTTTTTCACGTCTTCTGAATCGTTAGAGTTTGCATTTACTGGATGGTTTATGGCCCGGAAAGGAAACAAGGGATGGACCGGTTTCAGATGGGTATAGAAGACGTAATCCTCAGTTTTTTTTTCATGTAATAGCATATGAAAATATTGCCATGGCATATAAAGATTCTCTTTCAATGAAGAAGAAGAATGTGGTCAGAATTACTTTCTTCAAATGATTTGTATTTGTTATGAAAAATTTTCATTGTCAATAATTGAAATTTTGGTTATGTTAAGAACTGAAAGATGCTTAAAGGAAAAGTCTGTTCAAGTGATCATATCCAAATTTTGGGCTTACGAATATGGGGACCTATTCTTGACCATTCGCAATTTATGCGATCATTCGCATCTATCACCTTTGAGAATGACTGACGAATCTGTATTTTTGACCGTCCGCATGACATTTTTCTGTTCTGTGTTTAGGACCGTTCGTATTTCACTGCGAGTGCAAAGATTATAGAGTATAAAGATGGGAAACGAAGCGACTACAGTGATGTCAGCGACATCTGTTTTTCAAAAGTAATCAGGTTATGGTTAAAATATTTAATTGGGGTCCATTTGGCATAGATTATATGAGATTATTAGTAGGTTGTTGTCAATTTTGAAAGAAATACTTGAAAAAATATTTTTGCTGAATGATGATTGTATTTTCTTGCGTATTTTCCACTGAAATAACTCGAAATCTACAAGAGTAGCACCTACCTCACTCCATAATCTTGGTTTGTGTGTTTTTCTGTTATAAATTTTGTGTTAGAAACTGGGTGACATTCGAAATTCATGGTGATTAATTGCAGAAATAATAGAAAGAATAATCTTGAAAGATTACCAAAGAGAATGGAAATGTAAGGTTTGAAACTCGTATCATGTAACTGTCTTGTTCATTGCTTTTTATTTCAGTGCTGTCAAATGGATAGAGGTTTCGGGGTAAAAATATATTGTTCTGAATAATTTGTTTGCGAACCGAATTTTCTTCGGTCTTATTCATTAGATCAAAAAGTTCCACTCATAGAGACAATGGTAGCCAGAAGAACGACTTATAGAGGTGGTGGTTTTCTTGACGACCCTTCCAGCAGTTCGACTCATCTACTAGACCCTCTAGACTCATTGAGGTTGAAATACACTGAGTAAGATATGTATGAATCGGGTCCAGAACAACTGTTCGATATATCGAATATGTTTGATTTATCGAGAGTTCACTGTATGAATAAGTTCTTGAAATTGTTATAATAATTCTCTAATATGTGAACAAATTTTTAAAATGTTCTCAATTTCATAATTATTGTATTGTAGTTGATTTAACACAATCATTTCAAATAAAATATAAAGAATCCAAAACGTATTTCATTTGATTCAAAAAAATGTGTAGATGGAAAATATAATCCTGATCAAAAAACGGAGTCCCATTTTTGTTTTGTCGATCAGGATGTTTCTCTAAAAGCTCGACAAAGAGTACTCAATTTCGCGCCTATTAAAATCGCCTATTAAAATAGTTTTCTGTACTGAATTATGTTTTCAGCGCCATCTAGATGTCACAAGTAAGAAACTAGCCAAAAATCGTAGTCGGATTTTAGTACCACAGATGTAAGGGCGTTTCCTATCTTTCTAACTCTATAATCTTTGTGCGAGTGGTTTCGAAAACTCGCAAATACTTGACAGTTCGAATGATATCATTGAATTTGAAAGTCAGGTGTTGGATTTCACCGATATTTATCTATATTGTCCGCAGAGCTCGAAATTTGAGCTAACATTAGTGCCATAAACCTTCCGAAGTTGTCAAGAATGCCGTTTTCGAAAGGCAAATCGCCATTCGTAAAAATGCGAATCCGTAGATTTTCGAATGATTTCAAGAATAGGTCCCCCTTAGAGTTAAACGCCTATTCATGAATTAACAAAGTTTCAGTTTCAACCATTGAAAAACCAAAATGGTTTACCTATACCAATTCATCTTTTCTTCGTCGTATTTTGTCGTGGTTATCACCTTTTTCATTCCCTCGAAAATGAGTACAATTTCAACCGTTTCGGACCATTCGGCGCGTTCGTATCTCGAACAAACAACAATCGATTCGTCTCACTTTGTTCGCGCGAATAATGGATAACGAAAGGGTCGATAAATTCGCATTGTGAATCCCATCGGACACAATGAGAGTCGCAAAGCCGAAATATAAGTGGAAACCGGCAACAATGAGGTTATTCGTTACGAAAATCGTAAGTTATCGGCGTTATTGCCGATTGTTGCCGTCGCACGGACGAAGAACAATGCTGAGGCGACGAGGGTTACCGCCGATGACAAATTTATAGGGGAGGCAATCAGCGGTTCGAGCAACGTATTGACTTCAAGGTGCGGATTCGTTTATTCCTACTAAAATTCGTTCTGTTTGGAAGAATTTTCATTCATTTCTCCAGGGAGGTATTCAAGTACCGAGTGATATGAATTTCCTGAAACTTTTTTGGGTTTTCCCACTCAGATTCTGATATGAACTTAGTTAAAATACACTGCGCAAAAAAATCAACGCACATTATGGAAATCTCAAATTTATTCTACAACCGATGGTTTTCTCAATGATAAGTATTTTTATCAGAATTATGCATGCATATATGTTATCCACTTTCAACGTTTTTCTTCAATACAGATGTTTTTTCCCAGCAGCAATGAAAAAAGATGATATTATCAGATTTTGAATGTTTTGGCTCTATTCTAAAATCAGTTGTTCTCGATCAATTCTAGTGATCAATAGTTTTTCTTTCGTTTGATTTTCTTCACTCGATCGCTATGCAACGCGAAACACGCAATTTTACCCAAGAGGAATGTGCCCAAGCGGTAGTTTTGCGAGAAAAAGTGTGGATATACATAATAATTGCAGAAAGGTTTGGAGTTTCCCATACAAGTGTGTCCAGAATATTGCAGCGATTCAGGGAGACAGGTATGCATGTCCAAAGACCAGGACAGGGTAGACCACGGGAAACAACTGCCATTCAAGAACGTTACTTGAGAGTTTCTTCGTTGAGACAACGGTTTGCAACCGCTCGCATCCTTCAAAATCAGCTTGAGCAAACTCATTTGGTGCGAATTAGCACTCAGACAATAAGAAATCGCCTCACAGAATATGATTTAAGGCCTCGTGTCGCGGCAAGAGGCCCCCCAGCTCTTACCCCAGCCCATCGAAGGGCGCGTTTGGATTTCGCGAGTGAGCATATCCATTGGGAAGAGGCCGATTGGGAAAAAGTTCTCTTCACAGATGAGTCTAGATTTTGCCTCTACCATTGTGATCGACGTTTTCTTGTATACAGACGTCCACATGAAAGATATGCTCAGTGCAATTTCCGGAATACTACTGGTTTCAAGGGAGGATCGATTATGGTATGGGGTGAAATATCTTCAGCTGGCCGTTGATAATGGAGCTATGAATGCTGATAAGTATATAAGAAACATTCTTGAAGAGCATGTAGTGCCATTTGCCCCATACATTGGTGAAAATTCCATTTTCATGGACCATAATGCCAGACCCCATCGTGCGAGCATCGTTCAGGAGTACCTTGAAGAGGTTGAAGTCTATCCAATGAAATGGCCAGCAAGAAATCCAGATCTCAATCCGATTAAGCAGGTTTGGGTCAACCTCAATAGAAGGCTGAGAAATTCAGAAAATCTTCCAGCTACTCTTAATGGCTTAGGAATCCAACTCGGAGAAATCTGCGAAGGATTAGATCAGAACATTTCAATATCACTCATTTTGAGTATGAACCATCCTTGCCGTGCTGTAAATAACGCAAGGGGTTGAAATACCAAGTATTGAATCACTTATCAGCATTTCAGTATTTCGAAAATTGTTCATTTCTCTTCATTCACATAAGATTCGGTGAAATCCTGAATTTTCTTTCATTTAATGTGTCTTATTTCCTTCAAAACCTTCCCGAGAGAACATAAAAAATAAGTTATAAAACCAATGTAGAGTTAACTTTAATTAAAATTGAGATTTTCAGAATGTGCGTTAATTTTTTTGAGCAGTGTACAAATTAATATTGGACATGCTCCTAATTCAATTCTTGCAATACCCAGTTGTGGCCTGCATGAGATCACTTCGATGGTAAAGATTTAGACACTACATCAAACTTCTCCATCAGATCAAAGCTCGAAATCTTCAGAATTCTTGATGTTTTCAATCTTTCATCTGACATTTGTCAGAACAGAGTAACAGAGGCAGTAATTTCATGGTAATTTTTGTCCAATATGTCGTAGTATATTATCCACTGAACAAAAAGTATAATAGCTAATTAATTACAGTTTTTCAACTACTACCAAACAGGAAAAATTTCCCAATAAGATCACCCTCAACCACCTGAAACTACCATAAGAGCTCTCATCGTTGTACAATATCATTATTGGTATTGATCAAAATCCTCCACACTTATTTACCAACCCTTCACGTCATCATCCACGATGAAACGCCAACTTATCGCCGATAATCCAACAATTAAACAATTTTTCATCCCTTAACGAAAACGCGCATCGCTCCGGCCACATGCCCCCGGGATCGAACAGCGTGAAAAAGGACCGCCGAGCAAACAGCACCCCTCTCGAACTCCCGGCTCACTTCATGTTTTATATCCACCCCTAACAACGCCATCAACACCGGCCATAAACTACCCCTTAGCGGGCGACAGCCCTAATGAAAAAAATAAGCGCGCCAGACAAGGATGTAAGTTATGCCGACGTATCTGGCAGCGAAGGGAGGGTCGCAAAATCGTTCTCCCCATGCCGCAAATCGTGTAATCATCCCTTAATCGCGGATTACCGACCCGATTTGTCCGTTTTCGTATACCGATGCCGATTTTTTTTTTGGTCGAAGGAATCATACGCTCGATTAGAGGGTCACTTCCGATAGGGTTGTTGTGATTTGTAAGGCGATATCTGCCCCGAGAGGGTGAAGCAGATGTTGGCGATTCAGGTGCTACGTTCAGAATATTAATTATCGATGCCGATCTACGTGATTTGGTCGACACAAAGTGGGGGTTCAATCGTATCATTTATCTGGATTAATGGCACGAGTGGATTCAATTCGCATAACTCGGAGATGATTAGGGGTTTTTAGTCTATTGTATGAGTTAAATGAACTATCCCACTACGGAGAGCTAGAAATTAAACCGATTGGTAGGGTGAATCCCATGTTATATAGTTTAAGAGAAAAACCAGTGGCAGGACTATTCAAAGAATCTGAAAAGAATGCTTTTCTTTTGAGACTTCTTTATGACAATCTTAACATTCCTGTTTTAGATCTTTATTTTATAAATTTTATGTGTTCTTTGAATTAAATGATTAATTCATTTCTCACACTTTGACATACAGGTAATTCCACACAAAAAATGCTTTCACTCAGTAAGTAAGATGGGAAATTTAAACAGAATTGTTATTGAAATTGTTTCCCCTAAATTTACTTTGAAACAATTACAATAAACAGAAATTTCAGCATCCTTCTGTAACATGCAATAAAAGAAGAATTCAACAAGTCGAGGTGATATTCAATAATTCGATATTAGAAAACTGTTTTCTCAATAGTTAATTCGGAAAAATATCTAATTTCATCGTTAAATTCATCTTTATTTTATAAATATTAAATGACAGTTGTCATTTCTATTCGGCTAAGTTTAACAAGTAAGCAAACACTTCTGATTTTCTAGGAAGTTTTTTTCCTCCAGCAATTTCCAACGAATTCTGACAGAAACAAAAGACCAGAATCCGAACGTGAGCCTACCAAAGCAACCCCGCTTAATATTTAACGCTTCCGAGAAGAGCTCGCGGTGAAAAAAAATCGAACGACAATCCCGCGCAATAAAAGAGATGTAAATCACGCTGTTGACTCAAAACTTGACTGCGACAAACAATACGCCCGACAATCGCCATAAGAGCTCTTTCCACTTTCCACCCTTGCTACACTTTCGAACGGAACCATAAATCAGAACGGGCAACAAAAGCAATCTGAGTTATTAAACGCTCAGACAAAGGCGAAAAAAACATTTTAATGGCACCCCTTTCCAGTGCTCCCGTGCCCCTGAGACAATCGGAGCGCGCCATGAAAATTGCACCTTTTTCGAGGACCTGAAGTAGGAACAACCTTTATTTTAGGCAGTTTGTATCAACGCCCCATAAACTATTGGCGACAATGACAACAATGGAAGCGGGGACGACGGAATCGGCTTATGAAAAAATTGTGAGAGGAGGAACACAATAGCGTCCGACCTATTCAATATCGTTTTATTCTTCAGTTGAGGCTTCAGCCATGTCAGGACGGATTGATACTTTTGCCAACTGAATACAGAAGGCTGTTTTGTCATGAGAATCGATTATTGCTTGAAGCACAATATAAATCCTTAATATCAATGAATTAATCTAGAATATTCATGAAATTGCTCGTTATATTGCTACAACTTTCATATGATCATGTCGTCGGGGACGACAATCTTATAAAATCCAAAGTCAGCGATGTACAGGTGCAGGAGGGACAAAGGCTGTTTTGAATAGGGCGCCAGCGAGCCCTAGAAAAGTAACAAGACTCGGTTGGTTCAGGTGAAAAATCAAAATCTACCTGGAACTGTTCCAAGTAAGATCAACAATCTCGTGAAGAAATTGGAGATACACCCAAGAAAATCTTTCTGAAGGAACACCACGGACATGGACAAGCTTAAAAGTTCATTGTTCTTTTGACAGGAGAAACACGGCAACTCCATAGTCACAAGAAGTGGAATTATTCTGTCAACAGCTACCTATATCCATTATCCTCAGGCGCGGGAACGATATTTAACAGGCCAGAATGTTGCTTCAAAATGCGACGTTGCCGGAACCCCCATATAGGGTTGTACCAGGCTCAGAGTGTTACGACTTTGCACTTGCAGTTCTGTTTTGAAGCGCAACATGTGATAGTTCGCATCAGAAATTCGACCGGGAAAAGTGTTGAAAGGTTTTTGTTTTTTCGTGTTCGTGTGTTTTTCAATCAATAAATAGTGAAATTAAGTGATCCAGTTTCAAGAACAGTGTGTATCGGGTTCGTGATTGAATTTTTCGACTTTTAGTGTTCATATCTGGAAGGATTATCAACAGGAAGGTGTCTCATTTCGATATTTATTAAAATTTAATTTGGAAATCTTCGATTCGAGTACTATGCCTCGTGCCCGGTTGCAAAAGCCACTATATAAATCTTCTGATTTGAAGGTTTTAGCTGAACGCAATTCATAGAGAAAGTAGTTTTAAAGTCAACAATGACAGTGTAGTTTGTATGAAACATTTTGTAGATTCCCATATTTTGAGAAATAACTCATATCTAACCCTCCGAAGGTTCAGTTATTAATATATCCCGAAAAATTCCTAAATTAACTGATGATGCATTTTCTTCAATTTCCCAAATCGACCGAGTTACGTGGCGCCTTCAGTTACTCCGAAAAGAACTGATCCTAACGAACGGAGATGAAAATAAGTTTTCCATTAGGATAATGTTTACACCGATTTGGACAAACAAGATCAGATCGATTTTCCGAATTTTGTTGTCATTTCAAAGACAAGGCAATTTTCAGCTTCTTTTCCAACGTTAAAGAAAATTACTTTGTTCACTTCTGCAATATAAATTATAAGGGGGCATTTCCGAAAATATCATCGGGGTTTAAGATCTTGAGTAAGTTGTGAAGCGAAGTCCTATTTAGAGACGAAGTAAACGTACCCATTTCTAATTTCAAGTGGTTATTAGGTGACAGGTATATTTGTGACTATTTTTTCCATTTTTGATGTTCATTCACTTACTATATTCGCTTCAGAAAGTGAAATACTTTTCATTCTGATTGTTATCTTTTGGAACTCAATATAACAGCTACCTCCTCGTGGTGAGTTTTGGATTTTTTGCGATAAAATATTAAGGAATGATCCGCAGATAAACGAAATGCTGTTTTGTTTTCCTTCCTACAGTTCTTCATTTAATTGTGAATTCAAATAAATTCGAAATTATATCAAAAAGAGTGCGAATTGCACAAGAAAACCGTATACTTTCTATATCTACGCGTGCCACTAGACACGTTGCTGGTAACAATGGCAACGTCTAACCTTCCGGCCTGTTAGATTTAGTAGGCCGAGCCTCAGGAGAGAAACCACTTCCAAGAAGCATTGACCAAAAGAAAATAGAGATCATTCATTTTCCAATCGGAGAGAGACCTAAGAAAATACGAACTGTCCTGTTCCAACAACAATCAATGAATGTGACATGTTCTTTCGAGCATTTAGGCCGTCGTCGTAGATTAGTTCTCGACTTTTCGCCAGTTCGAGTGTCTGGCATCTTCAGGAGTTATATTTCAGGAGATGTTCTCACTGGACTGAACTGCCTGAGTTCTCTCTCAGGCAGTTCAGTCCAGTGAGAACATCTCCTGAAATATAACTCCTGAAGATGCCAGACACTCGAACTGGCGAAACGTCGAGAACTAATCTACGACGACGGCCTAAATGCTCGAAAGAACATGTCACATTGAACGATGGCCGCGAAAGCCTCAACCAATTCAACAATCAATGACTCATCTAAGTTCATAGCAGAGGACTTCTTTCGGACGGTTAAACTCGTTATAACCGAGTTTTCCGCTTTCGCATCAGACACTAACGGCAGTTTTCCCCGATCTCCTCCTCCGTATAACTCAAAATTCCAGTTCGCTTCCCCCCTGGAGTGAATAACTACATCCTCCGGAGCACAATGAGTCTAACAGTATTTCCTATATTCAATCAAGGCCTACTTTATGTCCGAGCGCGCGAGCGCCCTCGGGGTATCGTCCCGAAAACTTTATTGCCGAAAGGAAGCCGTGATACGGGGGCAGGAAACAGCCAACTTGAGTTGAGAGGAAAACGAACATAAATCGCTACGTGATACAGATACATCAGGGAGGAGACGGCTGTACACCTCGAGCGCACTCCGCAAAATTGAGGTTGTAGATCCTGGAACGCAACCGACAAACTGCAAAGCAGAAATGTCAGTAGTTTATGGGTTATATTTTGGGGTTTCACTTGGTTGCTTGATATTGTAAAGGCGAAATGAGGATAGTCTTAACATAGTTATCATCGCGTCTCAAAACATTGGTCCTTCGGGCCGGATATACCAATCTCAATAATCCTTTGAATTTAAGAATGAAATATCTGTTTTATATCCTACCGAAGGAGTGGCTCCACAGACACTTGGGAATGATTGCTTCATGTCCGCATTAACATGTTTATTGCTTGAGTAATGAGCTAAGGTGTCGAACATATGTAATATTTTCCTGAAAATTACCTAGAGGATTTGAGCAATCTTCCTCACCCTTTGATGTCCAAGAGCATATAGTGAAAAGAATACAATTTTTCCTATCTAAAATGTAAAAAAATACTTCCTCAATACTGCTAATGGCTTATATTTTGGGGTGCCACTTGGTTGCTTGAAATTCTAAAGGCTTTATGAGGATAGTTCTAACATAATAATCATCGTGTCTCAAAACATTGGTCCTTCGAGCCGGATCTACCAATCTATGGAATCTCTTGAATTTAAGAATGAAATATCGGTTTTATATCCTACCGAAGGAGTGGCCCCATAGACACTTAAGAATGATTGCTTCATGTCCGTACTGGCATGTTTATTGCTTGAGTTATGAGCCAAGGTGTCGAACATATGTAGTATTTTCCTGAAATTTACTTAATATCTTTATTCCAAGAGCAATCAACCTATAGAGTACTCGTAGAAGCATTTGTATTAGAGTCTTTAAGCAATCTTGTTTCGTCCTTTGATGTCCAAGAGCATATAGTAAAAAAAATACTATCTACAATGTTAACGAGTACTTCCTCAATACTGTTTATGGCTTATATTTTGGGGTTTCACTTGGTTGCTTGATATTGTAAAGGCGATATGAGGATAGTCTTAACATAGTTATCATCGCGTCGCGACACATTGGTCCTTCGAGCCGGATATACCAATCTATGGAATATTTTGAATTTAAGAATAAAATATCTGTTTTATATCCTACCGAAGGAGTGGACCCATAGACACTTGAGAATGATTGCTTCATGTCCGTATTGGCATGTTTATTGCTTGAGTTATGAGCCAAGGTGTCGAACATATGTAGTATTTTCCTGAAATTTACTTAATATCTTCATTCCAAGAGCAATCAACCCATAGAGTACTCGTAGAAGCATTTGCATTAGAGTCTTTAAGCAATCTTGTTTCGTCCTTTGATGTCCAAGAGCATATAGTAAAAAAAAATACTATCTACAATGTTAACGAGTACTTCCTCAATACTGTTTATGGCTTATATTTTGGGTTTCACTTGGTTGCTTGATATTGTAAAGGCGATATGAGGATAGTCTTAACATAGTTATCATCGCGTCGCGACACATTGGTCCTTCGAGCCGGATATACCAATCTATGGAATCCTTTGAATTCAAGAATGAAATATCTGTTTTATATCATACCGAAGGAGTGGCCCCATGAACACTTGAGAATGATTACTTCATGTTCGTATTGGCACCTTTATTGCTTGAGTAATGAGCCAAGGTGTCGAACATATGTAGAATTTTATTGAAATTTTCTTATTCTCCTCATTCCAAGAGCATTCAACCTATAGAGTACTCGTAGAAGCACTTGTATTAGAGTTTTTGTACAACCTCGTTTCGCTCTTTGACGTCCAAGTGCAAACAGTAAAGGCGGCTACAGACGACTGGGCAAGCCTCGGCCAACGTCCGCTCGTTCCAACGTTGGCGTATCGGAAGCATTCGAAACATAGGCACGTACAGATGATATAGCGAGCCTAGGCCAGCGTTCCGGCGAATGTTGGTTCGAGAGATAATATCGCCTGAAATATAACTCCTGAATATGCGAGACAATCGAACTGGCCAAACGTCGAGACTGAATCCACGTCGACGGCCGCAATGCTCGAGAAAAAAGGTGATATTGAACGATGGCTGCAAAAGCCTGAACCAATTCAAAAAACAAACAGTTTGGGTTTCTCTGTATACTAAATATAGCCAACCAACAATATACATCAATGTATCATTGTTATTTCAAATTCACAAATTATCCTACAGCCAATTATTGGCGATTCAACAGACGATATGACGTACTTCACAAAACACCAAAAATTAACGAAATTCCTTAACGAATGATACCTAATACAAGATTAAAACTAAATAATATAAAATCCCAAATATGTCGTGTGTACTTTCAAGGTTTGAAAATTCTCTTTGATGTGTGTCATAAATTCGCCCTCTAGGCAAACGCAGGCCAACGCCTGCATTAGCTTTGGTTTGCCATATGTTTTCCATACACACGTTGCGCCAACGTTGGAACGAGCGAACGTTGGCCGAGGCTTGCCCAGTCGTCTGTAGCCGCCTCAAGAAAAAAATACAATTTTTCCTAACTACAATGTTAACAAGTACTTCTTATTTATCTAATTTCATCGAAACGTTGGGAAATTCTCCTGATTGCTTCTATCTGCCGAATCCTTCGGCCAACGCTGTCGGAAAATTCCAGCACGTTTTCCCGATAAATAAGGCCTTGCGGCCGTCTCTTCAGCGGTCTTAGGTGTTCTTATATATAGTCAGAACGAGGTGTTTCGTGAATTTACGATCCACGGGAGACCTGCCACGGTATATTTATCGGCGTGCCATGGGTCGGGACTTTTTCCCGTGGAAAAAGCGGCAGAAAAAATGAGTTCTCGAAACAAATTGGATAAGTTTGGCTGGCCTGGGTGGAGGAGATGCTTCTGCCAGAATTATGGCGCTGTGGCGTCTATATGTTTGTGCCGGGACATGCGTCTTATTTGTGACGTGAGAGTTGGTCGAAAACACGGTTGAATTGATTCGGAAATACTGGATAAACTTAGGGTTGCTCGCTCTAAAGACTCTCATTGGTAACATGTTATTCTGGTATTCGTATTGTTGAATTGCCATTCGCAACTTGAAAGTTCGAATATTTTCGGTGATTTCGTCATCGTCCAATCAGTAACACATATTTGTCACCGTCCCAATCGAGGACGTCATAAATCATTTCCCCTCTGCAGGATTATACTCAACAATAGATCACAACGATGAAATACATCGGTTGTTACGCCATAAAAAGCCAATATTGTTTCGAACTCAAACAAATTTAAATTCCACATTTCCACACGCTGACCACCAGACCGTCATAAAAATGTCGAAACTAGAATAGGCGATCTTTCATTACCAACAAACGAATCGTTCGAATAGATTGTTAAATCATATCCTGACGCTTTACGCTGTTAAAAGCCAATAAATATATGTTAAATTCTCCGGATGCAGAGCAAGACCCAATGTCACTGTATGTTTCCAAAGAAAGTCTGTCGAAGTTCCATCATTTTTTTTGCTGAGGTTTTTCCCAAGCTTGTTCATCATACATCGTATTTTATATATGACACACCATTATAATAATGTAATACTGTTTTGCCCATGCTGTATTGTATTTTCTCTATTTGAGTATCGTAGTGAGTTCATTACAGTACTGAAACTAGTGCTCTAATGAAACTCATTACAGCATTGTTTCAGTTATATTTTTCGTTTTGTAGTTGTCAGTACTGATCTCCGATCGAATCAAGTTTAGAATCAAATCAATTCAAATTCCGTAATGACCGTAATCTATCAAATTTCGTAAGTCACACCAACTGTCAAGATGAAATACAATCCCCATCATTCCGGACAGGGAAAATTTTAGTCAAATTTAACACCCTATATCTGTTTTTCGTGGTTCTCAAATTTTGTTGAAATTTTTACCAGGTATAGTATTGGGCCTTGTTATATTAACCTCAAATTTACTTTACGAAAATACCTGTAGTTCATCCGTTATACAGGGTGAAAGAAAACCTTGTCTTGTACCCTTCATTTCTAAACACCCTGTGGTGAATTTGAGGCAGAAAATTTGATATCATTAAGTTTCAATTTGAAGTGTGACTCTTTCTTAACAAAATGTTTTTGGATTTCCGTCAGTATCTGCTTTAAAAAAAATACACATTTTCTAAAAAAGTGTTGCATTTTTTCAATTTTCATAACAATTTAAAACATTACAATACCTTATCGACTAGTGAACATGAAGAAACATCTGAAAAATAATAGCGGGTATTTCCACTTCTCTTTTTCATCACTTCTACCATACGACGTGGCATACTTTCAATGCATTTAAGAATTGCTTCTGGGGGAATATTTTCCTGTTCTTCAAGAAGGGCTACCAAGCTTATCCCATACATGTTCAATTCGATTTAAATCCGGCCTTTTAGCTGGCCACATGAATCGTTGAATATTCGTCTCTTCAAAGTATACTGTTACAACCCGTGCAACGTGAGGCCCAGCATTGTTTTGCATTAACAGAAATTGTTGCTTCCCCCAGAAACAATTCGTAAATGCATTGAGAGTATGTCACGTCGTATGGCAGAAGTGTTGAGAATGCGAGGTGGAAATACACGCTATTAATTTTCAAATGCTTGTTTATGTTTACTAGTCGATAAGCTATTGTAAAATTGTTATAAAAATTGAAAAAATGCAACACATGTATCTTTTTGTTAAACAGTTACGGACGTAAATCAAAAAAACATTTTGTTGAGAAAGGATAAAACTTCAAATTAAAACTAAATGATATCAAATTTTCCGCCTCAATCACCACAGGGTGTTTGAAAAAAAGGGCATAAAACAAGGTTTTATTTTACTCTGTATAACGGATGAACTACAGGTTATTTTCGCAAATTTCAGGTAAATATAACAAGACCGAATACTATAACTGGTGAAAATTTCAACAAAATCGGAGAACCACAAAAAAGATATAGGGTGTTGAATTTGACAAAAATATTTTCCTGCTCGGAATTTATTGACGGGGAGTATATAAAAGTCACTAACCTGAAATCTTATTTGAATTTCGAGAGTATTTCATAAAACTTGACTGAAATAGAGGAAATATCGGCTTCTACTCGTTGCAGAAGGTAATTCCAAAGCTCATGTATCGCCGCTCGTTTTCGAACTTTGTTGGAATAGGAGCTCATTCAGCAACTTGTTTTAGAATATATAATAATAAACTATATATAATATACTATAATACTGTTTCGTTTTTAATTCGCATCTTTTCGGAGAGATTTAACATGCTGACCCTGAATCGTTCCATTCAATCCCCACTACTCTCATTCGATAATTTATCGGTATTTACACCCAAAACTTTGCCGGTTTTAATTCCGCAAACAAAGCCCTACGATTTGCTGTCCGTGAAACAATTCCACAATTTCCGGAAACGACGTTTCCCGCTTGCGTGGAGTAAACAATATCCAGGTGTGTAAATAATAGTCTTGAGACAATTCGACGGCCTTGCAACCTTAACAGACCGAGCATATGTCTGCCTAGCGCACTTAGTTACAGCCAATTGCTCCAAGGTGGTAATATTCTTGAGAATTCACGCTCTGAATCGTTCGGGCGCTATTTATTGCCTCTCTATCGGTAATCGAAGAAATTCGAGTTCTAGACGGATAGCTCGCAAGGTTAAAAAAAAAGGAAAAAAAGGTTTTCCTGGTGAGAAATTCGGCGTTACGCTTGAGTGGACTTTAGGGGAATTTTTTAGTGGATTCTCACGGTTTTTATTGTTTTGTGGTTAATATGTGCAGGCCATATGTTATGGACTATCAAGAAGTTAGCCTCAGAGGAACACTACAAATTGTTTGTCTCCTATTTCCAATGAATCCTACGTAAAATATCTATCGAAGACAGTTTCTATCTCATCATGCATCAAGAGCCAGAGTTTTTGTTGATGAAGTACTAAAACTGCTCGTCACTCGAAACGTTAATAGTGAAATTTGGCATCAACTTTCACTTCACATGATATCTAAAATACTGAACGCATTTTAAACTGCAGCCCAGATTTTGAAAGCTTTCTTCATCGACTATCGAATCATTTCTTACAGCTCCTTCAAGATTGATCAGGATCAAAGATACCTCAGGGTGAAACAAAATCTTGTGCATGTTTAACAAAAATTCTACACCCCTCCATTTTGTCCGAAGATCACGTTGCTCTTATTTCATGCGGTCATTTTATAAATACCAACCATACCTCGGTACGTTTTTGAGTTTTTGCCAATAACTACAATGGTTTCAGAAAAAAATTTTTTTTTCATTTTTGTTTTGAACTGACTAATTTTGGAAAAGTTTCACAAATGGAGGCTTTATAGTCCAGTAAACGAAGGTCTGAAATCACTTTTTTGCGGAAAGAGCTGCATTTTGGATATAATGATTGTCACTAGAGTAGGAACTCATGGTCAAAAATGCAGGTTCCCAAATTTTCAGGAACCTTGGAAAATTCGTGAAAATATGGAAAAAATTACGTTTTCTCGAAAACTAGAAGGTTTATCGAAAAAAGTTTCAAACAAAAGTTGTAGAGCGGAAAATTTTAGTTGACATGATGGCTTTTTGCATTCTCGTGGTGTTTATATTGACTATTTAGAGACGGATTTCTGTATTGGCATTCTCAGTTGCTAACTTCATTACGTAAGAATCGCCGAAGAAGCGGAAAGGAAGCAGGTAGTTTTACCATTCTCATTTTATTACGTTCATGTTTGTAAACGAAAATAACAAGGCTCTTCTTATCCCGGACATCTCTCAAATTATTTCGAGTGCTAGAGAATATGTTGGAAGAAATAATCATTTTTAGATGCATTTCAGCATTTCGCGTTTTGTGTTGTGTGCATTGAATTTGGCTATATCTGATTTATCTTTATTTTTTTAACGAAAGGTTGAAGTTTGCGAAATGCAAACCAGACCTCTCTCTTCGATCAGCGTTGATTCAAAATTTTGTAGAGCTTCCTAATCGAATGCTACCCAGAACAACTGTTGAAAGTTAAATTAATTTAATTGGAAATATGAAATGAGTGAGAGACATGCTTGATTATTCCCCATTGGTCTTTTGGTTGTGTAGGTCCGCAGAATGGAACTCAGTTCGATCTCTTATTTAGTCAAAAAATATTGTACTGACTAAAGGGCGGATATAGCTTTTTTTTCTTGGGAGGGGTAATAATCATTGAGAACGAATAACTAGAGACTTACGGTTTTTTGAGCTTGAAAGGTATTTGCTTACCACAAATTTAGGAAGTTTCTATTGATAGTACCCTTCGCAAAACAATTAAGATAACAGGAAGAATTTTCAAATTTTTTTTTTCAACAGACTGTATCTCAGTGAAGAATGGTCGTGAAGAAAATAAAAAACCAACTTCTGAAGCTTGAAGAATCTAGTTTCAGAAATTATTGATTAACAATAATTTTTCAGAGTACCGGTGGTCATGCAATCATAGGATAAAGCACGAAGAAAAAATTTTGAAAAGTTTTCGAATTTTTATTTTTTTGCTCTACGCTCACGGTGATTTTTTTCTTGCTAGACCGATGAAAATGTCGTATAACCTGATCATTCAGATCTAATTTGCTTTTTACAACTTTCGAAATATTCTGTTTTGAGTGTAAAAGGGTCCTTTTTCACCCAACTGCCGATATCTCCGGATTAACTGGTCACCTAGCGAGTCGAAAGGCTATCTCTTGTTCTACAGAACATTTTCTACGAAAATCTGTTTGGTTCAATAAAAAAAATTTTTTTCATCTATCACATAATCTTGGAAAAATAGCGCACAAATATCCTTTTTTCATTTTTTGGTTAATGGACTGTATCATCTTCAATAATGGGGCAAATCTCAGGTTATAAAAAAAATTTCGCAGCCGGATGTTCTCCAAAGTCACCCCAAATCGACCGGTTCAACGGTTTTCTTGGACCTTTTGATGGAACATTTGAAAAAATTAAGAGAACGAGGTTTTTTTCCCTTGAACTTGACAAAAATCTTGATCTCTTAATTTTTTCAAAATTTCAATCAATCGGTTCAAGAAAACCGCTGAACCGATCTATCTGCCGATTTAGGGGGGACTTCGGGGAACATCAGGCTATAAAATTTTTTCATGAACTAAGCTTTTTCGCCAATATTGACGAAAGGATAAGGTATATTTCACAATAGGTATATCACATTCAATTTAGGTAACGTTGAGTAGCATATTTTCTGTAGTAATGTGGAATGTTAATCTTCATTCACTGCTATATGAATAATGACATTTTCGATAAATTTAGGAGGAGATTGAATTACTTCGAATATAAAAATACATTACTTCATCAAGGAGTTGAACAACTCAAACTTCTACAAAATTAGCGATCTTCTCACATCGGAATCATTATCTGACCATTTTTTAATCAATCCGTTGAATGCAGAACTTTCAAACAAAAACTGCTCTGTTTAGAGAAGAATATTCCTTTTGAATTTTTCCAAAAATTACTATTTTTCTTATTACAGTGTTAAGCTTAGTGAAAATTAAAAAAAAAATTTCATCTCATATAATGAGCTTCTTGGACTCACTTTTATCTATATTTCAAAAAAAAATTAGATTCAACTTCCGTGATTGTATGAGTTTTGTACATTGTGCATCATATTTCTGAAAAATTCTTGAAGGTGTGCCATCAACAATTTTTCTTTCATTTTCTTTATTATCTAACATCTGATTACCAGGTAACATCCGATTAAAAAAAAATCAGGTGTAAATTCACAAGAGAAACAAATATAAGTGTAGTTTTCGTGCAGATTTGAAAGAAAATGCTGCTTAACGAAAGCTGTCTTCATTCTTGAACTCGCATAGCATTGGGTAACGGTGCTGGCATTTCGCCCTGTAGTTCATAAACATATACATCATAAAAGGGAATAATAAAACCCTCGGCAAAACCACAAGCTCTCTTGAAGCGTCTTCGCTCGGTCTTCGGCTATCCGAACGTAATGAAGTTAGCAACTGAGAACGCCATTACATAAATGCACCTCTAATTAGTCAATACTAACACGACGAGAATGCGCAAGGCCAAAATGTTAACTCCTGAAAATTTGGGAACCTGCATTTTTGACCATGAGTTCCTACTCTAGTGACAATCATTATATCAAAAATGCAGCTCTTTCCGCAAAGAAGTGATTTCAGACCTTCGTTTACTGGACTATTAAGGCATTTCAGGGAAGCCTTTTAGTGTTGTTTCAGGTAGGTATACCAGAAGATATGTATACCACGTTACCCAAAAACCATAAAAAAATTATTACTTTCAAACAGTCTATGATAAAAGTTTGAACCTTAGTGAACTGTAAGTCCAAAAGTAATGAATTATTGATTGTTTTTGGGTAACTTGGTATAGATATCTCCCACAACACGAAGCACTGCTAAAAGCCTTCCCTAAAATGCCTTGAAGCCTCCATTCGTAAAACTTTTCCAAAATTAGTCAGTTCAAAACAAAAATGCAAAAAGAAATATTTTTTTCCGAAACCCCTGTAGTTATTGGCAAAAACACAAAAACGTCCCGAGTTATGGTTGCTTTTTGTAATATGACCGAATGAAATAAGAGCAACTTGGTCATCGGACAAAATGGCGGGGTGTAGAATTTTTGTTAAACGTGCAGAAAATTTTGTTTCACCCTGTATCTTTGATCCTGATCAATCTTGAAGGAGCTTTAAGAAATGAATCGATAGTCGATATATATATATATATATATATATATATATATATACATATTCTTATGAAAAAGAGAGCTAAAATAATACATTAAATGTTGAAACAAAAAGTACCTAAGCTGAGGTAAAAAAAGAACGGGGTATCATAACATTCTTTGTATGATACTATAGAATCATACGATACTATCAACACTAGTATCATACGATACTATATAGCCAGGGGACAAAACCTCAGCCGAAAAAACCTGCCTCCCCGTAAACAAAATAACATAAAATATCAAATATCAGGAAAATCTTGAAAGACATCAGTGTGATCATCTTCATGTTATCCGTCGATGGGCTCGGATACACAGATTCTTCCCAAAATGACTCGTAATTCTTAATCTAAAATGAAAAAAAAACAAAAGCAGAAAAGAAACTGATTATTCAGAATAAATCGAATGCATTTTAGAAATGCATTTGCTACTTTAAAAAACATCAACATTAAGATTTCTTGGCCAAATAATGTTCGGAGGTTTATAAATATTCATGACAGAAATGTCACAAAATTTGAAAGAAATGATAGTCGATGAAAAGAGCTTTTAGAATCTGGTCTGCAATTCAAAATGCATTCAATATTTTATAAATTATAAGAAGTGAACAACTTTCACTTCTTATAATTTATAAAATATTGAATGCATCAACTATGCCAAATTTCACTATTAACGTTTCGAGTGACATTCAACTATCTACATAAAAAAACCCGACCCTGTCCTCTGAGTCCGTTTTTCCTCGATCTGGTCTCTAGAACGAAGCAGCAATTCAAATGAAAAAAGTTTCCGTAAAATTAGTCCTATTTTCTTGTCGTAATTAGTCAGTCGCGATTCCGCCATTTACAATGTAGATCGGATTTTTGCTCGAGAAACGAAAAATTAATTAGTCTCGGCCCGGTATACCCCGCAGTCTTAAGAATGGGGATTAATTAATGAATTAGGTATGGAGATTTTGGGAGAAGGGATCGCTGCAAGTTGATGAGGAAGGTTTGAGATGGTAACGGCAATTAGAACTTGATATTTGAAAAGTAACAATGGGTACAATTGAGGTGGGTTTCATAAACTTAAATTTTCTGGTCTCAGGAAAAAATTGATTTTTAATTACGACAACCTAGAATACACAATTCATTATTGTGACATTACTAAGTAGTAAAATTCTTTTGAAAAAAAAAATGATTCTTCAAGAAGTAGAGGTGTCTTGTTTGTTTCTGTTCCGATTGTAACTGCCCATTATTTTGACATGTTTCCTTTATATCCCCTCATTTCATAACACAAATCTTATGAATGAATATTTGCATATTTAAATTGAACCCATTGTGTTCGTCGCGAAGCCATTTACATCTAACCTCGAGTGGCTATTATTTTTGTTCAAACACGATTTCGTAAAACATTACCCCGTTCGAACTTTGACCTCCTCTAACGTCTGTCTAATGGTTGACCGTAAGTCTCGAACATCTGTTCGACTTCAATCAGTTCATTACGATCTTTTTTTTCGACGAGACCCATATATAGTCTCGTTTATTTTGTGATCGTGACGAATTGCTGAGTGACGTATGTAAATTTTCGTGTGATTGTTTTGGAACATGACTGATGCGCTGAGTGTGACGCTCAATGAAATTCGAGTAGAGGAAAAGGTGGTTGAAATATTTGGGACAGATGACAAGGGTTATAAACATGAGCTTTTGTTGCATTAACATACTTTGAGACAACTTTTTCTGCGGTTCAGTAGGGAGTAAACTATGAGCATATCGTGTCATCTCTTTCCATGCGAGTAAATTTTCTGCACCTATCCTATACACAGAGAAACTCCCATCAAAACCACACATCAGGTTCCGCAATTTAAAACCAAAAACTTCGGTATTTACTTCATATTGTAAAAGATATGTTTATGTTAAAAAAACATTAAGTAATTCATTTTGAGCGCTTGTTTCTGGGAACAAGAACATTATCGTCAAGTAAAACTGTTGCAACCGGAAAAAAAGTCCTGGTCCAGTTTTTTTTTACGGTTGGCAATATTCAATGTCTGCACGTATAACAGTCTTCATTACTCTGGCCCTCATTTGCATAAAAGCTTGCCCCCCGGCATCATTAATTCCACTGTCTGCGACAAGAACCAATTTCAGCATTTGTGCACACGAAATTTCCCGTAGAAATCGACATTCTCGAAGCTCTATAAATCTTCAATTTTCCAGGCAATTACGAGCGAGGGAGCAAACAAGCAATAGGAAATTCATACAAGTTGTGGACTTGGCGCAGAACAGATTCCATGCTTCGGCTTCTAATCAGCGAGAACGATGTAGGTTCGATCTTTTGCCATGTTTATTCAGTGTACAGGGTGGGCAAAATTGGTGATACTTGAACTACAACTTTTTAACCGTGAGAGATAGGGGAAAATGAATGTCACGTTACGGTGGTCTCTTTTAGAGAAACTGATAATGCAATGAACAGCATTTCTCTATCTTCTTTTGTTTTCGAGTTGTAGGTCAAAATTGAAATTTGGGCGATTTCAACTTAGACCATTATCTCCGTTTCTGTTTATGCTAGGATGTTGAAATGAAAACAGACACTTTTTTCATAGCAATCCAGTAGCGTACTTTGTTTTTTCCCAGGAAGTTTCCTTGCTGAGCTATAACATAAAGTTGTGTTTTTTCTTATGGAAACATTAATTTGAGATGGCCTAGAAAGATTCGTTATTTCTTTCCCGTTTCAGAACTATATCATACATCATACATCGCCCTAAGATTCATTCAGATATCATGAAAAATATAGTTTGTATGTGAAATTTGAATAATTGATTATAAAGTAGGCTGAATCACAGAATAATATTCTCTCATTCTTATTATGTCATTCTTATTATGCGATTGAATACTTGATTCAATTCTCCGTGGTTTGATCTTTGTTCAGAACAACTGTCAAATGGAAGTCATTCTTGCCGCTAAAATAAAACATTTTAAAATAACATATTTATCGAATTTTCAAACATTTCCATATTGCCGGCAATAATGACTTCGAATTCTAATAATTGAAAGTTGTTCTGAACAGAGATCAAACCACAAAGAATTGAATCAAGTATTTAATCGAAAAATAATAATCACACCATGCGAAGAGACATATTATTCCGTTGTTCAGCCAACTTAATACTCAATAATTCAATTTTCAAATAAAAACTATATTTTTCACGATATCTGAATGAATCTGAGGGCGATGTATGATGTATGATACGATTCCTTTTAAGCCATTTCAAACTATTGTTTCCATAAGAAAAAAAAATTTTGTTATAGCTCAGTAAGGAAACTTCTTGGGAAAAAACAAAGAAAGCTACACAAACAGAAACGAAGATAATGGCCAAAGTTGAAATCGCCCAAATTTCAATTTTTGCCTATAATTCGAAAACAAAAGAGATAGAAGAATGCAGTTGATGGCATTATCAGTTTCTTTAAAAAAGACCACCGTAACCCCGTAACGTGTCATTCATTTTCCTCCATCTCTAACGGTTAAAAAGTTGTAGTTCAGTTTCACCAAATTTTTTCCACACTGTACAGTGAATTTCAAATCCATCTGTTATGAATGTTCGCTTGGTCAAACTTATTTTTTTATGTTGAATTATATTTAGTTGCATTCCATGTTTTTTGATCTTCATTTTTCTTGTTTTCAGGTATTGGAATATTGGATTCAGATTTCTGGAAAGGAGAAATATCAGCGAATGATCAGATGTTGCAGATTATCTTAGCAAAAAAACACAACAATCTTCACTTCACAGGAAAATAGGGACTTATATAATTTATATGGAACCTCAGCTGATATCAACTTGTATTGTTCGGATGTTGTATTGTATTACAGTATGTTTTGATCTTTATTGAAAGAATATTTACGAAAAAATTAATAATTCTTTTGTATTTGTCATAGGTATCAATGTGTTCTTACAGTCTACTACTGATTTTGTACTTCTTTTAAATGTTCTTCTCATATTTTATTAATATTGATTTTAAAGAAATTTATTGAATTGTTTCGTAGTTCAGTATTTCAATATTCTCAAAGTGTTATGGCTATGTTTTCACTTCCTTCCCAATTCCGTCTATAGCAGCTGTCTCGAATATCGCCGCAAAAACCGCGTCGCGACGCCCGTCGCCATTGTACGGGAGGCGTTCGCAATCCATTATACGCGTCATCTGGCGACACGTAGGACCCACAAGGTACCAGATTCGTGGGGTAGATTAAAACTGCAAGAGAAGGGTGCATTTCATACACACAGCCTGTAACATCATATCGGAATCCACCCCTCCTGGTACGTTCCATCATTCCTGACAGATTTGTCAGATGGCAAAGCGTCCCGTCACGGTCTGAGGCGTCCAGACGCATTGTCTGCAGGGGCGACAAGAGTCCAGGAGCTAGTCCAAATTGTCTCATCCAAATGAACAGTTTCGAGTTAAACGGTCGGAAATTTTTAAAAGATTCCACATGATTAGACCATCCAGATAAAATAGGATTGATCGCGTCCAAATTTAACATGAGCACTGTCTGTTGTGTTAACAAAATTCCTTGTATTTGTAGGAAGTATGATTTAAATCTTTGCATGAAAGAAAAACGACGATTGTTTCTTTCAAATGTCCGAATAATATAACCTAACATATACTCCCCGTCAATAAATTCCGGACAGGCAAATTCAACACCCTGTATCTTTTTTCGTGGTTCTCCGATTTTTTTGAAATTTTCACCAGGTATAGTATTGGGTCTTGTTATGTTAACCTGAAATTTACTTTGCGAAAATACCTGTTGTTCATCCGTTATACAGGGTGAAACAAAACCTTGTTTTATACCCTTCATTTCTAAACACCCTGTGGTGAATTTGAGGCGGAAAATTTGATATCATTCAGTTTCAATTTGAAGTGTGACCCTTTTTAACAAAATGTTTTTTATTTAAGTCAGAATCTGCTTAAAAAAAAGATACACATTTTCAAAGAAAGTTTCCATTTTTATAACAATTTAAAACATTACAATACCTTATAGACTAGCAATCATGAACAAACATCTGAAAATTAATAGCGTATATTTCCACCTTGCTTTCTTATCACTTCTACCATACGACGTGGCATACTTTCAATACATTTACGAATTGCTTCTGGGGAAAGCACAATTTCTGTTAATGCAGAACAATGCTAGGCCTCACGTTGCACGGGTTGTAACAAAATACTTTGAAGAAGCGAATATTCAACGATTCGTGTGGCCAGCCAGAAGGCCGGATTTAAATTCAATTGAACATGTATGGGATATGCTAGGTAGGCGTGTTCGAAATCGGCAGCCCAACACCTTGCCTTTCCTGAAGAACGGGAAAATATTCCCCCAGAAGCAATTCGGAAATGCATTGAAAGTATGCCACGTCGTATGGTAGAAGTGATGAGAAAGCGAGGTGGAAATATACGCTATTAATTTTCAGATGTTTGTTTATGTTTACTAGTCGATAAGGTATTGTAATGTTTTAAATTGTTGAAAAAATGAAAAAAATGCAACACTTTCTTCGAAAATGTGTATCTCTTTTTTTAAAGCAGATACTGACGTAAATCAAAAAAGAAAGGGTCACACTTCAAAATAAAACTGAATGATATCAAATTTTCCGCCTCAAAAACACCACAGGGTGTTTAGAAATGAAGGATATAAAACAAGGATTTGTTTCACCCTGTATAACGGATGAACTACAGGTATTTTCGCAAAGTAAATCTCAGGTTAATATAACAAGACCGAATACTATACCTGGTGAAATTTCAACAAAATCGGAGAACCACGAAAAAAGATACAGGGTGTTGAATTTGACAAAAATCTTGCCTGTCCGGAATTTATTGACTAGGAGTGTAGTTCAAACTCGTTTTCACCATCACAATTCTCTTTATTTACAAACGAAAGCTTGCGACATCTCCATCATTTACATACATGTCTGCATTCGCTCCTAATCTCGGATTAACTTGCCCCAAACCATCACGCACAGTCGAACTCTGCTCTTGTTATCGTCTTCCTTGCGTCCAGCGTCCATGCGTCCGTCTCTCGATCCGAATCGAGCCCCCGCGGGAGCTAGAAAACGTTCAAACCAATTCATGCCTGTCTCCGCAACTTCTGCGACAGTACCCCCTTCTCAAACTGACGTAACTTCAGGTGACAACGTCCCAGGCTATTATCTTTGCATTAGTTTCGTGCTATGCGAGCCCATTGTCCGAAACTGGTCCGCCGATCGAATTTGCGGGCTTCTTTCGCATCACTGCCAGGTTTCAATTTGGAGCGACGAGAGCGTGTAATCGAGGCCTAGGAAAGAGGGGTCGTTCCCGGGATAAAAAATGTATCGCTTTCATTGAGCGAAATAATATGCTAATGAAAGTTTCGGAGTAATTACCATTCGGGGAAAGATTGATGTAGGTCCGTTGTTGGTTCGAATTGGTGGTTCGGTTTTACATGGAACACCTTTCGGTCGAACAATGGGGAAGTAGTGGCTGATCGACGATTTGAGGTTGTAAATATGGGCGGTGGTAATTCGATGATTTATGCTTTTGGAGTTCAGGTACGCCAAATCGGATTTTATGCTCATTAAAACCTTACAAGCCACAATATTATACAGTTGCGGCGGTTGGCCTCTTGAAGAAGAGGAGGTATTCAGGACCTTAAAACCAATTTGGGCCTCAGGACTCAACGGTAAGGGAACAAAGTGTTAACTTCCAATACTTGAAGAAGAAGATGACATAGCCAGCAAAACATGGAGAGTGGTAATGTCCAACGAGAGAAAAAGGATTCCCAGAAAGAATTACAAGTACAAGAAAAAAACTTATCTCCAGGATCATACCTTTTTCATCATAACATTCGAAAGATAATTTCATTCTGAACTTTTTTTCGAATACAATTTTTATGCATTTCTAACCGTCAGCGATCTGCAGCGTGTTTCATTTTAATCTATTCCATTTATTTTTTTCTATATTGTGGTAGAATGCCTTTATTTGGAGACGTACATCTAATTTTGTGCCTTGAAATCAAGAAGGCTGGTTTTCTTGTCAATGGGGCCCTCCAAATGAGATTGAATATGTGGCTACAGCAAGAAGGGGCTCCATGTCACAACGCTGCCATTGAGAAGAGATATTTAGATTAAGAATTCGAAAATAAATGGTTACGAACCAATGCACCCACCAGGTATCGCCAGACCTAAAGCTCATGGATTACCTTCTGAAGGATACCCTAAAAAATATGGTATAACAAACTGATTCTAATATATTGGACCATTCGAAAATGAAGATAAGAAACGCATGTGCCCAAGTAGACCCTTATATTCTGACCAAAGTAACTTATAATGAAATAGGGGAATGATATAACTTATATATGGATCATAATGGCCGGTATATAGAACATATGATTCGAAATGTTGCGTTTGTTATTAAAAAGAATGTTTATTGTTATAAGATATAATATTCAATGAATACAATTTAAAAATAATAGTGTGTTACAGAACCTCCGTCATTTCACGAAACGAAATCATATTTAGGTCATCTAGCCATTTATTTCAATACATAAGTTATATCATTTCCCCATATCATTATAAGTTACTTAGGTCAAAATATAAGGGTCCAATTATTATAGAATTCTTGATCTCAATATCTCTTGGAGCCCCATCATGCTGTATCCACATATTAAATCTCATTTGAGGATCTCATTCGATTGTTTACAAAACTAGCCTTGTTGAATTCAAGGCACATTTGTCTCCAAATAAAGGCATTCTACCACAATACAGAAAAAAAATAAATGGAATTGAATCAACATAAAACACTCTGCAGATCGCTGACGGTTGGAAATGGATGAAAATTGTATTCGAAAAAAAAGTTCAGAATGAAATTATCTTTCGAATGACATGATAAAAAAGGTAAGTCCCTGGAGAAGAATTTTTTGATAGCGCCGCGACGCCTGGCGTCTTTATTTAATCTGAAGATTTTTATACGCATCTCAAGTCGACATTGACTTGTTCAAAACGTCATTCACAGAATGAAAAAATATTCGGACGTTTTCGAGAAAATTGGGGTTACCAACATAAGTGAATCACCCTGTACATGTCAGATATATAGGAATGACGAGTAGATGAGTTCACCTTGTAGACGATGGAAAGTTTAAAAAGACATTCACTGAAAGTGTATGGGAAATGTAGACTACGAAGGGGCGAGAATATCTCTATTGGGGTCTTGGGGATTACAACAGGCCTTAAGGCCACAGAACACCCAAAAACCAATCCGCGCTGACCTAATCTTATCTAATATTTGTCAAAACAAGCTGACACACTTTATTAAAGTGCAGAATTCCCCTTTATACAATTCCTGGGAGCAAGCTGTCCACTAACAATTGGAGGTGCGCAGCCTGAAGACTCTCATTGAAAACCACGTAATGTTGCGTCCACCTCCATTGTCAGGCCCGCCGCTAGCTGTTCGAGCACCCGTGTGCAATTGCTGTTATACCGCCCTAAAAATACTTGCGAGTTTTGTCAAAAAAGTGCTACCTAATGGTTCCTCATTGTGGTGTAAAGAAATAAAGAGGAACGTATCAAAGATAAAACATTTATTTGGGTACGTTCTCATTTTTGTTTAGTAAAGTGTAAAATTATATACATGGTTAAATATTTATTTACAAAAATTTTGCTCTTCTTGTCACAATTGCGAAATCTTCTATTGGATACTTCCTAGTATCCAAGCTTCCCAAAATTTGATGCTCGATTGAAACTATAGCTAAATAACTCAGTCTGTGCTGAAGCATTGTTGATCTTAATTTTTTTTTATAATTTTCAATTTCGGAAAAGATGTTCCACCAGATGCAACTGAAACCGGC
Organism: Hippodamia convergens; assembly: GCA_038502775.1. NCBI lineage: Eukaryota > Metazoa > Arthropoda > Insecta > Coleoptera > Coccinellidae > Hippodamia > Hippodamia convergens. The sequence goes on from CM076612.1 coordinate 12,270,587, forward strand.
AGTGTTAATAATATTCTCAGTGCTATTGCTATATTCGGAAATGTAGAAACTAAGTTATTGCCAAAAATATATTGCAACAAGGTTTGTGGATCATTAGACCGACCTTCTGCAAAATATGATTTTAATGCAATAATTTCATTACACAAATCAATACTGTCAATGTCTGATTCACTAGTTGCATCATCTTTAAGCTTCAGATGCAAATCTTCACAATACTCCATTAAATCATCATTCGAGTAGTTGAATAGGTTGACGCTAAAAAAATTTAAGACGTCGTTGAATATTTTCAACTCCTAGCCTAAAACCTTTCCTTTTGAAATAATTGTTTGATCTAGGACCCTAAAATGAAATTCCACTCGGTGGTGTTCATATTAAAATTGTGTTGGCTTTCTTCTTGGTCGGATTGTATTAATAAGTGGAAAATCTGTTTCGACGTTTAGGTCGTGAGCTATTTGAGAGCTTCTGCTGACATAATTTCAAAATGTTCAGCAGTTCGATATTGTATAAACTTGTCAATAACCTTAGTCAACAAATGTATGCAAAGTTGGGTATTCATAGATGGGCTCTGCATCATTTTACTCAGGGCATTTATTTCATTTAAAATATGCTACCCTTTCCCACATGGGCGCTTGCAGGGGGACCACTATCGTTTTTGTGCAAAACGGAATACTGATGTCGTCTGCGTCTCGAAAATTTTCATTTCGCGATCCCTGAGAACAAATTCGATGGGCGCCCATGCCTTCCCACTTACGCAAAAACTCGGAATCGGGCAAGAAATCCAGTGCGCCCAGGAAGCCGAAAACGGGTGCCAGTAGCCCACACACGGGAAGATTTCGTCGACATCGCTCGATGCTGCTCGCCTGTCCTCCTGATCTTTCCCAGAATACCCCTCGTGAATGGGCTGCATAAAGCCAACTTTCATCGGAGATCAAGGAAAAGTGTGGGCATATCCTCTTATAAACACAATGTTTGATGGTGTTGATTGTCATATGATTTTTTGCTATGTCGTTTCTTATGCTATAGGCCGGTTTGGTATTATGATAATGACTATCACGTCATGTGTTACTGGATTTGCCGCCCCCCTGGACGTGCCGCCCCTGTGCGGCACACACTTCGCGCACCCGCTTACGGCGGGCCTGTCCATTGTTGCGTCCAAGCATTCGTTATCAAGAAACGTTCGGGTGAAAAGTTTATCCTTATAAGTCCAAACCTCTCTTGGCGTGACTCATCCTAACCATCCATAATTTTGTCGCCAGTTTCGACTCGATTAAAATCGGCAGAGCCGGCAACGCTGACCCACAAACAACGAAAAGAAGCCGTCGGCCCGTTGACCACCTTTTGAGACGAAGAAGTCCATTTCTTCGTTTCGCAAGAGAGCGTTGTTACGTAACCGAAGCTCGTATGTCTTCGCTAAAAGCAACACAATGCCCAGCAGTTAGCTGGTTCGATTTAGAAAGTGGGACGTGTCGAATGCGCTATCTGTTCGATATTTGAGTAACATGATATGTTTACTAATTCGCCATCAGTTTTATGGGTTTGGACATGGTTGTTTTTGGTCCCTGGGGCGTTGTAGTGGGGATGCGACTAGATAGAATGGTCTTTTACAGTTACTGATACCTCTCATCTTGAATTTGCCTCATTCGCGGAAGATAAGAGGCTGTTTCATGAAAAAACTCAAACTTGTAATGTGTGAAATTGAAGCACTCAGCTCTCATGTTGCTATGTTGATGGTCCAATAGACAAAACAAACGCTTACACAATAGTCCAAGAGCTAGTGAACCCTCCGAGTAACGGTTTGTCTGTGAGGCTAGAAATTCTTATAATGGTAGTTCATAGCATGCTGAGGACGGAAATCATCGCCTGGCACCCCTCACCCCTGCACGTCATCAATCCTATATCCTTGAAAGTGTTAAAAAAATAAACTTGTTCCTGTAGGCTTGAAACCTTCATACGATTTTGTTTATTCATTGTAAAATTTAAAGAAAAATTGACAGGCGATTTCGACGAGCACGAGTACCTGTCAGGCGACTCGAAAAGGTTGTAAAATAGGAACAAAAATGAACTTCTTTCTGTAAGGCTGAAATTTATATATTAGTTCATCTGAAGGAATGAAAAAATTAGTTTTATTATTAACAAGCTCATACCCGCGGCTCCGCTCGCGTTATATTTCAACATTCGCAACCCCACATTGATAGGAAAGACAGCACGTATATACATACAAGTCGCGTGAATTCGATATCTTGCTCAAATTTGCACTCGTTCAATCTACTGTAACTTTCAAAGTATCCCTCAGAAAACTATACTGAAAAAAGTATTTTTCATCAGGAATAAATGTCACAGATAGCAGTCGCATTCATTTTTATATTGATTTATTTCATGCCAGTCAAACGCCCTCTTCAAATTGACCATTATTTTGGATTGAATTGAAAATGTTGAAAATGGCCATGGTGGGTTGTCCTCGGAAGTTAGACATATGTCGTCGCGACTTTTTATAGAACTTTTCGAGCACTACAAAATTGTCTTTGACCATGTTTCTCTATCTCTCATAGTTCAAGCAGCGTCGCCCATAAAAGCCGGAACATACCGGAATTTTTCATGAAAAATCGATATTTTTTCGTATTTCTTCGTTATATAGGGATGAACCCTACATAAAAACCTCCCAAAACAAATTCTCTACAATATAGTGAAAGTTTCATCAAAATAGGTCATCTGGTTACTGAGTCCATAGAGGACAAACAAACACACGGACATTCACATTTATGTATTAGTATGGATTTTCATCATCATCTGATATGTTATCATTAATTTCTTCATCATATAGTACAGTCGTTTGAAGCGTAGTCCACTGTGTCCTAAATTGGTTGAGACTGCATTATATCTCAGCTATTATTGAAAATAGAGTCATGCGGTTTTCGCTACCCTGTGTCACTTTTTTGTACAACTTTTAAATCCACAAACAGAAATATTCCAAGAATTTTTGTTCCTAGAATACAGGGTGAAAATGAAAACGTACACTTTTTGAAGATGTTATATATTTTCATTTGTTCGCAATTTTCATTTTCGCCCTGTATTCCAGACACAAAAGTTGTTGGAATATTTCTGTTTGTGAATTTGAGAGTTTCACAAAAAAGTGACAAAAGGTCGCGAGAATCTCATGACTCTTTTTTCAATAATAGCTGAGATATAATACAGTCTCAACCAATTTAGAACACAGTGCACTACGCTTGAAACGACTCTACTATATGATGAAGAAATTAATGATAATATATCAGATGATGATGAATATTAATAATAAAACTCATTTTTTCATCCCCTCGAGCGAACACATATATAAATTTCAGCCTAATAGAAAGAAGTTCAATTTCGTTCGTATTTTACACCCTTTCCGAGTCACCTGGCAGGTACTTGTGTTCATCGAAATCGCTTGTCGATTTTTTTTTTAACTTTACTATGAATGAACAAAATCGTAGCTCTCAGGAACAAGTAAATTTTTTTTAACACATTCAAAGATAAAGGGTTGATGACGTGCAGGGTGAGAGGTGCCAGGCGATGAATTCCATCCTCAGCATGCTATGAACTACCACTATAAGAATTTCTAGCCTTATAGACAAAACGTTACTCGGAAGGTTCACTATCTCTCTTACTACAATTATTATCCCAATAGGAAACAGACATTTTCGATGACACGATTGAACAATTCCATAGTCAACACTGCTGCCTTGCTAAACATTAAACATACATTTCTGCCAGGCTTTGACCACATACACCCTAAATTGTAGATTGGGGAATGCATAAAAACCTGCAAGCTACTTCATTAGAAATACCTCCCGCATATAATTGAACCTTGATGAAAAAACAAGATCCACGCTTTCTTGGTTCCGCCATACATCGTTTCTTTAACGACGTCGTCAAAAAGACCGACTACCCCCAACCAATTTGTAATTATTTGTATTGTTAACTTGACAACGAAACAATCCTCCACCCTTCGTTGCCCTTGGAGGCGTCGAAGTCTTTCTTTAACGTACCGAGACCCATATCCATCTGTCTCGCGAACAACCACCTTGCACCTTCAATTTCCTGATGGGCCACGTTCTTAATATGGCCTCGATCATATCCATAATGAGTACCCAGCACGCGTCATTAATTAGGAAACTAATACTACGTCTTGCCATATTGGTCCTGCTGCGTCTTTGAATAATCACCAACTGCCTGTCGGTTACTTATTTCTTGGTAGTTGGGTAATGTAACCATTTTTCTCTGAGCTGAAACCAGGACAATACAAATTTTGACCAGCATCGACCGAATTTTACTAATTTCATGATTCATTAATGATTTCAGTTTGTTGATTACTGGGGTGCTGTTCTGTACAATTCCATTCCGGATACTATAAAACAGATGAATGCTGTGAGATTTAACAGGGAGATAAGGAGGGCTCTCTTAAAGACTGCATTATATAGTGTGGATGAATTTCTGAAGCGGCTTTCCTTCTGTTTTACATGACTTCTGGTCAAATCCTATGTTTGTTTCATATGTAATTGTGTTATTGGTCCTTTACTTATTTGACTTTTGTAATTTAATTTTTTCTTGACGTTTCCTATATCTTAATACTGAGAATAATTGTTATTATTATCATTATTATTAAATTATTTTTTTCTTAGTATATATCATACTCATACATTTCTCACAATATACTTCACTAGACTCAATATATGTATTAAGTTCTTTCTCGAATAAATGTATGGATTAGTTTAAAATTTTTACTAAAGATTCACTTTTTTCGTTTGACCACCATGGTTGTTGCCGAATAGAAACTTAAACATAAAACCAAGCAATCCTTAGCAAAGATTATATAATCTTTGATCCTTGCTCATATGCAACAGAAGACACATATAATTACTTACATGGAAATACATCGCATGGTTGTCAATTTTAATTTTAATATTCAACTTCGATATTTCGTTTTTTCAATGTTTCAAATTTTAAATCTAATCTAAAACCAGTGCATTTCGCGTACTGGTTTAGATTAATGACTAACCAGGAACTATGACGAAAACCAGTACTGTACTGAAAAATCAGTACAAATGGTCACCCTTATAGTTGGGGGACTGAAGAAGCTGTTCAGAATTGTTAAACAATGCAAATAGATCATGGACTGAATGATTTATGGACCAGAAGTCTGGGGACTTGCTATTGAATGATCGAATTTTCACTTGAGGTGATCTCTAATCTGTATCTAAACTGCTTGTCACTCGAAACGTTAATAGTGAAGTTTGGCATCAAATTTCATTTCTCACAATTTCTAAAATACTGAACGTATTTTAAATTGCAGCCCAGATTTTGAAAGCTCTTTTCATCGACTATAGAAATATTTCTTACAACTTCTTCAAGATTGATCAGGTTCAAAGATACAGGGTGAAACAAAATCTCGTGCATGTTTAACAAAAATTCTCCACCCCGCCATTTGGTCCGAAGACCACTTTGCTCTTATTTCATGCGGTCATTTTATAAATAGCAACCATACCTCGGGACGTTCTTGAGTTTTTGCCAATAACTACAGGGATTTCGGAAAAAAATATTTTTTTTGCATTTTTTGAATTGACTAATTTTGCGAAAGTTTTACAAATGGAGGATTTAAGGCATCTTAGGGAAGCCTTTCACCAGTGCTTAGTGTTGTTTCAGGTAGGTATACCAGAAGGTATATATACCACGTTACCCAAGAACCATCAAAAATTGAACAGTTTATGATAAAAGTTTGAACCTAAGCGAAATAACTGTAAGTTCAAAAGTAATGAATTATTGATTGTTTTTGGGTACCTTGGTATACAGTATACATACCTCCTACAACACGAAGCACTGCTAAAAGCCTTCCCTAAAATGCCTTAAAGCCTCCATTTGTAAAACTTTTCCAAAATTAGTCAGTTCAAAACAAAAATGCAAAAAGAAATATTTTTTCCAAAACCCCTGTAGTTATTGGCAAAAACTCAAAAACGTCCCGTGGTATGGTTGCTATTTGTAAAATGACCTCATGAAATAAGAGCAACTTAGTCTTCGGACAAAAATGGCGGGGTGGAAAATTTTTGTTAAACATGCACAAAATTTTGTTTCACCCTGTATCTTTGATCCTGATCAATCTTGAAAGAACTGTAAGAAATGATTGGATAGTCGATGGAGAGCTTTTAAAATCTTGGCTGCGATTCAAAATGCGTTCAGTATTTTAGAAATTATGAGACGAGAAAGTTGATGCGAAATTTCACTATTAACGTTTCGAGTGGTGAGCAGTTTAGTTGTTCAAAAACTAAAATAATAGCCACTTCTGACTCGATGCTCCAGGAAACTGATCCGGAACCTATCCAGATCTCCAAATTATATCATACTGCTTGTAATGTAATGTAATGGCCCCTGTTGGCCATTATAAGCACGGCCGAGAATAATGAATCATACTATTTTTTCGAAAACGACGAAAAAGAAGAACTGGGCCGTTATCTCTACGAACGGATTGAAACGTTCTGGCCATGGTAAGTTGAAGGTGCTAATGAACGATGTGTCACGTCCGAAGATAAACAAAGGCAAAGCGTTGTACCGAGGTTAATGGAGTTCTTGATGGAATTCCTCGAAGAACTCTTTGCTACGGAGATGATTTACAGCAAAATACATAAACACTAACGATGTGCCCGAAGGCATAAATTGAATTGTCGGAAATCACTAAAAGCAAATATCTTATAAAAGGAGTTCTTACATTGTCCATCTCCGTAACCTTCGGGGAACTCGATTTTCCCCAATTTTCTCAGCGATTGCTTCCCTTGCCCGTTCGCCATCAGAATCAATATTCAACTGTCAACAATTTTCCCATTTTCCTCGGGCTCTGACCCGTCCTGTCTGATTTTTTATATTTCTTCCGACGTCGCAGCTTCACGACCTTCAAGGATGAAGAGCGATGGTTTGGGATCCTTCGGGAACGTCTGGAATCGACAGTGACGTGCGTGGAGCGGGAGGTTTGGAAGACGTATGAATTTTCCGAGGAATCCATAGTGCTAATGGAAATTCATCGTTTGGTTCTGTTTGGGGAAAGCTTACGAAATGGCGCTGTTGTATTAATCAAAATTAGGCGCGACCAGTGGCGGCTCATGATCGATATAATGAGGAAACGAAATTATTTATGAAAACGATCAAACGTTCAAGTGATATCACAGTCAATTTTTGAGATACATGTCACAGATTTTTTTTGGCTTGCCCATACATTGCTCTCTAGAATATTTATAAGGAAGACACAAGATTCAGGATTGAAATTATGAAAGTAAGCTTCGAGTAAGAAGACGACTTCTCGTATATTTTTTGAAGGTTCTTGAACTTTCGGAAGTGACATCAACTTTCGTTTTTCGAATGAGAAGACCCATTTTTCATTGAATAAATAGATGCTCCATTGAATTCTGGATCTTTTTGACTCCAAATATTTGATTTTTCCGAGAAAATTCTCTTCTAATGAAAAAAATACGAAAATAAACACTCAAAATTAAACTCTGTTGGAATACAGACAACGAGGTTTTTTCATTAAAAATTCTCATTTTTGAGAATCTCCGAGAGACAGGGCTGATGCTTCTTTCACGATAGCTTGATTCTCAGAATATGATACAAGAGGTCACAATTTCTTTGTAAAAGTTAGAAAAAACGAAACATAAAAAAATCGTTTTTTCAAATTGCAACCAAATTTTTTCGAAGCATTTTCGAAATCTCCGTAAAAAAAATAGGAGCATACGTCCAAGACTTTTATTCCAAAATGAATAATTTTCGAGGTATTCATGAAAAACGATTGTCCTCAATTTTCAACCCCATTCCGAATGTGTTTTTTTATTGGAAAATGATTAGCGATCAAGTAAAATTCTTGGAAATCTCTGTTATCGAGAAAATATTTTCTATAGTTCAGACGAGTTAAGTTCCTGAATTATCATCTGTAATACGAGAACAAGAATTGGTTTAAAGTTCTCAATATTCACTATTGATGAAGTCAACATGGAAAATTCTCAGAAATGCAGAAAAAAATAATTTTTAATGCTTTTGAAGAATAATTAACAGAACTTGTATCAATTTCATTATTGAAAATTCAAATTTCCCTACCATGACAAACAAAAAAAAAAAGTCTCCAGAATCAGGAATTTGCAGAGATCATCCTAAGCTTCAAATACTAAAGAAAAACTGAACTCGTCTGAACTATAAAAGAATATTTTCTCGATAACAGAGATTTCCAAAAATTTTACTCGACCGCTAATCATTTTCCAGTAAAAAAAAAAAAACTCTCGGAATGGGATTAAAAATTGAAGACATTATCGTTTTTCCTGAATATCTCGAAAAATAATTATTTTGGAATAAAAGTCTTAGACGTATGCTCCTATTATTTTTTGACGAAGATTTCGAAAATACTTCGAAAAAATGCGGTTCCAATTTTGAAGAAAATCGATGTTTCGTCACTTCTAATTTCGAAAAAGAATTTGTGACCCCCTGTATCATATTCTGAAAATCACGCTATAGGGAAAAAAGCATCAGCTTTTCTTCTGGGAGAATCCCAAAAATGAGAATTTGTTGATGAAAAAACCTCGAAGCTGTCTGTATTTCAACAGAGTTCAATTTTGAAATTTTTTTTCAAATATTTCCTCATTTAAAGAGAATTTTCTCAGGAAAATTCAAATTTTTGGAATCGAATCATTCAGAATTCAATGGAGAATCGATTTATGCAATAAAAATGGATCTTTCCATTTGAAAAATAAGTTGATCAGTTCAGGTTCAGAACCTTCAAAAAATATACGAGAAGTTGTCTTCTTACTTGAAGCTCACCTTCAGAAGTTCAATCCTGAATTTTGTGTCTTTCCTAAATATATTCGTGAAAAACCCTGTATTCTGATGAAGTTTCAAAGTCGGTCGATTGCCGAACGCGAGGTTATTCTCTTTGAATATTTGTGATTTTCAACATAATAGTGGATACCACTTTCAGTAACATCTTGATTACTCTTTACTCCCTTCATGAGGAATGAGACAATGCTGTTAAGATATTTGTTTTTCCAAAGTGGTTCTTCATCATGAGACTTGGTTTTACGCAGTATCACACAATAAGAGCAATTTCTTGGCTTCCATTCGAAATGGGAAATGTTTTACCAATAATGCAAAATAAATACGCAACAACGTTCACACAAATTGAATTCCGGCCTTGAATCTGCATATCTATTTATGAAAATTAGTTATCTCCCATTCATAATTCCCTTCTCAAAGACATAAATTGTCCCCACTCCAGAATTCGCGCAAAACTATGCACACAACATCTCATTTATGCAGACTTTAATATCTCACCACACGAACGTAGAACATTGAAACTGTCCATTCTTGTTCAAGCGAATGTTACGGTCACCTCGTAAAACCTCTATAAAACACCTTCAGTGCTTCGGTGGGAGTCTAACAACTTGAGACAGCTAGTTCAAACTGAGCTGGACGGTTTCAAATCGAATAAAAAATCGAATAATGTAAGGTCGTGGCGTTAGCATATTCTTGGCTGCCTACAAGAATCCACTCATTATGAGTCCAGTTGTTATTTCCTGAAGTCCTATCGATGATTCAAGATAATCCATTTCATTAATCATAATACTTGTGAAGAAAGAATAAACTAGAAACAGTCTGAGTTCATCTGAAGCCGTTAGGCTTCAGAAGAACAATACGAATCAACGATCACATCAATGATGGAATTAATTTGGAACCAATGCGATTAAATAGCACGCCGCACATTGAGCGTAGCAGACAATTCGTGAAACGAAGCCCTGAATGTGGTAAATAAAGGGTGATTATTTTAGAGGCGGAGAACTTTAAATCTTAACCTGAAATAAAAATAAAAAAATTATGAACATAGGTTTTTATAACAGATAATTCTTTGGCATTTAACATTTGAAAATTATTTCGGGTATGTGGCCACCGCGGCTGGCACGTACATGACGTAATCTTGAGGCCCAATTTTCACACACCTTTCGCTGTAAATCTGGCTGTATTTCGGCAATTACCCTTTGAATATTGGCTTCCAAGTGCTCAGTTGTTTGTGGTTTTTTGGCGTAGACTTGTGATTTCACATATTCCCAGAGAAAATAGTCCAAAGGCGTCAAGTCTCACGAACGCGGTCAGTTAAGAGGTCCATTTCGGGAAATCACTCGATCATCAAAGGGCTGTGTGGCATGTGGCACCGTCATGCTGAAACCACATGTCTGCGACATTATTACCTCTCAATCGGGAAACAATTCTTGAGCGCGATGACGAATGGACACATTTGGGTCTTCGTTAACACTTCTTCGCAAACCATCAATGCTTTGTTGTGTACGCACTGTCCGACGTCTAACGGGATGCGTAGTATCGTTTAAGATCATCGTATTGCAAAAACGATCTACAGTTTCTCTAATTAATCGTTCTGAATTACGATTATGATAAACATAAAATGGACGTCATGCCCAGTAAGTTGCTCGAATTGAACTATAGTTTTAATAATAAATTTCAATAAGTTGCAAGCGTTGCACCGGAACAAGTCTAGGCATGATGAATTTGCCAAAGAAAACTTAATTCAAATTAACAAAAAACTGTCAAATCGGCTACCATGGAAATTTTTTATTTGAATTTAATGTTCACCGCCTCTAAAATAATCACCCTTTACAATAAGGGTGTTCTGTTCTTATTTTGTATATAATATGTATATATGTTTATTCCCCCTTAATTCATTATCTTAATTGTCACGATGCAATTGTTATGCTTGGATGGTGGTCTCGATATTGAGCTTTGTTTCAACTTTGTCTTGCTGTCATGCGCTAGAAGTTGATATGGCTTATACTGGGGCCAGTTAAAGGAAGAAGAAGAAGACAAGGGCCACCCCCCTTCCGCACTAAGGGCGAACCATCGACACCTTTCTAGCCCTCCAACAACGAGGGCAGTACCATATACCATCCACCAGAGTCAGTTCATATAATACACAGTACCACGATTTTGCCAAGTTGTCCTACCGGTAATGGTAAGTCTATATCATACTTATAGTGTTTTGTCAGCGTATACTAAGTCTTGTGATTCCTGGTACAAACTGTTTCGATTGTGAATTTCATTGAATACCATCACGAACTAGCGAATCCGATGATTTTACACTCTTTCATTTAATAGCAATTAAAACAAAGGGAGTCCTCTACTTTTTACTCAAAAAACAATTCATCTGAAACCTTCAATATCTTCCGCAGTCTCCTGGGATATTGCGAATACATCTTTTGTGAATTGCTGCCGTTCAGAATCTCATCGACACCCCCCCTGAAAAGGGGCGACGAAAGAATGTATGGCATTTCCCGATCGGGAAAATTGAAAAAAAATCGAGTTCCAGCGCTTGATTGAAGAGGGAGTTAACAATGGGGGCGGTGACTTGAAAACGGTTTCATGTTGCAGTGATGCGATTCGAGATGAAATACAGGCTTGATCTCCAGATCGATATCTTATGTAATGGAACGGTCCCAGGAGCGTATCGCAATTCTGAAAAGTTCATCTGGTGACGGATGTAAGAATAACACTTTCCATCAGATGGGCTGACAAGTTTTCGATTCGATTTTTACATAAGCTTGGACGTATTTCGATTCGAGCAGTAATCCACTAACATTCACACCATACAGGGTGAGTCTTTGACTGATACATATATTTTAGCAATAGATTCTGTTGACGTTGATTTTATTCATAATAAACAGAATGAAGACTTTAACATTCATATTCATAAATTGATTGATACTTCCAAATGTATATTGATCATTTTTTATTGTGATCATAGAACCAGAATAAACTTATGGTTTAGAAAAATATCTCCAGCTTCAATATCTTCCCTCATTGGAATATTTTGGTTAATCCCATTTTCTTTCTGAGTATTTGCAGCCGAGGTTTGAACAGAGGTTTTGTCATCAAATCTGCCAGTTGGTCCTCTGTTGAAACTTTTTCAACTTTTATCTCACCTTCTAAAACGAGTTCTCTCACAAAGAAATGTCTTATATGAATATGTTTAGTACGTCTGTGGAATTCTGGATTTTGGCTCAACTTAATAGCAGCTTCGTTGTCTACCATTAATGTTGGAACTGATTTAAAACCGAGAATTTCTTGGAATAATCATTTTAGCCATTCCATTTCCCGTGCAGCTTCACTGGCAGCAACAATTTCTGCCTCTGTTGTGGAAATTGCAACAGATGTTTGAGGTTGACTTAGCCAAGATAAAGCTCCACCAGCATACATACATAAAATACCACTATCACTATCACCTCCGTGGTCTGCATTACTGAAAGCCACTAACTCATCTCTTTCCTTAGACCTATAGCTAAGACCAAGATCCAGTGTGCCCTTCAGATAACGAAATATCCTTTTAACCTTAACACAATCTGCATCGTTCTATTTTCTAACTTCCTGGAGACGATACTGACTGCATATGCTATGTCTGGCCTCGTACTTGTCATTAGGTGAATCAAAGCACCAACTGCTTCTCGATAAGGAAAAGTTTTTATCAATTCATCATCTTCCTTCCCTAATTGAGGGAATGTTGAAAATCAAAGCCAGAAAATTCAAAAGAAATTAATTCAGTTCGAAATGATAATATCCTACAATTATATCACCAAAGATTTGGACATCAAAATGAGAGATATGTCAAAACAATACTGAAAAAAGAACTGGAATTAGATGTAGAACTCCATAGTGAAATATGTGAAGGTTGTGTCTAGGGAAAAGCTTATGTACTCAAATCTGGTACTAAATGTCGAGCCAAGGCACCTGATGAACTTTCACATACAGATGTATGTGGTCCATTTGATCTATCAATATAGTTTTATATATTTCATGAAGCACAAATCAGAGGTGATAGATAGCTGCAGGTTATGGCGTGAAAGAACTTTCATCAGATAATGGTGGTGAGTTCGACAATATCAGATTCAGAAAAACGCTTAACCATTATGGAATAAGGTAAAGACTCGTCATGCCATATACACCATAACAAAACGGGTGTGCAGAAAGAGAAAACCGAACTGTTCTTGAAACAGCAAGAGCTCTAATGCATGCTAGAGAAGGAATTTTCGATCAAGTTTTTTGGGCACAATAATTACACAGTAACATATATTCTGAATCGCACCAGTAAATCAAGAGTTGAAGGAATATCTCCCTAAGAAATATGGTTCAAGAAAAAACCAAAATTGAGTCATTTGAGAATCATAGGTAGTAGTTGCTATGTTCATGTTCCTAAGAGGCATCGGAAGAAAAAGGAAAAGAAAGCTACTAAAGGTATTCTTATGGGTTATGAAAATGATGATGGTTATCGAATATGGTCTATAGAACAAAAGAGACTAGTAGAATCGAGGGATATCATAATTGATGAATATGAATGTCTTTATTCTGTTTATTATGAATATAATCAACTTCAAACTTAAGGTCAAAATAAGCACTTTTTGTTTTTATCATATTTTCGATTTGAAATATATGTACAAGTCTAACACTCATCCTGTATACACATACGTCTTCTCCATAAGAATTCTGTTAATCGAAGCAGCAGACAACCAACAATACATTCCGTACAATGGTGAATTACATCCGTTATAGAGGTACAAGTAGAAAATCACATTCTCTGGTTACCTCATCGCATTTCACGGTTTATTATGTCGTTAATATTTTTATTATTCTACCCGACCTGTCGGAAAATTATCGTATCGCTCGAAGTTGTCGTTATTGTTACTCAATTAAATTTTATGTGGTTTAACAGTGTTGCTTGATCATTTCCGCTCTAACCATATTAGATAAAACTGATGATCCTCATTATTCTTCAGATTGAATCGTTGAGTTTTCGAATGAAAAAGAAGAGAATACAACACAATTCACAATTTCTCTGAAAAGAAGAATAAAATGCAATCAATAATAATTGGAAAACATATTAATCCTTGAAAGTGCTTCTATGTTTTTTGAAACAGGTATAAACCGATTTATGATGATTGAAGGTGGTTTTCACAAAACTTTGATTGACTGATCGAAAAACTCACGTGAATTCGAACCAATCTATTTGAAATTCCAATGAATCTGATTGGCTACAACCAACTTGAAAACTCTTGATCGGACAATCAAATTTTTATGAAACCCACCTTCAGAATTTTTATCTGAGAAACCGAAAGACAAACACGAAACGTCAGCCGATAATAATTTCAAACTGTAGATGAGTTATTGGGATCGACAGCAAGTTATGCTCAATAAAGAAAAAAATGTATGAATAACTTACCAAACGTTGAAATTCTCAAAGTAAAACTGGACTTACCTGAAGCAAAAGAAAGGCATATTAAAGATAAGAATGCAAAGTTTTCAAGCGACATAGAAGTAATGAATTAAGGTAATTTTTTCTATTTTTTTCAATATTTAGTTCGAATTGTCTACACAGGGTGAGTCTTTGACTTGTACATATATTTTAACCGTAGATTCCTCTGGTCAAAAGAAACACTTTTTTCATCTTCCATTTTTCCGATTCGTCTTCGTTGAAAAGATACAGGCTGACGAAAATCCATAAAAAAAAATTTAATTTTCAGTTATATTTTGCAAACTAATTGATCGTAACGATTCGCAAATGTGATTAATCTATCCCCAACACAAAAATCCACTAACATCCGCCAGTTTCTCAATTATGACCATAACATTCCATAAATTCACCAGAAATTCAAAGAGTCTAACTGTAAACTGTAAATTCAATGTGATGAGATGAATATTCATTTATTTTGGAATATAAAAGTATTTTTGATATTTTCTTGTGAAACCCGCCGTTTACGAGTAATTCCATATTGAAAAAAAATTTTTTATGAGAAAGTCCAGAAATTGGGTACTTTGGCTGAATGTAACTCTGTAGAAAATATGCACAGAATTCAATTTTTGCAACATTGTCACGTGGAAAATCATCATGTTTAAATCCGAGAATTTATGTTCTGGAAGGACAAGGAAATTGAGTTATATTAATGAGCTCACCTCTACTTCTTCGATTTACATCCTTATTTATTCGAGCAAATTTACACACTTCTTCCTGAATACCTGATCCTTTAGGCAAGTTACATTTTTTTGAAGGGGATTGTTCATTAGAAGCCCTAACTTCCTGCTTTGATTAAAAGCCAGAGTGAATGCTCCACCCAGAGAAAATCATGTTGGTGTCTCTGGCACCACCATCCGAATCTCAACCTACACACGATCACAATTCCGCCACATTATTCACAAAACTGCTGTTAACAACGTTCTAATTGAAAATCACGATACCATTAATTCCCAATTTGAATTGTTTGTCGATCACTCTATGCGCAACAACGATCAACATAGAAGAGTCGCGAAAAATCTGCTTTGTCAAAGTTGAAATTTTTTCCTTTTCATTAAATTATGAAGTATATTAAGCATGATGATGAGTATCTTCTGGAATGTTAAGTCAAATTTAAGATAAAAAATTATTCACAACAGCGTTATTCTCGAAAAAGAAACTGTCAACACACAATGACATTTGATCATTACAATGTGTTACGTCTATGCACACTCTACACTTTATAATAGGTCTATGATCTATGGTTATGAAGTTATATCTAACTGGCAACGTTCAGCTTAGACATTCGTTTTTGTTCGGAAATGAAAGGTTATGATTCTGTTGGAGAACCTCAGGAAATTTGAAAAACGATAAAAAATGATTATATACCGAAGATATGGGTGATAGCAAGCTGAATACTTCATTATCAATAATGGAAAAGAAATCAAGAGAAGAATATTCAACATTTGCCGCTAACGAAATTATGTATGAGGTATGAGTATTCATTGTAGGTACATTTTATAAATTCGGTTATTCAGAACTAACAAAATTGCAGTTCATCTTTCGTCGAATAGAATTGAAAAAGTAAGTTGACGCTTGTTTTTATTGTACAGTTGCTCATTACTTCCAAGTTTTGAATAACAGGCATATATCTATGATATCCAGGAGTGGCATAGCTCATTACGAAAGTTTAAAATGTCTATATTTTTTTTCTAGGCCGAATCGATAAAAATGGTAAGGGAAAGAGTGTTTCTGTTTACCTCAGGAATCTGCGGTTAAAATATATGTACAAGTCAAAGACTCACCCTGTATATTTTCTCAAACGTTTCAGAACGCGTTGATTCGTGAGTCTGTACCTTGGAAAGGAAGGAGAATAATAAGTATCCTGTTAAACAACCTGTATAATGCAATAAAGACAACCCGAGTACGCATGAATAATGCGGCTATTTTTCCCGGAACAAGGGAGATTAGATGTTTATAAACAGAGTGGCACCTCTAATCCCGCACGCAGCAAGCGTTTCCCGGAAAATTCCTGGAAAAATTTACGGCGCTTAATTTCCCGAAACATGTGCTATATAAATAACGTACTCTGCGCCCGTTCCTGAAACTTCTCAGCGATACGCGAGGCGATTTTTACGCGTCCGCCCCCCTCGCCCCTCTGCCACGGGACGTCTGCAGCTCACCGTCTCGGGACGTCCTCTTAAATCAAGCAGATTTATCGCGGTAATTCGGGAGAAGAGGAAACAATAGCACATAATGAAAACCGATAAGCCGCAATAAAAATCGACGATTCGTTAGGTTTATTGGCGTCTTTCCGCGATACAGAGTGCTCGTTTATAAAATTCCGACGTTATTGAGCTTCTCTAGGATTAATGGAGGTAGATTCATATTCTGTCACAGGAAAACTGCCCAGAAAATTCAATCCCGATGAAGCAATGACAAAACGAATTTGTAACAAACGTTATTGAAAAGATGAGCCTACCCCTCCAGAGCACATTCGAAAGGGCGCAAAATTGATCTCTGATCATTAAATAACTTGCCAAATATGAGTCATACATAGGTACTGTGACTTTATTCAAAATAAATAAATAACAAAAATGAAGTCACTGTACACATGAGTTGCTTGCAATGCCATCTAGTCTATTAATTTAACTACAGCGATGGCATTGTAGAAAGCCTCGTTTCGGAAAGATGATTATGCGGTGAACCCCGATTTGCTGGCTCTTCGTTAAAATCAATCAATAGAAGTAAAACAAACACAAACTTTTATAATTGAATTATGAAGTTTCGAATAAAAAAACATTCGAACCGAATGACGGATTATGAATCCTCAAGAATCCTCGGAACAAATTCAAACCGTGTGAGGCCGAATTCAGAAAGAGGGCGCAAAAAAACATGATCCGGAAAAAAGGCGCAAATGTGATGAATATCTAGAATACATGGATCAAAGCCAGTTGCTCCAGAAAAGAAGAAATTATCTCTGAAAATAACAAAAGAGGTAAGTTTAAGCGATACCACATTAGTTTGGAGGCCATACAAAAACTTCACTTTTCATCTCCTTTTTCATTATTTACTGTTGTAATTCTTCACGTGAAGACTTGATTTGATTTCAAGTGTAAGTAATCGAATTCCCCATTTTGTTTATTTGCTTTGTTCAATAATTTTGTGAAATACGTTAAATTGCAGTGCCTACAAAACTTGAATGATAATTTTCGACGGCTGTTCATCATATTTCTATAGAACTCTCGAAGAGGTGTCATCAAAGTCAAAGATTATTTTTTTATGGTAATATAGTTAATAGTTTAAAAGGGGTTACAGTCCACTGCGACCTGATGGTCTATTGTGCCCCCTGACAAAGCTTTACAGCTCATCTTCCAGTCCCAGAGATCTTATGAAATCCAATATCTGGTAAGATATTTACAAATATAACGCTGAAATTCATTCATTCAATATTCCAATAATTCGTTATTCATAATGCAAGTACATATTTTTCCACGTTTCTAAAATTAAAATTTTCTGAATGAACGATTTTTATTTCATTTTTTATTTTGGTACGAGTGCCATCCATTATTTGATCTACTTCACTGAGTCTTTATTAGTTAATGAAATTTTTCCATAAATATGAGTTCAACGAGTTTTTCATTGGAAAATATTGATCGGCAGAACTGTGTTCCCGTTCATAAATTCGACAGATAATAACTGGAGTATTCATCAATATATTCATAAAAACTGTGCAAGGATGATATATTCTCGCACGATTTCGTTCTACAAGGTGTGCCAAATGAACGGATCTGAAACAAATTCAGATCGATCCATTCATTCTACCACATCTTGTAGAACGAAATCGTGAGAGAATAACTCATTCTAGCACATGGTGATATTTATAATTACTGCTACTAATTTATGCATTATCTGTCAAATTGATGAGAGAGAAAACATTTCTGCCAATCAATATTTTTCAATCCAAAAATTACCAAATGTTATTTATGGAAATATTGCATTAATTTCAATAAAAATTGAATCAATTGAAAAAACAACGAGAAATAATCGTACAGCGAAGTAAATATTCTAAAAATTTGAACTCGTGTCAATTCATAGCTAATTATTTGATAAACAGTTTTTTTTTAATATATACGAATAAAATTTTTTTCTATGAATTTGTATTTTTTTATATTTTTTGGATGAGGAGGCGCCAAAATCTATTTCTCCTCCCCTGGAAAAAGCTTTTAGCTACGGCCCTGCCCTTGAAAAAACACGATAAAAAATCAGGAACTCATGAAATTCTCCCCTACGGATTCATCATCAAAGCTAACAGCCTTTAGGACTCCCCATGATATCTTTCAATTCGCCCTGAAAAACTATCGTTAGCGCAGACAAAGGGAAAATTGACACAGAAAAAACCGCAAACATACAAGGGGGTCTAAGAGGCCAAATGATCGGGAAAAACGTTTCCAAGACGAAACACTCCTGTTTTCCCGTTTCCACCGTTCACTTCCTGCATTTTCTTTGTCGTTAAATGGATCGATCAAGGTCCTCGCTTGTTTGGTCCAGACAAGCATCCTTAACGACGGGATGATTGGACGCTTCTCGTAATTATTCTCGAGGAAATTTCACCAGTATTTAAATCGGGTTTTGTTCAGTGCCCCTCCCCACCCAGAGATATTCAGGCACTAACGAAATCAATTGGATTGGCGGGGAATTGTCCGTAATTAATGAACGTAAAGAGGCATAAAGTTGTTTTGAAGGTGGGAAATTTAAGGTTCCAGGGAATTTCATTATCGCGAAAAAACGAATTATCCATTTCGAGTTTTTCTGTTCATTTCTCCAAGTTTAGTCAGTTCAAAACAGAAGTATAGCTCTGTTTCGATAAAAGGGACAAAAACACATTAAAATATCGAAAGCGAAAGCAGAGACAAGAATTGAAACCTCGTTTCGAGATGATTTGTTACCATACGCTACCCCCTGAAGGAGAGAACGATTCAACCCTCCGGTATCAAAACCGAGTTGTGGAATCAGCTGTGCACCACCTCTACTTACCTATAGTATGTTCTGCACGCAGGGGTGACTTCAATTACCGTCCGAAATCGGCATAACAATGCGCTGCGACATGTGCTACGTTCCTATCGGCATTAGGCACTATTCGATTCCCTCCTCATTGTCGAATAATTGAATCGGATTAACGGGATCTCATCAATCTTGGAGCGAGGGGCGATTTTTTGATGAATCATTCGGAATCGGTAAGTTTGCCGGCCGGTCGTGATTGTTTAATTCATGAAACGGGGCCATCGGTCAAACTTTCGTATGTGGCTGTAGCCCTAAGGCCCTTCCCCTTGACGAACAGGGGCTGGAGGATCTATATGAAGTAACAATCTAAGATCCGAATGCTAGAATCGATCAGTACCAGATTTTTCCATAAAATTGAGGTTCAAATGGATATTATATCATACTGCAGATGATAACTGCTGATTTGACTCTTCCATCCTGAGGATACAAATCTGGGGCAGTCCTTCAGAAGCCTTGGACTTCGAGAGGATCCAGAACTGGTTAAGGTTGACCTTAACCCAGCCAGTTCTGATCAGCTGTTCTTCTTCTTATGCAAACGGTCATCTTAAATCATCTGCTGACTTGCATAAGCGGTGTTATAAATACTTATTTTCACTGCTGTTCTATCAACAGTCTCACGATTACTTGAATCTCAACTTGTGGTAGCTCAGAGAATCCTCTATTATAAATGGTAGCTCCACAATTTACTTTGACTAAAGAAGTTTAGAACGTTTTTTCGATTCTTCACCTTCCATTGTTGCACCCTTTTCTAAAGCCACAAAAGAGTGCAGGTTCAGAGTGTTGTGAACCGAGAATGTTCTCTAGGATTCTAGAGGACATTCCTTGTTGACTGTTCCACTCTGCTGAAAGTATTCAAACTGAACGTTGTACTCCTAGACCCATAACTCATCGCCAGAAATGACACTGTATATGAAGATTGGATTCATTATTGCCTCCAAAATAATTCCTTCACTTATTGTCATCGAAATCACACAAGTAGTGACCTTGTTGCAACAGATTTCACGGCCAAGATATCAGGCCCGGATCTCCTATTTTTTTGACCTCGGCAAATATTCATGACGGTGTCCCCCTCTAGATTTTGGTTTGATAATGGAATGCTTTCGAGAATTAATTAAAGGGCCAAAATGAAATCGAAATTTTTTGATCAATTTTCAGCGGGCTATAACCACGAGAGTAATGGTCGTACAAAATAAAAACAAAAAAGAAATTGTAGCCCCGGCCATCTTGTTTTTGCATCATTATTCTTTTTTTGTTAACAGCTATAATGTTCGGGCACTTCGTTAATTAAGCTTCAATCCCTTTTTTTCAAATCTTGATACATTTTCTCATCATCGAGATATTCTAATAGAAAAGGATCCTTTTGTCGTTGACTATCGATATCTCAGCAATCTGTAATCACTCATAAAGTTAACAGTGGGTTTCGAGAACCTGAATGATTTCCCTTCAAAGACTGTTTTTTGCAACGAAAAGAGGGTGTCTGGTTTCGGAAAATCAAGCGCCGAATCAAACAAAAACTGAGAATGTTAAGTGTGCCTTTTACAGTTCAATATGTTTACATAAACCCTATCAAAAGCCAATTCAAACAAGCCAGCCGTTTTTTGTTTCACCAGATCAAGTTTTTGAAATAATTAAATGATCACGTTTGTTGCTCTGAGAAGCTCATCACCTCTTAAACAAGAGAAAAAAAGGTTCTCCGAGCTCTTCCACAATTTAATTGCAGATTTTGCTCTAATATTCGAGAAAGAAATATTTTTTTTAAAATTCAAACAGTTTTTTCTTTCATTTTTCATTTCTGTTTTTTCGAAAAAAATATAGAAAGTTTGAAAAACCATCGCCCAATCATTTTTAATGCATTAACCTTCGTCAATTAAACTGAATTTCGTCCTTTTTCACTCGCTTTTCAAGGACAGCTTTCGTATACTTTTCGTGAGTACATGGGAAATCGCTTAATTAAACAGATAACTAACAAGGAAGCGAAAATCAGATCGCCCAACCTCCACGTTGTATGTTTGCTTTGGGTAACGCTAATGCCGGCGGGTATCATTTTCTTCAACTCTTAAATTTTTTTACTTTTTTGAAAATGAAAGCAACATTTGCTCCAATGAAATTCTGTAAAAAGTTCGGAAAAAAAAGAAACAAAAATATTCAAAAAACTATGAGACGCAGGCGACAACAAAAAAATAAAATATAAATATTATGGCTTAGGAGAGAATATTTAAATTGCTAATGAATGAAGAAGAATCAACGAGTAATAACGAGATAAAAACAAATATACACATACGTTTGACGAATGAAATTCATAAAAATGAAATATGAACAATAATAGACCTTGAAATTCGAATTCGAATACTTCCATTTTAGAATGGGAATACAAATTAGAAGATTCCATATTTATCCGCTTCTTGAAAAAAATATCCTTGTTGGAAAATGGACAATAATTATCGAAATTTGAGAGTACCCGCACTTGCCATATTAAGAAATCCAAATCAAAGAAGACGCCTAAAAAAACCGCCAATAAAACGATCATCCTGTAACGATTGAAGAGAATACCGACACGCATGGGGTATTTTATGAATTGATGACTTCTTAAGGGGCGCGTTGAGTACTTTTTGGGTAAACGAAATTCATGAAATCGCCAAGCTTGCTCCCTCCCAAGATCCGGGCCTGCAACAATGTTTTAGGTAGTTCTGAACTAGATGGTGACATCTACGTCTTTTTCTCTTAGTCTAACATAGATCGAAGACTTTTTCTGGTTGAGGGTCAACTCCTGTACCATGTATACAACGCGCAATAGTTCCTCTTCTGACATAACGAGAAATATGACATGGGAACAAATTTTGGGAGCTATTCCAAAATTGTGAGACGCCAACAATGGTGAAATTCCCGAGTATCTAACAGTTTTCGGCAGACGGAACGCAACTCTCGTGTGAATGAACGTCCCAGCTCTCGGCTGAGGCCGTACCATTAATATAAAGTATACGTTTCTATGGTCCGCGGGTCGCTTATTAGTTATGCGGTAGCGTGGGTCGAGAATGGGCCTGCAGGCCAACTTAATCATAGGTCTCCTGTAATGCGGCGTTATGAATATGTGCCGTTCGACATTCTGTGATTCCCTTCGGGTGGTTTTTCTGTGGTCTCCTCTGAGACGACAGTGGCGCGTTGTCAGCATCAAATGCAGAAGTTAACTGTAGTATTGATGAATGCCCTTATTCAATTCCTGTTCTGTTATTGTAACATGGAAGGTTATTTGTTTTTCAGCTCTCAAAAACGTTACAAACAACGATTCTTTTCAGTAATGATAGAGCCATCTTAGTGAGAAATCTTCATAGTAGAGAACTGAGAGTTTTTCGCGAATGAAATCGAAAAGATGAGGTATTCAAATTTGAAAAAGAAGCATTACGAAAAAAACACATCGAGTAAAATTGTATGCATCCTGAAACAACTTTTACACAAAAAAGATCACTCCCAAGATTGTCAGCACCATTAAATTCTTCTTACAGTTAAGAATCCGCCTACACGACTATCAAAAATCTCCGAATTTTTCATCGTGAAAATCTCGTCCTAACCTCAAATTCGCGACAGCGTTGACTTCCCGGTACGCCCCTGCGCACCCACGCGTTTTTCATAATTGATTAGGCTCGGTGTCCCGTTAACTTTGCTCTGTCAACGTTCATTTCTCTTCTGGGATGTTTACGGTCCCCGAGAAGGAATGCAATTTGTATTTGTTTCATCCGGCCCGTAGCACGCCCATGGGATCCTATAAATTACGTCCGAGAAACCGCGGAACCCCAACGAAGACGCGAAAAAAGCGACTGCGATTGATAATTCGACGTTACGTCAAATGGCGGGAGATACGGACTTAAGGCGGGCTCACACTTGACGTCGAGAGCGGGCATAACGCTGAACGAAACGATTTTGGCACGGAAAATACCCCGCTGAAATCTTGATGCTCATATTTGAAACGCCCTGTAAATGAAAATATCAGACCTATGCTTAGGCTGATTGATGGAACGATGAGTCAAGTGCAGAATTTGTTGAAAGGCAAATATAAACAAAACATAGGAAAAATAAACTACAATTTAAGAAATCAAAAAGAATCTGCATAAAATATTTAAAGGTAAAGGAAGTGAGAAAGGAACTAAAGCAAAACAGCCTTGACAGGAATAGATACAAAAGTGTAATTTTCAAACTTTCCTCACAGAGTGTGTGAAAATTAATTATCCAGAAATCCAAGAGGGTGAAAAAATTTTCATGATATCCCTAGAGTTGCTGCAGCGAAAAATAGTTATTCGTGATATGAGTGTTAAAAGTGACGTTTTATTTTGTGAGTGAAAAAAAAAGTTTGTGAAATGAACGGAGCGAATTAAACAAAATAAAATCACTTTTAACGCAAATACCATACAATGTTTTTTGTACGACAATAAACTTCAAAATGCATTTTAATATTCAAATAATAAAAAATGGCAAACGTTGCCAACGTTATGATTACTAACAAATGAGAAAAGACGCTGTCATTTGAATTTAGTTTCTGTCCAATTTTCGTCTTTGGTTTTAAACTGCATAATATGTTTGTCGAGTCCAGATTTGCTTTTCTTGCAGAATCTTCAATATCCAGAGAAACAACCGAATCGTCACATTTATTAATAATTGAAGAGTGGAAATTCAAAAGGGTCTAAGTGCCATTTTCACGAAATTTTAGATTTCATTTGTTATGGGGTCTATGTGCTAAGGCCAATAGCCAACGAAACAGTTCATGTGCCATCCGCTTCAGGCAGTCATCATTTCTGATGAAAAAAAAAAAATTTTTAAACTTTTTTTATGAGTTTGAGACATGTTTTATGTAATATTTCAGTTCGATTTTTTTTTGGCACTTAGACCCTTTTGAATTTCCACTCTTCAATTATTAATAAATGTGACGATTCGGTTGTTTCTCTGGATATTGAAGATTCTGCAAGAAGAGCAAATCTGGAACTTTCACCTAAAAAATCTGTTCAGCAGTACGATATTGCATATAAATTCCTGGCCTGGTGTAAATTGAAAAACTTCAGTAAAACTGTTTTCCTGGCATACTTAGAAGAAAAATAAAAATATGGAGTTCATCAACTTTGTGGAGCAAATTTCCAATGATAAAGTCAAGCGCTCTTGTTAAAAATGGTGTGGATTTTAGTAAATAATTTGAACTGATAGTACATTCAAAACGGATAAGTGAAGGATATCGTCCCAAAAAATCGAAAATTCTCACTCGTGAACAAGTTGAAAAGTTTATAAAGGAGGCACCAGATGAGAAGTACTTGATGGTTGAGGTTACAACTATTTTCGGATTATTTTTAGCCTGTCGGCGTGAAGTATTGTGTAATTCATCAGTGGAAGACACCGAAATAACAAATAAATCATACTCCCAAATACAAAAACGAAAGTCAGTCGTTCTTTCAGTGTTATTGGGAAGTATATAGACTATTTTCATAAGTACTTTGCACTGCGTCCTTCTGTCATAAAACATCGTCTTTGTTTCCTGAAATACATATTCATGTATTTCAATATACAGGGTGTCCCACCGGGAGTGCCCATTAGAAGTTTATGGAGAAATAATGATTCGATCATTTCTAAATTTTGTGTGGAGATATAAGCCAAGATGACCTTCATTTATGATATATTTTTGAATATCAATGACTTCCGCCTTCACCGGAAGTGGTACCAACTTTCTTATTTCAAATGGAACACCCTGTATATTATGACTTTTTCGGATAGATCTTCGAATGCCACATTAATTTTCCGTATCACTCCCTATAGCTATCTAGAGCCGTTTTCGAGTGATTCACTGTTTTTCGAGAAAATTTACAAATTGAGGCTTGTAAAACACTGGGAATTCAATTAAAGCGCAACGCGCAATCTCAGATCTGTTTTTTGAAATGGTTTACTGACAACATATCCAACATAACTCTGTAGAGAAAATAACGTTTTGATATACTGGGAAGTAAAATGAGAGTGTCAAAGTTGAAATTCAAAAAAAGCCAAAAACTCGAATTTTTCAAATGAAAACCATATTTTTATCACTCACATATCAATTTGTGAGGTAAAAATAGGTAGAGTTTATTAAGGGTTCCCTATATCCAAAATGTACCATTTCCGAGATATTTAGGAAAAACTGTTAGAGTGTCAAAGTTTGAATTCCAAAAAAGGCTGAAATTCCAAATGGAAACCGTAATATTTTCACTCCTATTTCAATTTTTGAGAAAAAAATAAGTAGAGTACTTTGAGGGTTTCCTATATCTAAAATGTACCATTTTCTAGATATTCAGAAATAACTGTGAATAACTCGAAAACGGCTTTAGATGGCTATAGGGAATGATACATAAAATTAATGTGGCATTCGAAGATCTATCCAAAAAACTCATAATATAGAGGGTGTTCCATTTGAAATAAGAAAGTTGATACCATTTCCGGTGAAAGCGGAAGTCATTGAAATTTGAAAATATATCATAAATGAAGGTCTTCTCGGCTTATGTATCCACACAAAATTTGAAATAGATCAAATAATTATTTCTTCATAAACTTCTAATGGGCACTCCCGGTGGGACACCCTGTATATCAATAAATACACTACCAATCCAGTTGGTATTAATACATTTGGAAAATTTTCATCTGTTGCTGCTAAATTCCTCAAACTGCCAGAACCAAAGCATTATACAAGACATTGTTAAAAGTGTCACTTTTAATGGCAATTGTACAAAAAAGGTTTTCCAAACTCCTCAAGCTCCTAGAACTTCGTTGCCAGCAAATGCAGCTGCTTGTTTTACGTAGCTGCACGGGAAAACCTTGAATTCTGAAAAAAAACTCGAAGTACCCATTACCCAAGCTCTATTGCACCGCCCTCAGCCTGTCTCACTTCGATGATGCATCGCATTATTCCGCAAGTGAAATCAGTCGAAGATCATCAATTGTCGCAATTAAAATTCCAAGATCGCAATCGACACGCACAATGACACTCCATATGAAAAATTACGGATCCGCGATTTCACATTAAAGGTGCTCATAGAGGGTCGGAGAAATTTCAATTTGCCATGACTGAGATCCGTTTGCACCATCGTTCCATAAAGTTAAGGATCCCTTAAATATTGACAGTTGCACGACTGTCACTCAAATGGAATTCTTACGAAAGGACCCCAAAATATAGAACAATATTTTATAATCTATGCAGGGACTCTTAAATAGTTCTATCTACTGATATTTCAGTTTTTCATGTTGTTGAACTTCATCCTAGTTCAAGTCATTTTGACGATTTCATGCTAGTTGAAATTTCAATTTTTCTGCTATAATTTTATAGAAAACAACAAATGTTCAGTCAGTTTGACAAATTATTTTCAGAATATAATCCCATCCTTACATTTGAGGTTAGGTTCAGGGATCGAAACGTCACTTAAATATTTAAGGAACGATGGTGCAAACGGATCTTAGACCCGTTTCGATCCTTAAACCTAACCTCAAATTCAAGGATATGATTATAACCTAAAATAATTTGTCCAACTGACTGAATATTTGTTGTTTTCTATGAAATTATAGCAAAAAAATTTGAAATTTCAACTAGGATGAAATCATCAAAATGACAGTAAAGCTAGGTTATTATTATTATCATGAACAGGGGTCGTTGTGGCTTCGTTCAGCCTTCCGGGAACTTCGACCGCAAGGACCTTTTGTTCTTAAACTAAAGCTAGGTTAAGGAAATGACAACTATCATCTGTATCCGGCCAGCAAATGAAAAGGCTTTATTGAACTAGGGTGAAGTTAAACAACATGAAAAACTGAAATATCACTAGATAGAACTATTTAAGGGTTCCTACATAGATCATAAAATATTGTTCTATATTCTAAGGTCCCGTACGTAAGAATTCCATTTGAGTGACAGTCATGCAACTGTCAATATTTAAGGGATCCTTAACTTTAAGAAACGATGGTGTAAACGGATCTGACATGTCCATTTTACCTCAATTCAGCGAGAACAACTCCCGAAGATACAAGACACTCGAGAAAACTGTTTTTTATGTCCCAAGGAGGCCAATTACAGAGCTGGAACCTTGCGATCGAATAGTCGTACTGTTTTTTCTGTCTGAGTCAAAATATCTACATTTAAGTATCATTTTCTCCCTGGTTCGATGGCTCAGAAATGTTAGAAATTCCCATTCAATCAAGCAGAGGCGTCGACCACTTCCCGAGATATCAGACGAAGATCTAGCAAATTGGCCCCATCGAACAAGGCCGAGCTAATGAAATTAAAACCGGCGCACTCGTTCAGACGTGTTCAAGATCATAGATTCAGATACTTTCTCGCATCGGACGTGCGGACATAGAAAAGGACGAGCCACGGCTGAATTTCTGCTCGTTTTTCAATTAAGGCCTTCGCCGGGTCGCAAACTATGCACTTTCAAGATATCCACTCCAACAGTATCTCCTCCACGTCATGTCTTAATTGCCAATAACCGGAGAAGCGAAGCTGGCTGGACGTAATCAACAGGGCATTCGAAGGATTCTTCTCGAGACGAAACTCCGTATGGGAGGAGTATTGTATGAGCATGGGAGTGTCTTCAGAGAAACTTACCCTTTCCTGCAAATTTGCGTCATGTTCCGATTTCATTTTCAATGCGATGTCTGGTCGAAATAGGTAAATCCCATATTTACCCCGTAATAAACGAACATTTTGGTCCTTCGAGCCGGATCTAATCAACGAATCGAACGAATCTTTGGCCCCGAACTCACAAAGCAAGACATAAATTGACACCTTCTTCACTTGAAGGATCAAGAGAAACCTATCATTCAGCTTGTTGAAAATGTTTCGTTACGGACCTGTTGGCAGCTTGTACAGATTCAATTCCATATTGCACTTCGTCCGTGATCGAAACCTACCGAAGTATCTCATTAAAGGCTTCGCGCAAGGAAAAACATAACTTGCAACATATCTGGAATGGCACTTAACTTAAGTGAAACGGCGAACTTTCCCGTCTAGAAGATCGATGTTTCTGGCAGAAAAACATCAGAAGTTATTTCTGCTGTCGCGGATTTGCAATTCCTGCTCCTCGCTCAATTTATTTGCGGCCACTCCAGATGAATTCGTTACAAGTCTAATATTTCAGGATGACCTCATGGCTGCAGTTGTAGGTGTTGTTTTAGATCAGGGCTGTCCAACTTCACGTACCTCAAGGGCCATTTTGAAAATTTCCGGTGCGGAGGTCCCCATTAAAGAAATTTGCAGCTTAATGCCGTTTTTTCAGATATGTGCTTTCCATCATTAAACCCACTTAAGTTTCGTAAGTTGGGGTATCGTTCTTCTGGCAGCAATTGAAAAATTCCAATTCAGTTCACGTTCTTCCTTGGTAAAAAAGATCTGTTTGCAACGCACACGATTCCAGTTGGAGGTGTGATCTACCTACATTCTGAAGGGGCTGAGCAAAAACAGAAACTTTTGTAATAATTTTTTGAAATTCGCTACACCTATTTTCAAATCCTTCTTGAGTCTTTTCGATGCATTTTATCCGAAGTGGATATAAATCTTCTTCAAAATAAAATCCTTCATTTCTTCAAAAGATGTTGGTATGTTCGCCATATGTAATTTCTACTTCGGCTTGAAAATTTCAACATTTTCAAAGAACGATTGCCCTCTCGTTTAATGTTAGTTATTTCAACAACTACTTTCATGGCATCCATTTGAGCTGACAATTCTCCACATAGCGCCTCTTGGTGAAGAATACAATGTATCACAAGACTGTTGACTGTTTATGGGGTTTTATTTCAAGAGTCCTGCAAATCCGATTTCACTTCCTGTCATAGCTCTGGCTCCATCAGTGACAATATAGGAACGTTCATGGACACCCCGTGGTCCAATACTACCTTATTCACAGCTTCAAAATTCGTACACTTAGTTGTACTTTTCAAAATCAAGCATCTCCTATAAACGGTTCTGACGAAAATTACAACTTGGCTGATATCCGATAGATCAGTTCTTTCAACTAAGAATAGCGAAAATTACTCACACTTTTCAACTGAGTTATACAGTTTTTTAGATATAGGTACCTATAATGATCAATATGGTCTACTCGTCTTGAAATCGTTTGATGCGATACAGAGCCTGCTCCGAATTTTTCAGCCTTTTTGTTTCACTAAACTGTTATGCCATTTTGATGGTTCAATCCATGAGTATGAGGTTTTTTCGCTTTGGCGATTTCCAACGCCCCTCTGCAGGCCACAAAAAACGAGGTCGCGGGCCTCGTGACAAATTAGTGCTGAAATTTTTACGCAGGGGCCTTTTTATATTACTAAAAAAATTTTTCTGATTGTTTCTTGTTTTAGAGACTGGGAGAGAAAAACCGAAATTAAGTTTTCAGGAAAATATAAATGTCTCTGTCTTTTTCTTCTGGAAAGTGTGGATCTGTTGCAGATAAGATGAAATATTTCATTCGATTGCTCAAGTTTGTGATAATTTATTGACTGCTATCAGCGTTTCTATCCAAAGTTATCTTATGAACAAGTATAAAATTTATTCAAGACTATCGCACAACCGTCATATACAAGGCTGCATTAATAAATTGGCAGCCTTAGGAACTCATGTTTGACATTGCAGAATGCCTACAAACATTAATGAACGAACATTAAAGTTCTACGGGGTTCTTAATTAAAATTCAACAAAAAAGTATTGAAACCAGCAAAAACTTAATTCGTATCCGGATATTCCGAACATGATCCTTCCATTCCAGAATTGTCTGCGGTTAATCAGCATTCAGTCTAATTGTTCTGCATTGTTATGAATGCTAATGGTGTCAGTGTGTTTCTAAACAAAACGAACATATCCGCTTGGCTCGCTATGTGTCTCGAAATCTTCATCGTGTTAATGAATTACTAAAGGGACCGACACACATGCGGATAGCTTCTGCTCGGACGCAAAAAAAAAAAAGTTTCCACTGCAACGCGGAGTTCAACGGTCCATTTCAGTGTTATCGAGCAGATGTTCGAGAGTTATTTCACACTTGAAGATGATTTCCACTTGGATGTCGGCGTGTGACAGACATTTTGGAATACATGCTTGCATAATGCTTGAGAATTGGTTCACCATACATATTCTTTCATTTTTCTACTAGAATGCATTTTCAACGTACAGGGTGATTCACTTATCTTGGTAACCCCAATTTTCTCGGAAACGTCCGAATATTTTTTTATTCTGTGAATGGCGTTTCGAACAAGTCAGAATAAATAAAGATGCCCGTCAGCGATCTGCAGCGTATTTTATGTTCATTCTATTCCATTAATTTTTTTTTGTCTTGAAGCTTTTATTCGGAGACATAGATATGATTTTGTGCCTTGAATTCAATAAGGCTAGTTTTCTATTCAAAGTGCCTGTTCAAATAAGATGAAATATGTGGCTACAGCAAGATGGGGCTCCATGTCGCAACGCTGCCATTTTGAAGAGATATTGAGATCAAGAATTCGAAAATAAATGGACCCTTATATTTTGACCAAAGTAAGATATAATGAAATAGGGAAATGATATAACTTATGTATGGATCATAATGGCTAGATGACCTAGATATGATATTGTTTAGTTAAAAGACGGAGGCTTTGTAACAAACTTTTTCTCTATTATTATATCCATTAAATATTATATCTTATCGCAATAAACATTTTATTTAATAACAAACGAAACATTTCGAATTCTATATTCTATATACCGGCCACTATGATCCATACCTAAGTTAAATCATTCCCCTATTTCATTTTGAGCGACTTTGGTCAAAATATAAGTGTCTACTAGGCACGTTTCTCATCTTCATTTTCAAATGGTCCAAGCTATTAGAATCAGTTTAGTATAACATATTTTTCAGGGTGCCTCTCACAAAGTACTCCATGAGCGTTAGTTCTGGCGATATCGGATGGGTCCATTGGTTCCAATCCATTTATTTTCGAATTCTTGATCTAAATATTTCTTCACAATGGCAGCGTTGTCAAATGGAGCCCCATCTTGCTGTAGCCACATATTTCATCTTATTTGAAGGAGCACATTGACTAGAGAACTAGCCTCCTTGAATTCAAGGCACAACATCATATCTATGTCTCCAAATAAAAGCATAATACTTCAATACAGAAAAAATAAATGGAATAGAATTAACATAAAACACGCTGCAGATAGCTGACGGTTGGAAATGGATGAAAATTGTATTGGAATAAAAAGTTCAGAATGAAATTATCTTCCGAATGATATTATAAAAATGGTATGTCCCTGGAGACAAAATTTTTGATAGCGCCGCGACGCCTGGCGTCTTCATTTATTCCGCAGATTTTTATGCGCCTCTAAAGTCAACATCGACTCGTTCAAGACGCCATTCACAGAATGAAAAAATATTCGGACGTTTTCGAGAAAATTGAGATAACCAAAATGAGTGAATCACCCTGTACGTTTCAAAACGTACGAGGGGTATCAAAATTGAGAGAAACCTTGAAGAACAAAATTCTCAGAAAACCCTGCTTCCAATCAGGGAAAGAATGATAATTTCTGCGTAATGCATTGAAATACATAATTTTGGATTATTTAATACCTGCTAACGAAATCACCAATTAAAATGAATACAATTGGTGCTTATTCTTTAATTCGAAACGAAATTAGGTACTGTAATAATGTTATGCGAGTAAGCGGTAATTAAAGAAAGGTGCGTTTGTGGATTTTTCTACCTAACAAGGCTGTAAGTAAGTAATATAATTGGCTGTTAGTCATGCCTCGAGTACGCTCAGCACACGAAAATACTGAACATTTCAGTTATGGTAGAAATGAATATGAACTGATCTAAGAAAGTCAGAGATATACCAAGAGTGAGCGTTTTTCTCAACATAAGTCAGTCATTACTCTTGTTGCAAACCCTTTGGCGTAAACTCCAAGTTACAAGCCGCCGCCACTGGCGAGCAGACGAGATAATTTTCTCCTAGTTCATCCGCGCATCAGAATGCTGAATCAGCTTCCAGACATGCCAAACGAGGCTTTGTGCAGCTGCCATTCGTG
Source organism: Hippodamia convergens (assembly GCA_038502775.1). Taxonomy (NCBI): domain Eukaryota; kingdom Metazoa; phylum Arthropoda; class Insecta; order Coleoptera; family Coccinellidae; genus Hippodamia; species Hippodamia convergens. Next base: position 12,303,010 of record CM076612.1, read on the forward strand.
GTCTCAAATTAATTGAAGTCAAAATGAGGTGGCTAACCGCGAACCAATTGCTGTTTCCTGGTTTTAAACGTAACAGCGGGGCGCGCACGGTATGCCACTGTTCGGGAGCAGCGTCAGCGAAACGTTGGGGAACTGGGGAGGGCATTCAGCAAATCATTTTGACCACCTCTTGCGCGCAATACGGAAATACAGTGTCTGACAGTGGAACAGGAAGATTTCCCAAACAATTTCAGATTCCCAAATTAAAAAACAATAGTTTTCGAATACTACATCAGACAAAGATCTCGTAAATGATAAAAATGAATTTGTAACGAACGTAACTGAATGGAACACCGCATATTGGCCTAGAATAGGTTTGAGGCCTACGCGCATATTAAGAGAGTAATCTCAGTTGTTAAGTGTGTATCTTCTACAGAGCAGCAACGTTTGCTAGTTCTGGTTGTAATTTTCTTCCAGTTTGACACCAAAATAATTTCGATTTGCTCAGAAAAAACTCGATAATTCTAAAACTGAGTACAGGGTGGTCAGATTTCGATGTTTTAGTACTACATCTCCTGAATTAAGCGAGATAGAAAAAAAGTAATACACATGTCATATTCTCTTTTTTCGAGAAATTCAAATTGCTGAAATCCGCAATTCGTTTCCATGCTACAGGGTGATTTCGAAATTTGGCCAATTATTATAATTAATTATAACTTCTTCAGTTTTGCTGCTGTGTTCTCGAAATAAAAACATCTTTAGTGGAGTTTTTTCAGTTTTTTTTAGCAGTGCTATAAAAATTTTAGTGCCCCTTTCAAAAATATATCATGATATACTTCCGAGCTTATATATCGAAAACTCCGAAAAGACAGTTTCCGATTAACAAAATCAAAGAGGGCTTTGATTTTGATTAATTTTCTTTTCACCTGAGGTAGTCATACAACTTGAGCCTGCTTAAATTATGTTGACCGAAAAGTGTTTTTTTCAGAATTTTCATATATTCAAGCTCGGAGGTTTATCATATATATTAAAAATTTGCTAAAAGAAGTCTATTGAAAATCATCATAGCACACTACGGTTCCCATATGAAAAAAAATTTTTGTTTCCATTTCTCTAAATTTGAGGTACTGAAATTTCAATAGCACTGGTGAAAAGTACCGGGTGGGATTTCGATGTTTGAGCTCTACAACTTCTGAACCAGAGGAGATAGAAAAAATCTGATACCCCATTCTCGATCTCTTTTCCGGAGAAACTAACAAGAGTAGTATACATTTTTGGCTACCTTCCCTATAAGCGAAAATTGAAAAAATGTATATCCCCGCTAATACTGATGATAGAGCTTTTTGCAGCATTTTTAATTACGAAGCTATGACCCAAAGTTATGTTTTTTTGTATAGAAACACTAGATTTCTGTGCCATTTTCTGAAACCTTTATATTTTCTGTTTTCAAAAATATATATCATCGTGTGCTTCTCATCAATAAATCAATATGAGTATAGAAATTAGTCAAAAACCTATATTCATCTGAGTCTCAACACTTTCTATGGTTTCAATTTTCGATAAGCACAGAAAAATTTAGTCGCGTATAATTAATACAATTTCTTTCTAGTAGTCTTTTCATTTCTATGCTCTTGTTATAGGAAGCTACATTTTTCTGTGCTCATCAACAGTCGAAACCATAGAAAGTATTCAGACTCACATGAAAATGGGTTTTTGACTAATTTTTATATTCATATAGATACAATCCTTACGATATTATTTATATATTTTTGAAATAAGAAAAAATTAAACTTTCAGAAAATGGCACATTTAGTGTTTCCATTTAAAAAAACATAACTTTGGGTCATAGCTTCGTAATTCAAAATGGTGCAAAAAAAGACGAGCGTGCGACTGGATTCTACGTAAAAAAGTGCCTGTGGAATGTTCTGATTTCAGAGCTCTATCATCAGTATTAGAGGAGATATAAATTTTTTCCAACTTTAGCTTGTAATTCGAAAACAAAAGAAAGTAGCCAGAAATGAATACAACTCTTGTTAGTTTCTCCGAATAAGAGATTGCGAATGGGGTATCAGATTTTGTCTATTTCCTCTGGTTCAAAAGTTATAGTGCTAAAACATCGAAATATGCCCACCCTGTACTGAAAAAACTGCCCTAAAGATGTTTTTATTTCGAGAACGTAGCGGTAATATTGCTGAAGTTATACATCATAATCGGCCAAATTTCAAAATCACCCTGTAGTATGGAAACTTAGCGACTTGCGGTTTTCAGCAATTTATGTTTCTCTAAAAAAGAGAACATTACACGTACAGGGTGATTCATTTATCTTGGTAACCCCAATTTTCTCGAAAACGTCCGAATATTTTTTCATTCTGTGAATGGCGTTTTGAACACGTCAATGTCGACTTGAGATGCGCATAAAAATCTGCGGAATAAATAAAGACGCCAGGCGTCGCGGCGCTATCAAAAATTTTTTCTCCAGGGACATACCTTTTTTATCATGTCATTCGAAATATAATTTCATTCCGAATTTTTTTTTCGAATACAATTTTTATCGATTTCTAATCGTTAGCGATCTGCAGCGTGTTTTTTTATTGATTCTATTCCATTTATTTTTTTCTGTTTTGTGGTAGTATGCCTTTATTTAGAGACATAGATGTGATTTTGTGATTTGAATTCAAGAAGGCTAGTTTTCTGGTCAATGTGCTCCTTCAAATAAGATGAAATATGTGGCTACAGCAAGATGGGGCTTCATGCCACCACGCTGCCATTCTCAAGAGATATTTAGATAAAGAATTCGGAAAAAAATGAATTGAAACCAATGGACCCATCAGATATCGCCAGACCTAACGCTCATAGATTACTTTCTGAGGGGTCCCCTTGAATATATGGTATACCAAACTGATTCTAATAACTTGAACTATTTGAAAATGAAGATAAGAAACCCATGTGCCCAAGTGGACCCTTGTATTTTGACCAAAGTGATGAAATAACTTATGTATGGATCATAATGGCCGGTATATAGAACATATGATTCGAAATTTTTCGTTTGTTATTGAAAAAAATGTTTATTATTATAAGATATAATATTTAATGAATAAAATAATAGAAAAATAGTTACAGAGCCTCCGTCATTTTACGGAACATAATCAAATTCAGGTCTTCTAGCCATCATGATCCATACACAAGTTAAATCATCTCCCTATTTCATCATAAGTCACTTTGGACAAAATATAAGGTTCCATTCATTTTCGAATTCCTAATCTCAATATCTCTTCACAATGGCAGCTTGTGACATGGAGCCCCATCTTGCTGTATCCACATATTTGATCTTATTCAAAGAGGCAGATTGTTTAGAAAACTTGCCTCCTTGAATTCAAGGCATAAAATCATATCTATGTCTCCAAATCAAGCCATACTACCACAATACAGAAAAAGATAAATGAAATAGAATCAACATAAAACACGCTGCAGATCGCTGACGGTAAGAAATGGACAAAAATTGTATTCGAAAAAAGAGTTCAAAATGAAATTATCTTTCGAATCACATGATAAAAATGGTATGTCCCTGGAGAAAAAATTTTTGATAGCGCCGCGACGCCTGGCGTCTTTATTTATTCCGCAGATTTTTATGCGCATCTCAAGTCGACATTGACTTGTTCAGAAAGCCATTCACAGAATGAAAAAATATTCGGGCGTTTTCGAGAAAATTGGGGTTACCAAGATAAATGAATCACCCTGTACATTACTTTTTTTTCGATCTCGCTTAATGTGGGAGATGTAGTACTAAAACATCGAAATCTGACCTCCTTGTGAATTAAGTTTTTCTTAGTATCAGAAGAATAAACACCTCTCGAATGTCTGAAACACTCCCGCAGTTCTCTTAACAATGAGTTCCCCATGAACATGAACTCGGATAACAATCCATCACTCTTCTGTGATTCACTGAACGTGAATTATAAACTCATCATTCAATCTCTTGATTAAATTCCTTTCATAATTGCTCCGCTGTGACTGATTGACAAGCCGAGCGAAACGGTAATTAGAACGACATCCCAACATTGCATCTTCGCGCTTTTAAGGAAATGGGTTCCGTCGTGACAAGACAAGTTGGCCTGAGAAACACCGGCGTTTCGAAAATAAAGACGTCATCTGCGATTTGGATGCAGAGGAGAGAAATCTGATCTAAATTATTCCTGATGCTGTATGGCACGAATCTTTTGTACACTAGTTTAAGAATTATTGACATCGACAGGATTCAGGTCGGTACTCGGAAAAACACTGACTTTTTTGAGATTGAGTTAACAAACCTTTGAAATTTTTTTTGTTCTCCTTGTGTATGTACGTGATGCAATCCACAAATTATTATAGGCTTTTCTGAAGTATATCTAAATTGAAATGGCTCTGGACTTACTGAAAGGTGTTTGTGTCAAAATTTGTTTCCGATTAATCAAAACATTTCTCATATTCTAAAATCGACGAAACATAATCTAATCGGTGCATACACCATATATTTAGACCTCTTAATTTCGTTTCGATCATGAATATACTTTCAGTAACTTATCGAATTGATTTTAATGGCCGTGGCGTTCAACAATTTTGTCTAATACCTATACTTAACATTCTCTTGAACGTTTTCAAGACCCTCAACACGCGAACTGAATATCTTATGGGTGCATGGACATGATGGAAAGTCGGACATTCTTGTAGAAAGGCGACTCTAAAATACATTCTTCGCCAGCATTCATATTATTTAACTTGATAGGAATCAGAAACTGAAGAATCTTTTTTTTTTGTCGAATAAAGTTTGTTTTTCTGAGCTACTGTTATTTGTCTTATCATAGCACTGAATACAAAAAGAAAGTTTTCCAATCAAAATTGAATGTTGATGGATTCTGTGTCTCACATATCGAATAATTGTTCTTCTGTATATTTCCCATGAAGAAATGAACAATGTTGGAAGAAACCCTGGCAATGACTATGAAATCTACAGAAGCAGGATCGTTTAATTCGAGATCATACATCACTTCAATCATATCACATTTCAATAAATAGTATGAAATAAATAATATTTCACATTAATTGAAATCATTATAATGAATTATGAGTAATTAGATTATCTGCTGAGTAATTATATCCGATGTTTTTCATCGGTTCGACAGAGAAGGAAACAGAAGTGTTAAACAGTGAAGCCAATAATCGTTATCAGAAACGTATATAACAAAACACTAGATTTTCGTCTAAATGCCAATAACAATCAGAGATCAGAGAAGCAACAAGCTCTTATTCGTACGGTTTCATCTTAATTTCGTAAAATCAATTTTGCACCTCGTGAAATAACTGTTCGCCGCCACTGAAGCCGCCCTTTTATGAACGAAATGGTCCAATCTTGCCAGAGCATCTCATGTTCCACCCAGGTCAATTCCAGCTGACTTCACGAAACTATTGTTCTCACGTCATGGATCTCAAGCAAGTTTCTTCCGGTAATAGGGGAAAATTCCCGGTGCAAGCTTTTCCTCCAATTTTCTCCGTTCAATTTTCGCGCGAACTTGCAGTCTTGAGCCTAATTAAAGGGGATTAGGAGTTGGAAAAAAGTTATTGTAGTCGATTGAGCTCCCGCTTCGATTGGGAATTACATTTAATTCTTGAAAAAAGAATCTCAAAAAAAGATCGTGGAAATTTCAAAACCTGGCAATTTCGTTTCGTGTTGCCAGCATTCTGCTACGTTGCTGATGTTTCTCGGACTGTACGCATTTAACTATTCGTTATAAGAATCAGTTTGACCTTACAATCCCAGTTTTTCCAAAATCAATAGTTTCCTCGGAATATAATCTCAAGTCTGGCAACAATGTTTTCCTGCCGATATCTGACGTCATGCAGTCATCCATAATATTCAACCTGTGTCATTCGACGTTGAATAACTCAGAACTGCCGCCACTGTATTCAACAATTCTGTAGTAACATACTCCGGTATAATTTTTGATGAATTACACCTCCAGTAACACAAAAGCGCTCGTTAGTTGTGTCGGATCGAAGTTGCCTAGGAAATTGTCCGTGAAACTATTACGCGTAGTTGTTGTGAGAGGAGAAGGGACGAACAGGGAAGAATTCGAAAGAAATCATCTAAATATTTGAAAACATTCATTTTGACGAAATGAAAACAGAAACGTATATTCTGAATTCTGCCAATAAATTCCAAAAGACTGCATATTTTCTGTTACGGATTAAATGAACATTCATAAATATGTTGAGATATCAAATTGAACTGCACATCATTTCAATTAATTATACTTAAATTATCGAAAAAAATTTGCAGATCATAGGAGCCATAAATATTGATGACAGTTTTCCAGCTGAAAATAAACACAGTCACTTAGTTTGACTAAGACTAATGCTAAACATAACTTTGTGCTAATCTGGAGTGATAATCCTGGGTCTTGATGCTGAAGACTTTTGGGTCACCCTGTACCAAATCCACTTTTGGTTCTCCGATCGTTTCGTATAAAAATAACCCTCCAATGAATGTGTCACGAAAATGTTGTTACTACGGCCCTGTCAGCAGTTGCGGAAGTGTTTGTTGACTCGGTCGTATTATGGCGTTACACATTTTACGAGAAAAGTAATTCAGAGTATGAATAGAGAAATAGAGCCTCTGTGTTCACCGCTGCACTCGAAGCACATTACCCAATTTGTCGGTTATAAAGTGCCGCACTTGCGTAACTTCTTTGAATGGTATATCTCCTCGATATAGCTCTTCATTGTTAGCTACGTCGTGGGAAATTAGAAGCCAGTTTTTCCGCTAACAGGCCTTTTATTACGTGAAAACTGTTCACTATTATCGTTCGGATGTGATGGTTTGTAGGTATTTGCATATTGAAGTTGTTATTTGGAAACGTGTCGACAAAAAAAAATTACTCGAGTCTGCAATTATTTGGATAGATGGAATATCGAAGACAAAAATACTCGGCATTCTATTGTTTGATACCCTTGCATTTCCAGAGATTCGGAACTGTTCAACCTTCGTAATGAGCAGTTATGTACTCTGGAATGAGTGGATCTTCTTCAAGTAAATTAGCCACTACTTGTATCCACTAGGGGCCAACGCAGATTTTTTTATGAGAAGGCGGAATGCATATAATATGCTTATTAGTAAATGAACGATTTATTTTTATATTTACTCAATCATTTATCAAGTTAGGTTGTTCGAAAAACCGCAAAAACCCGCATCAATTCTTTTTCAAACATATTCGCAATATTTCAGGAAAACCCATATATTTCAACCCCCTTTATGACGATGATATATAGGAAATTCAGCACAGTGTAATCACGTTTATTGCCAGATAACGATAATATGTCACTGCGAGAATGAATCTTTTTCATCTTCAACGGCGATATATTTAGAACGTTGTTGATTGGAGAGGCACTTAAGACCGACAATGATTCATTTATAATTACGGTTTATTGGTAAACATAGATTATTAAGTGGTCGAGAGTGGTTTTGATGGAAACGTCGCTGTAGCGAATAGCTGACGATTCTCATCCGGTTAATTACATTGATAGGTATGATTCGAACGCGTCAAACAAGTAATGAATGAGTCACGAGTATACTCCATTCTATTCACAGGACGAATCTTCGACATTTGCACAATTGACCATATTCGTTAGCTATCGGTTGCAGCTTCTTTGAGTGTTTTTAGGTTGGCGACATTGTGAGATTAATCATAATGACATTCATCGTAGTTGTCAATTGTCATTATTTACTTTTTTCAAAATTTGAATTTTGAAATTTTTCCAATTATCTATAGAAAACGGACATTTTTCAAAATATTCCATCGATCTAGTTAGGTTTCTTCCTAAATTTACTACAATTATCTAAAACAGATATCAATCATTTTTATTGATAAAACAAATACATACAATTTTCAATAAAATGGATACTAGAAGGCTATAAGTAAATCTTGTGTATATTCAACATGTCCAAATGTACAATATTAGGTTCATGATTTTTTTTATTTAAGCAACTACAATGGTGGAGGTGGCTGGAGCACTGTCGAAGTCGTAGCTCTACCGAAGATTCCAAATTAAAATTTCATAGGTTCCCTAAAAATAAAATACTTGCTAAGATATGGTAACATTCTCTAGGAATGGAGCAAGATGCTCATTCATTAATTTCCAGAGGAAGAGAATATGCGGTTTATATTTCACATTCCAAAATGAAATCAAGGGAATTAAAGTTCCTACACTGTTAATAAGAAAACCTATGATTTCTAGTAAGCTCTAAATTTTCATTTACATCTATCCACTCATTAACATTATGTTTATTAGCAGGTCAAAGCGAAAGCATTTCGAAGATGATAAAATAAATGTGGTTGCGATGGAATATGAAACACAGGATGTGGTTTCTTCAAAAAGAAAGAACATGACAGGAAGAGTTATTTTTTTTCATCGAAGAATTTTAGCAATTTTTTGTATACTGTTTCTCATTATAATTCAATTGTTATTTTGTTTTTCATCTTTATTAAAAAATTCCTTGGATTTCCAACAAATTAAATAGTATTGTGAACAAATTTGGATATATTAGTACCACATGAAAAAAAACTATTGGACATAACTCTCTTATTGATCCCTATATTAGTACTACAAATATCTCTGAAATCATTTCCATATGACCAAACTTGAATTCATAAAATTATTTGCATGTTCGTATGGGACGTTTCGAATTTGGGAATGAAAACAATTATTGAAATGAAACACTTATATAATTACTTATAAACGATTATTGAAATTGAAAACTTCTTTATTGCTTATATACTTCTATCTAGAAGGGGTGGGTGCTTTAAAGAAATTGGGCATCAAACGTTCCATGGTACTGATGGGAATCGTAGATTTCAGTATATTGAAAGTTTTCACTTCTCCAATATTCCTCTCAATATGAATTCTCAGACCTACAAAAATAAAAATTGTTCCTAGTCTGCATAAGCAAGGATTGTTTGCTTCAAGGATTTGTATGAATATAATAAAAGTTGAATTTCATTTTGGAATGTGTGAAATATAAACCGCATATTCTCTTCCTCTGGAAATTAATGAATGAGCATCTTGCTCCATTTCTAGAGAATGTTACCATTTATTAGCAAGTATTTTATTTTTAGGGAACCTATGAAACTCGAACGAACCTATGAAATTTTTATTTGGAATCTTCGGTAGAGCTACGACTTTGACAGTGCTCCAGCCACCTCCACTATTGTGGTTGCTAAAATAGAAAAATAATGAACCTAATATTATACTCTTGGACATATTGAATATACAAAAGATATACTCACAGCCTTCTAGTATCCTTTTTTTTGAAAATTGTATGTATTTGTTTTATAAATAAAAATTGTTGATATTTGTTTTAAATGATTGCAGTATATTCAGGGAGAAACCTAACTAGATTGATGAAATATTTTGAAAAATGTTCGTTTACTATAGATGATTGGAAAAATTTCAAAATTAAAATTTTGAAAAAAGTAAATAAATAATGACAATTGAAAACTACGATGAATGTCATTATGATTAATCCCACAATGTCGCCAACCCAAAAACACTTAAAAAAGCTGCAACCGATAGCTAACGAATATGGTCAATAGATTCTTGAGGACGAAGAAATTCTACCATTTTTCCGATCCAGCCTAAAGAAGAGGAAGTGGCGAATGACAGCAATGACATGTGATTGTGCAGGTAAAGAAAGTGACATATGTTAGCTGGGAAAGTGACACTTGCTAGCCGGCAAAGTGACATTTGCTAGTTTGAAAAGTGAGATATGCTATATAAATCTCAATTTATCAAGACATACGATTGAGTCCTGATCGGATGTTGTTACATGGAACAAACGGAAGTACGAATTAATCAGCAGATGAGACACCTGCGATGGGGTTCCGGTTGGGGGGGGAATTGGAGATTTGTCAGCTCATCTGCATTCCTCGACGTAGCTACCGACTGATATCTACGTGACAAGCAATTATGCAGGCACGCCAACCGAACCTATCCCCGATGGATGAACGGTATTTACCTGCTGTATCGGTTGGCTGCGCATCGCCTCGGGTTTCGTAGGTCGACGAAATTCTGTAGGAAAACCGATATCTGATTGGGGTGATGCGAGCAGGAATTTCGACTGATATGAAACACCCAGCATCCGAATTTGGAGCTCAGTGAGCTTTTTGGTTTCGAATGAAACATAGGGATCGTTGCAGTAGCAAATTTCGGACACTATGGAATCTTTACAGATCACATTTCGACAAATATTTATCATGTATGTGGAATTTTTCACCGCTAGTTTATTACTCATCGAACTTTGCTTCTTGTCCATCTCATGAGGAATTATTAATTCCCAAAATTATCATTTACCTTCTCAATTTCAACGTTAATATCTGCGAATTGGAATACTTGTTAGTATTTCATCAATTTAATATTACAAGTCGCAGAATAGGCACCTTTTTCAATACGAATGCGAAATTTCGAACTTATAAGTGTTGGAATTGCCTTATGCTCTATTTCAGTCAACTTTTATGAAAAAATTTCGAAATTCAAATGAAAATTAATCCTAGTAACTTTTGTATGTTATCTTTGCAGTTGGTATGACTTACCAAATTTGTCAGATTACAGAATTCGAATTGATTTAATTAGAAAATTGGTAGCATCGAAGGTCAGTACTGACAACCACAAAACGAAAAATATATGCTCTATTTCAGTATCATGATGAGTTCATTACAATACTAAAAGTAGTGATGTGATGAAATCGCTAAAACATTGTGTTTAGTTGAATTTTTCGTGTTGTGGTTGTCAATACTGACTTCCGATTCTATCAATTTTTGAACCGAATCAATTCAAATTACGTAATTTGTCATGCCAACTGCCAAGATACCATACAAAAGTCACTAGGATGAATTGTCATTTGAATTTTGAGATTTTTTCACCAAAGTCGACTGAAATAGAGAAAATAACGTCTTAAATCGTAGCAGAAGGTAATTCAACGCTCATGCTTTCGAAAACTCGCTCTTTTGTCGCTCGTTTTCGAATTTCGCATTCGTGTTCGAATAAGAGCCTATTTTGCAACTTGTTTTAGAATATACTAACTCAAAACGATGCTGTAATGAGTTCATTGCACTACTTTCAGTACTGTATTGAACTGACTACAATACTGAAAAAGTGAAATATAGTTTCAGAATTATAAATGCATATGTTATCCACTTCCAACGTTTTTCTTCAATACAATTGTTTTTCCCAGCAGGAATAAAAGAAGATGATATTATCAGATTTTGAATGTATTGGCTCCATTCTAAAATCAGTTGTTCTCGATCAATTCTAGTGATAATTTTTCTTTCGTTTGATTTTTTACACTCGATCGCTATGCAAAGCGAAACACGCAATTTGACCCAAGAGGAATGTGACAAGCGATACTTTTGCGAGAAGAAGGGTGGACATACACAAGAATTGCAGAAAGGTTTGGAGTTTCCCATACTAGTGTGTCCAGAATGTTGCAGCGATTCAGGGAGACAGGTATGAATGTCCGAAGACTAGGACAGAGTAGACCACGGGTAACAACTGCCATTCAAGAACTTTACTTGAGAGTTTCTTCGTTGAGAAAACGGTTTGCAACCGCTCGCCTCCTCCAAAATTAGCTTGAGCAGACCCATGGGGTGCAAATTAGCACTCAGACAATAAGAAATCGTCTTAGAGAATATGATTTAAGGCCTCGTGTCACGGCAAGAAAACCAGCTCTCACCCCAGCCCATCGAAGGGCGCGTTTGGATTTTGCGAGAGAGCATATCCTTTGGGAAGAGGCCGATTGGAAAAGAGGTCTCTTCACAGATGAGTCTAGATTCTGCCTACCATTATGATCGACGTTTCCTTGTATACAAACGTCCACATGAAAGATATCGCACCCTCGCTACAAAAGTTACACAACTCAAAATCAAAAGTCGAAAATATTCAAATGCTAAATCTTTTCTAATTAATGGGAAACATGAAAGAGGCACCAATTTTGATATGTAGTTATCTATATGACATATGGACATCCCAATGATGTGGGTAAACATTTTCTATCATTTAATCTAGGCTCGTTTCCTGATCTAATTCATAGCATAAACCGAGAAAAGTAAATTTTGAGTTGTGTCACTTTTGTAGCGATGGTGCAATATGCTCAGTGCAATTTCCTGAATACTAGGTACTGGTTTTGAGGGAGGATCGATTATGGTATGGGGTTGAATATCTTTGACTGTTCGCATAGACCTAGTAGTCGTTGATAATGGAGCTATGAATGCTGATAAGTATATAAGGAACATTCTTGAAGAGAATGTAGTGCTATTTGCCCCATACATTGGTGAAAATTTCATTTTTATAGACGTTAATGCCAGACCCCATCGTGCGCGCATCGTTCAGGAGTACCTTGAAGAGGTTGAAGTCTCGAATGTAATTGCCAGCAAGGAATCCTGATCTCAATCCGATTGAGCAGGTTTGGGACAACCTCAATAGAAGGCTGAGAAGTTCAGAAAATCATCCAGGTACTCCTAATGACCTAGGAAACCAACTCGGAGAGATCTGGGAAGGATTAGATCAGAACATTTTGAGATCACTCATTTTGAGTATGAACCGTCGTTGTCGAGCAAGGGGTGGAAATACCAAGTATTAAAACACTTATCAGCCTTTCAGTATTCTGAAAGTTTTTAATTTCTCTTCTAAGATTCGGTGAAATCCTGAAATTTTCTTCCATTTAATGTGTTTTGTTTCGTTCAAAAACTTCCCGAAAGAACATGAAATAAGTTATAGAGTCAATGAAGAGTTAACTTTCATTAAAATTGAGATTTTCAGAATGTGCGTTAATTCTTTTGCGCAGTGTATACTCCGGTTAAAATTTTCCAAACAAAATTGATTCAACTTCAATATACTTCGAAAATTCAAGGGTAAATGATGAATTATCTTGTAAATTTCCAAGGGGATTCTTGATATTTATTTTCCCGGGGTGAAACTCAACGTCGAATCTACACCATTCTGTGGCTTTATTCTCCATAGTACCTGGCAGTTAACTATGCAAAACAACCACGTGTTCCACGTGAATAACGCGTTCAATTAGGCCTAAAGATGCCTCATAATGAATAACTTCATCCCGAGCATCAATTTCCCAAACTGACGTTAATGTAGGGAGCGAAACTCGCCCTTTCTAAATAATTGAAAGTTTCATACGATAATAAAAAAAAACCTCTCGAAACTCACAAGAAGGCTCGGGTCGTATCCTCGAAGAAATTAATGACCCAAGATATTAAAAAAGTGAACGGTCCTTCAGAGAGCAGGGTATTCGCTAAGAGCGCTTTTAAATCTTTTAAATACCTGATCTGTCGCCGGTGAAAAATCTTCCGAGACGTTACGGTTCGAGGTTTTTCCCAAAGGGCGCGGGGGAGGAATTGTACATAATGAAACGGTTGGGGTTGATACGAATGAAAATATCGTTTAACGACTGGATTCCTTTTATTGCGTCGTGACGAATGAAGGGGAAATTTTTTTAATACAGAAAGTTCTTCTTGCAGTCGAGGGAATGATTCGATAAAAACCGTGATTGTTCCGGAGGTTGGAGAAGGGTGAAGAAGCCTACCAGTTGACGAGATGAAGATAAGGTTTTTTTTGGACAAGTGCCATTAAAAGTAACACTTTTAGTGACAGCAAACAATGTTAAAATTGAAAAACGTGGAAGCGTGTTAAAAATATCTTCAACATTAGTGTTAAAAATATTTTAAACACTCCATTTTCTCATAATGAAATCAGATGAGAAAAATTCAGCAATTGCAAATTTTTATTATCAATATATAACAATCATTAATATTAATCTTAAAACTAGAACAATTACTAACATTAATGCCCTGTGACGTTAGGGAGCTTCGCAACACATTATTAGAATCCTCAGCACCATCAGTACTTGTAGAAATCGGAAGTACAATATTGGATGATGATGATCCAAAATCTGTTGAGATTGGGAGAATTTTTTCAGCACTGACATTCCTATATATGCAATGGAATGATCAACATAGCCCTCGGCTACGGTCGTAATATCCGTAATATTTGCTCCTGATTCTGCTAGCAATCAAGCGGGGAATCTTCGAAGACAGTGTCCTGTATATTGCTTTGGTTCTGGCATTTTGAGGAATTCGACAACAATAGATGGAATTTTCCCAAATGTATTAATAAAAACTGGATTGGCAGTGCATTTATTTTTCATGTATTTCAGGAAAAAACCACGATGTTTGATGACAGAAGGGCGCAGTGCAAAGTACTCATGAAAATAGTGTATATAGTTCTCAATAATACTGAAAGAACGACGATATTTTAAAATATTTACTAACATCCACATCATTTATAACAAGGGCTCTTGACTTCATCATTGAAAATTTTTCTTCTAAGTATACCAGGAAAACAGTTTCCCTGAAGTTCCTTTCTACATTTTTCAATTCACACCACGTCAGGAAATTGTTATATGCAATATCGTACTGCTGAAGAGATTTTTAAGGTAGGAGTTCCAGATTTTCTCTTCTTGCAGTCTCTTCAATATCCAGAGGAACAACCAAATCGTCACTTTTATTAATAACATATTAAGCAGTTAAAAACACAGGACGAAAATTGGACAGGAACGAAATTCAAATGACAGCGTCTTTTCTCATTTGTTAGTAATCATAACGTTGGCAACGTTCGCCATTCACAACAACCTTTTGATTATTTGAATATAAAAATGCATTTTGAAGTTTATTGTCATTGCAAATTCGCCCATTTCATTATCAAAATAGGGCAGTGTTCGAAAAATATTGTATGGTATTTGTGTTAAAAGTGATTTTATTTTGTTTGTGAAATTGTTCAATGCGCTTCGCTCATTTCACAAACTTTTTTACCCACAAAATAAAACGTCAATTTTAACACTCATATCATAAATAACTATTTTTTACACTAGTTTAAATTATCCAAGCAGATGAATTAAAGGTACGTATCAACAACAATTATATTGGGAAGGAGCATTTTTACTTGCCATACTCAATACATACGTTGTTTTGTTGTGAAGCTTCCACGATCAATGAAGATTTATTTCAACAAAAACCCATTTCTTCAGCAAATCCTGAATCTCCGCATAATATCGATCAACATTGCTTGGTTTGAAATGGATGGTATTAAATTACAAATCATTATTCACCGAAGAATGTGGAGAATATTAGATAGATAGATAGAAAATGTCTTTATTGACCAAAAAAAGCCAAGAGCCATCGACCTTAGGTCCTTCAGCTCAGTACAATTAATATACTTTGAATTTTACTACAAAAAAAAAAAAAGGTCTTAGATGTTTGTATTATTGTAAGCACTTCTCATTTCTTGTATTAGAGACGCCTTCGGAAATTTCCTCTTCGTTCTTGAGTTCCCGTCATCATGATATAGATGTAGTATATCTTCCATATTTCGAAGTCTGCTGTAAAATTTTTTGTTCAGTTTTTGGAGTCTGGTTGAGATAGGTTCGATGTTCGTTGATGTGTACAGCAATTGGTTGGGTGGGTTATAAAGTCTGTTAATAGGGTGTCTTAGTCGACTAATACTTCTGAGTGCTGTCCTCTCTGCTACTTCCAAGTTTTTGATGGCTGGGTTTCTGCAGTTCATTAGAATTGGATGTGCGTATTCCAGTATTGGCCTGCATATGGATGTATAAATCTTCTTTGCATTTTTCATTGTTAGACCTTGATTTCTTATTACCAGTTTAGAGAAACATTTTGCTCGTGATATTGCTTTCTTTTTCATCAGGTAGGTGTGTTGATTGAAATTTAGTTTTTGATCTATGTGTACTCCTAAGTATTTGATTGATTATTGTATTGTCTTGTGTTGGTTACATACTTTAACAATTGGGGAACTAGGTGAAGGTTTATGGCCAAATATTATGAACTGTGACTTTTCTGGGTTGGGCTTAAGGCGCCAGATGCGGAACCAAATTTCAGTCTTATCCATTAGCTCTTGCAGATTAATTATGCATTTTTCCATATTTTCACCGTGTGATATGATCAAGGTGTCATCTGCATATTGAAGAATGTACTGCTTACTACTAAGAGCTCTCGGCTCAAATATAGGAGAATATTATTTACCCTAAACTTAATAGAATATTTATACCCTTTATACCCTTCGTGTTTATCTAGATGGGAATCTACCCAACAATTTCAAATCGGTGGATATGTCACAAGATCGTAATCAACAGTTGTTCGTGATATGGAAGTCTACCATGATGGTGTCTTTAACAATTTCGCTTCTGCTCGTTAGAAAACCATTAGTGTTGCAGCGTGCAGCGGCATAATTCTTGCTCCACCAGATGGAATATCTGTTCAGCGAATTTAGGTCAAGCCAACAGATTCCACTCTTATAGAGCCGGAATGAATTAAAAGTTGAGCACAATATTATTTATTCAAATTTTTATATTTCGAAAAAATTAATGATTTTTCGGAGAAGCTTTTAATCAAGCCTTTGTGGGTTCTTGCAAATTTTGCTGTTGTCCTCGCACCAGACTAAAGCCCTGTTTCCACTCGAAACGTGTCGCGTGGTCATCGAAGTACCGTACGTCCGATAATGGAAAAAATCGGTAGCAACTTCAACATTTCCCGTTGCCGAGACTACCGGGTACCACGCCAAGAACGATCGATTAAAGCATCTCCTCTCAACGCTCCCTGATACTATCTTGTGATCGTAATTACACGTTTCCCGTCGACATCTGATCCCATGAAGACATGAGGTGCAAATGAAGATCTTCCTCAGCTCGCGGCATGACATACGAAATTGCACGGTAGAAGTACACACTTTGCGACATCTCTAATCGTTCTGTTCGAGATATTGAGGAAATGCCGGTGGAATCGGTTTACCGGGCGGTTTATCCTTTAATCGATCGAAATAAACATTTACGATGGTCGTTATTGAGGAAAATGTTAATTCACATCACCTGTACGAATTTCCTGTCGAGCTGCTATGACATAATTTGAATAAAATGCTGCCACAATGAACCTGAAGATTTTCAGGCCTATGGGAAAAAATAAATATAACAGAAAAAACAGTGGAATGGTAAGATTGTAGGTTGTAAAGAGAGCTACAACCATGACAATTTGAGCATACATTTATGAATTCTGAACCGTGTTTTCAGCAACCACATTTTAAATTGTTACCAGTTTGAAAGCGACATCAATTTCTCTGAAGTTTCTGAGAACATCCATCACATAATCAAGTTTCTTTGCGGTTTCTGATATATTCTCTAGAAAAAAGTTTTTGGTAGATGAAAAAGTAAGTTGGGAGATCCATGAAGTATGAAAACATGTAGTTTGGTAATATAACTTTTCTCTATTTCAATATCGAGATGAGTGATTACAGTACTAAAAGTAGTACTGTAATGAATAGTATATAACATTACTAGCAAGGTAAGAGGGTTTTTACTGGCGAATGGAGGATAGTAACCTCATTGAGCCAGTAAACCCGTAAATTTGCGTGTATTGTTTAATATTTTATTTGTTTCTCATTTGTAAAAAGGTTAGATAAATTCCAAAAAAATCTGAATAATTTGTCGCAAATGTCGTAAGCGTTGTAATGGACATATCTCTTCATTTTTTTTACATTTGTTTTGGCGAAAGCGAAAATGAATGTACCAAAAGAAATTATTTGGGCAGCCAGCAGTGTAGCATCAAGTTTATTACCTGCAAAATCAGCTTTGAGGTACGACCGAGAATACAACGACTTCAAAAAGTGGCAAAACAAAAATAGTTCGAATGGGGTAACTGAAGATGTTTTGTTGGTCTACTTGAATCAACTATCAGCTAGATTCAGCCCTAATACTTTATGGGCAAAATGGCCTATACTGGAAAGCTGCTTGGAAATGAAAGAAAATGCCCCTGTTAAACAGGTTTGTTTTCCCTAAAAAATTTATTGAAAAATATGACGTTTAGTTGTCATTTGCAGATTTCAAAGGGTAATAGCGTTTCTGAAACGAAAAAATGAGTGTTATACTAGGTGTTATAACACAAAAAAGGCCAAGGTATTAAGTAAAGAAGAGGCTGAACAATTTCTTTTACGTGCTCCTGATGACCAGTGGTTGCTAGCGAAAATTGTAACAATATTTGGGATTCTGGGATGTTGTCGATGTGACGAAATTCTCTCCTTTGAACATGAATGATGTAGAAGATATAGAAAAATACGTTATTGTGACATTGCGGCAAACGAAAAATTTAACAACAAGAAGTTTCACCATAACCGATTATAACTGCATGTTATACAGAAAATATGTAAATCTTTGGCCTCCTGGAACAGGAAGCCTGAGATTTTTTTTTGACATACCGACATGGAAAGTGCATTTTCTTTGAAGCTGACCAGCACACTTTGGTGGGGTCCCAGAGCAAATACCGAAATATTTAGATTAAAAAGACTCAGAGTTAAACACCGGCCATTCCGAGGGCCATTCTTTTCGCAGAACTGGAGCCACTATGGTTGCGGATTCGGGTGGAGATGTTTTAGCACTGAAGCGTTCAGGAGGGTGGAAGAGCACAGAAATGAATTTCATTACAGCACTACTTTTAGTTCTGTGATGAACTTATTACGATACTGAAATAGAGAAATAATACTACTCGTACAAATTTTGCAAGTTAACTGTCAGTTTAACAACAGTTTTTGCATCTGACGTTCACAAATGCGAAACAAATGAACTCATTACATTGTGTTCAGTTATATTTTTCGTTTTGTAGTTGTCAATACTGACCTCCGATCCTCTCAATTTTAAAAACAAATCAATTCAAATTCCGTAGTCTGTCAAATTTCTCAAGTCACACCAACTGCCAATATACAATACAAAAGTCACTTATATGAATTTTTATTTGAATTTCGAGAGTATTTCACGAAACTTGACTGAAATAGAGAACATATATTCTAATACTCGTTGCAGAAGACAATTCTAAAATTTCTCATTTGTGTTGGAATAGGAGCCCATTCTTTCAGAATGTAGCATTACAAAGGAAATACATGTTTTCCACGTGAAACCTCCATTTTCCAGATAATTTCGCTTTAATTGCAGCGAAATGAAGTCATAATTCACTCGTAGCTACTTCTCACAGCTACGAGTGCTCTTGAAAACCATGCAGCAAGAACATTTCTGTACTCTCGTTTCCTTCAGGCCACCCTGTATTCCGCCGTAAAAAATCACGTTGGCGATCTAATTTCGTTCTAATAAGTCCACATTCTTAGCATATCCCATCTAAATAATTAAACCGACCTGTTCTACGAGTACAAACATTCCGATGACTCAACAAAAAAAAACAAATAATTAAATAACAATCCAGCGTAACATCGGGGAGATTAATTGAGGCCCATTACTTCGCCACTTCTTGGTTTAACTAGAGTACCTCGCGATAATCACCTGTAAGAACATCGCTATGATACTTCATAAGACGATTGTTATCTTTTCTCGGTCGTGAAATGAGATGGTACTGCGAGATATCGTTTCCATCATTAAATTATATTAAAGCGTTAGAAACCTAGTTCGCGAATGGTGCAAGCTACTGACCTAGAAATCGCACAAATACCACAATGGTAAGACACCAAGGGAAATCATTTGGGTTTAATTCATAGCTTCGATGTCGTTCGGAACAGACGGCAGATGAGATGCACTACATTTAAATCAGTGAATAAGAGGCGATCTCCGGACGACCCGCTTTCATGAAGCATTTGCGATGATGAGCGCAAACGCTTGTGTATGAAATATCGCATTAATGAGTTTTTTGCGGAACATAATGAAGCCACTTGAAAGCACTGATTCTGCACCGGACAGGAAACAGCTGATTGCTTTGCATCCATAAAGTAAAAACCAAGAGGATCTTCCCACAATCAATGAGATGTACGATAGTCTGGATTAAAATTAATACATTGTTTAAAGGTGATTGCTCTAATTTCTTCAATTTGAAGTTGCTTCCCCTGCACCAAGAAATGTCAAACTACTGAATACTTCTCTTACATAAAAAAATTTGGACTCCAGCAAAACAACCGACACATAAGGCGAAAGTCGAGCTCGTCAAACAGAAAGATTCACTCTGATCGCAACGCGAAATTGTTGCTTTCCATTAGTTCATCGGAAAAACATCTGGAATTACAATAAACAACTGTATGTACACATTGGTGTAGTGAGAGGATTCTTTGAGAGACGAAAACGAAAACAAAATAGCCTGGGTAAACATTGGTATAACATACAATCATTTCTATTGTTGATAAGTCGAATTTATTCATTTCGATAGGAGTGTTTTCTGTGATCGTCGAAGGGATTTTTACTGCAACAGTTTTTATAGCAGGCATATCAATGCAATTGATTTATTTGATCATACACTGAATTCAAAAGGAAGCACTTGTTAATTTGATTTTTCTAGAATTCAATTGAACCTCCGTTATCAGAAAAGAATTAATCAATCTAACAGAAACACGGACATTTTGTGTTTTTTCTTCAATATCCTTCAACATAACATTAAATTGATAGGAAATTGGAATTTGAATAAGAATACGAGATGAATTTCGAATAGAATTGACTTTCTGAATAGTTTTCGTGATAATTTATGAAATCCTTGGAAATACGAAGTTATAAAAAGTGTTTCTTATCGAATGGATATGGTTTTTTATCATGATTAAGAAAATGAATAAACAATCAAATAACCATAATTCAATCAAAAACCTTCTGAAACTAGAAACACAGAAATTACTGCAATAATTCGAAAGTAATCAGTACTGATTTTTGTTTCTGCCGTTCGAAAATTGTTCATTAACAGGATTAATCACGAATATGACTCTATGAAATATTTTTTGGAAAGATACAAGATTCAGGCTCAAAATTCTCAAGGTGAGCTTCAAGTAAGAAGACGACTTCTCGTTTATATTTTGAATATTCTAGGACTTCCGGTTTCAACTTTTGTTTTTCAAATGGAAAGACCCATTTTTTATTGCATAAATAGATTCTCCATTGAATTCTGAGACCGAGTCTGAGACTTTTCTGATTCCAAAAGATTGAATTTTCTAAAAAAAATTCTCTTTAAATGGGAAAATACGAATAAAATCTCAAAATTGAACTCTATTGAAATACAGACAACAGGTTTTTTCATTAAAAATTCTCATTTTTGAGAATCTCCGAGCAGAAAGACTGATGTTTCTTTTCAGAATATGATACAGGAGGTCATAAATTCTTTGTCAAAGTTATAAGTGACGAAACATCAAAAAATAATAGGAGCATACGTCCAAGACTTTTATCCCAAAATGATTATTTTTCGAGTTATTCAGGAAAAAGTATATTGTCTTCAATTTTCAATCTCATGCCGAATGTGTTTTTTACTGGAAAATAATTAGCGGTCAAGTGAAATTTTGGAAAATCTCTGTTATAGAGAAAATATTTTCCTATAGTTGTGATGAGTTCAGTTTTAATTTATTTTTTTATGATGTTTCGTCACTTATAACTTTGACCAAGAATTTGTGCTGTATTATATTCCAAGTATTACGCTATCTGAAAAGAAGCATCAGCCTTTCTTCTCAGAGATTCTAAAAAATTTTAATGTTTTATGAAAGAACCTCCAAGTTGTCTGTATTTCAAAAATGTTCAATTTTGAGTTTTTTTCGTATTTCCTCATTTAAAGAGAATTTTCTCTGGAAAATTCAAACTTTTGGCATCAAAAACACTCAGAATTCAATGAAAAATCTATTCATGCAATGAAAAATGGGACTTCCCAATTGAAAAAACGAAAGTTGATGTCACTTCCGGAAAAACCGGAAGTCCTAGAACCTTTAAAAAATATACGAGAAGTCGTCTTCTTTCTTGAAACTCACCTTTAGAATTCCAATCCTGAATCTTGTGTCTTTCCTAAAAATATTCTATAGAGCCATATTCGTGAATAACGCTGTATATGAAAAATTGTTACATATGGAGTTTAATTTAGAGCTTTCATCAAGCATTATGATGTCCATTTCAAGTCAGTAAAATCCAAAGAAATTCGATGAAACTGCTTTTATTTTATGATTACATCTATAAGGTTCTGCTTGCTAAATAGTGTATAATATACCACTTAACACATGCAATCTGCCTAGCTGGTTAGACCACAAATGATAAAAAATAACAGAAATTCGCTGACCTCATTCTATTCTCGGAACTACCAAATTTATAATAGTTAAGCATTTCCCAACATTGAAATTGTATTCTATTCATCATATAAGCGAACCAATCTCGGAAATAATGTGGCAAAAAATGGAATAATACAAATATTTCAAATAGAGATGCATTTAGACTTGCATTACTTTGATTGCACAGGTAAAAAGTACTAAGAAACAGCCCTAAAAATATTTTCATTTCGAGAGCATAATCGCAATAAAAGTTATAGCAAATTGTAATAATTGGCCAATGTATGTTTTTCGAGAAAAGAGAATATGACATGTGGATCAGTTTGTTGCTATCTCTTTTAACTCAAGAGATGTAGTAATAAATAATCGAAATGTGACCACCCTGTAGAAATCTTGGAATTCCCAGTGCTCCCGGTCACTTCAATATCCACGAAATACAAAAATCATCGGAATAGTTGAATAGCATCCATCAATTAAGAAGAAACAACAGCCGGGCGTAGAAAAACAAACACCTATTCATAACCAAAACAAAAGTTTATTTACCCTTCATCCTCATCCTCGTTGGCCACCAACTCCAACATGTGTAACTTCAGCATGATAACAACCGCCTCTTTGAATCCCTCACATGATGCGCGCACGACAAAAAAAAATCAACACGAAACAAAACAAACAAATCGAAAATTCCAAGACGAACTCCGACTTCCAAACACAAAAGGCGATCACTCCGATAGGAAAAAATGGGGGGCATTTAAACTCGCGCCCGGGCGCGATCGAGAAGAGAAAATCCAAGATCGATCTGCAAGGTTGTCTTCGACGCCCACGATCGAAGAACGCATCAATGTTTCGACTACCGGGCGCACACTTGGATCTCTCGTGAGGCGGCACCGCGATTGTAGGTTCCCGCAGCGGTTTAGAGTCGATGGGCGCTTGGGCGTGTTGGGTAACCAGCGGTCCCGTTGTTTTGAAGAAGTGGAAATGGAGTTTCTATCAAAACTCGCGTTATAAGTTATAAGATCGAGCGGACTCGCTTTAATCAGCGCGATGAGAAAGTTTCGGAAGATAGAGGTTCTGAAACGAGTCCGAGAGCCTTCGTTTGTAGCCCCATCAGCTCTCATTACGTAATAGCAGAGGCCCCGCCCCATACACTGTGCAAAAAATTCAAGAACTCTCTAAACTTCACCCTACTGTAGTTTATACGAAAATGAATGAAGTCTTAATTCTAGTATTCTCCTTTTTAATTCATTTTGGTAACATGTTTTGGCCAATAGCCATCTTCAGAACAGAAAATATAAGTCTAATATCCACATAAAATGGCATCTTCATTGAAAACTTTATAACGCATCCTACTAATACAGGGACGGGCCGAAGCCAAATTTTTGGGGGGGGGGAACTCCATCGAAAACTGTACATTGAATTAACAGAAAACCGTAAAATTTAATATGGCATAATTTTTGTTTCGGTAAAAAATTCAAAATGATGACTTTCAACAGAGCGAGGAATAATTAATTTTTTTCCATCTACCGAACATTCAATTAAGTAAATTTTATGAACTCTATCTTCTTCGTGAAGAGTATCTTGATGTTGTTTGAAACTTTGAGAAACACTACTTGTTTGTTTTTCCAGTTTTGTAGCATTTCTTTATTTCATGGAATTTGGAAGCGAAGGCAAGGCTCATTTTCATCAGAGGAAATATTTTTTCTGAAAAGTCTATTCTTTTCATTCTTTGAAAGGAGTAAATATTGGAAATGAGCAGTTTCAATACGATGAATCCCATCAAAGTGGTGAGAAATCAACGTTGATTTTCCAATTACCCAATATTCAATTATGTGAGTTTCTTTAATTTATGGAATCGTTTTTTTGTAAGAAGTACCTCGAAGTTGAGAAACACTTTTTGTATCATTTTCTAATTTAGTTCAGTTTTATTCCTCGGTGTATCTCAAAATTTCAAGCATCATAAAACAAGTTATTTCTCACAAAAAAAAACAGATTCCATAAAATAAATAAATATGCATGATTGAATGTTGTGTAGATGAAAAATCAAAGTTCATAATATTGAAACTACTCATCCCTAACATGGGCCCATTTCACAGAATAATAGGAACGAAATTTTCAGAAAATATATTACGTTTGATGAAAAATAAGCCTTAATTTTGCTCACTGATTCCATGAAATAAAGAAAAGCAACATAACTAAGAAATAAAACGGATAATGTGTGGCAAAGATGCAAGCATTCTTGAAAGAACAGATTCCCAATTTAGTAGGGAAACGGTTTGTACCTAAATAAATGATTGAAGAAACAATTTTGAAAAAGAATAAAACGGAAAACAAAAAAATTCTTTGCCCTTACGGAGACTACACTGAAAACATTTTTGAAACAAAGATGAAATATCGACATGAATATTATTTTCAATTCCCAGGCTCAGAGATCTTTTATTAAGAGGTTGGAGAAATGATATTAGATTTTGTCACTGAGATGAGAGGTGTATGGGATACATCAATGGGATACTACATTTTTTAACATAATTTTCTAATTTGAGTTTGCGATTTCGAACTCTTTGCAGCGTTTATTGCAATTAGTGTTTGGGATATATTCAGTGTTTTGAACGATTTTGGTTGTGTTCGATTTGTGTTACGTAGTAAATTTTAGTTTTTATAGTTAAAAAAAAATAATACAAATTGCGTTTCTGATATTCTATATTCTACGGTCGCTACCCATAATTTTCTCTCACACTTGTTGTCCTTTCGGCATTTTCTGTTCATGAAATTTTTCGTACTAATTTCTTATAAGGCATCACAAAACTCAAACTTCACTTTGAATCTTTTTCGGTCCATTTTTTTAACTATATTGGAATTTTCTCCGACTGCTTTGAAATTTTTCCAACTACTTTGAATTTTTTTTCCAACTGGTTTGAAATTTTTCCAACTCCTTTGAAAATTTGCCGACTGCTTTGAAAATTTGCCAACTTCGTTCAACATTGGGGGGGATCATCCCCCTCCATCCCCCCCTTAGGCCCGTCCCTGGTTACTAATATTATTAATGCGATAGTTTGTGAGGACATGAAGATGTTTGTTACTCTTTCACTTAAGAACTACCGAACAGATTCAAATGAAGCTTCACATCAATATACTTTATCTATCCGAAACATAATTTATAAAAAAATTTTAGTATTTCAGCATAAAACAATGACAAAATATCAAGCAAGTCGAAAAAAAGCCTACTTCTCAGAGCTATAAGGGCCATTCGACGAAGTACATAAGTCGAGTAGTCGCGAATCACCTATGTTATTCTTACGGTTATATGCAAAAATGACCCTTAGCCTCGATCGATTCTAGGCAATTAGGTGAAACTGTGAAATACGTCAACCAAGCAATACTATTACACAGTTTAGATATATAATTATAAAATTATATTATATTTTATATTATATCATAATTTTATATTTCTAAACTGTGACTGTTATCAGCTGTTGTAGGTAGAATTGATATGTACGAATATCTTGCGTAACGTACCCCCAAGAAACCGCGTCACAGGAGAGCCCAAACGTTGAGAGAATTGACTGATTATTTGATTATAGGATTGTAGTTTCAGTTATTTAGGTATAGGTTAGACGTATATAAACGAAAAGTTAGAGAAAAACAATTGGATCTGATAGGCGGCATGGCAATAACGATCTAGTCTTCTTCAAGATTTTTCGTGTTTGAGGATGATATTGGAATAATAATTAATAATAATAACAATAATTTCAATAGCCGATTTGGGCAGACCAAGATGCGCGGGCCAGCTAGTATCATAGCATTCAGTCAAAATCACGATCATATCGATGGTTTAAAGCGCAGATATTGTATGTTCACACGAATCTACATTTTATACCGAGTTTTATTAAAAATTGTCATGATATATAGACAGTTTGCATTGAGTTCCAATTATCAACATGCAAAGTCAACTAGAAAATGTCAGTTCTTTTGTGAAAATATTACGAATACGAATCCTACTTGGATGCAAATCGAAGCATGTTTCTTGAAATTCTGGAAAATAGCAGAATTGGACATACAATATCTGCGCTTCCAACCATCAATATTAAAATCGTTATATTTGGACTTATATTCTGTGTTCTCGAGATGGCTATGGCCAAAACATGTTAACACAATGAGCAAAATAGTCCAAGGATACTGGATCAAGACATTGGAAGCCTCTTTACAACGGTGCATAAAAAAAGTTTTCGCTTAGCCCTTTTTACAAACTTAAACAATCTAAATATAATCACAATTTTCAAAAAATTTAATTGATTCGTCATGCTTACAATCACAAAAATTAGATATGCGTTTTTAAATCAAATACTCGAATTTTCCATTAAATAATTTTGACTGAAAACCGTCTTATACATGCTTCAGCATGATTGATGTTAGTTCGTCCAAATTTTCAGGCCGAGTCATAAAAATTCAAGTTAATAAATTGATTTTTGGCGAAAATGGTTCATCAAAACTATGTCTTTCGTACGCGGTTGTTAAGACGCTTCCAATACCTTTCAGATGAAGTATGACTCAACCCTTCTTCCCAATTCAATTTTGACGGGTTGAAGCGCCCCTCTTAGGGGGTTACTCGTTCGAGCCTAAATTATACCTCAGGAGATGTACCCAAAAAAAAATAATTCGACGTATTTGAGTAAATTATTCCAATCTCTTTGGAATCAGAAATATACGAAGGGGCTCGTCTGATCTCAAACACCCTGTATATTAATATTCTTGCTTTACGTATGTATGAATATATTGTTTTTGGAACAGTTATCTTTGAGATAAAATTCGAGGTGACCAAAAAATTTTCCTCGAAGTCAACCTGTCGTTGAAAATTCTGCAAATACTTAACCAAAGCATCAATCACGTCAACGTCGTCGAATCAATCTTTCCACACCACTTGAAGATCATCAGTTACGGACGATACCGACGGCCGCTCCGCCACAATTCACTATCCGGTTGTTGAACAAATTATTTTTAAAGTATCTCTGTGACATACAACCGGCGCATTCCGTCTTCGTCAAGCTGCAGGACCGTCGATTAGCAGGAGAGATTCATCCTGCCGCGATAGAATACCTACAGACAGCGTTGCCACATGAAATTCCGAGATAATTCGGTAGATTCCAGGAAATTTCGATAGGTGAGGCATCACCGGAGACCAGGTGCAACAAGTGCTTCGTCGCCATGGAGTCCAACACGATAGAAATCTCATCGAAACAAGGGTTCCAATTTCCTCGGCATAAGAAACCTGCGAACTGAAGTTCATTTGCGACAATCTGAATGTTTCTGAGGTAAAAAAAAAATGTAATTTACCATCCGAATTCGAATACTTCCGAGTAATTTCAGTTCCCCCTCAATCGCGTGCTCAACATAAGTAAAAGAAACATCGTGAAACTTGTTTCTTTTTTTCCCAGTCAAACCCTGAATTGAATTGAGGACTGTTCGCCTTTTCATTATTCAGTTATTCACATCGAGTACAACAATAATTAAGGGACCCTCTCGCATTCAAAACGAGATTTTATAATAACAATTGGAAGGACCCCTTTCTGCAGAGGAAATCTCAATTGCAAAACATTTTTAATTTGAATGCCAATTTTGCGGCGATCTCGAATGATGATGCTTTCTGAAACATCAGATTGCTAAAACAGTGATCGGAAAACTTTTCTGTTCGAAACACCCATGTTTCCAACTGAACATATCTCATTGACACATTCAGCATCAATTTCAGTCTCCAATTGAAAGACTGCAAGAGGAAATTTCCCTTCCTTCTGCTCAGAGAAAAGAATCAATAAGACTTGCGAGTTTCGAACGGAATAGTCCACATTCTGGGGTGTTTTCTCAGGAAACTCAAATAACCCGAATTAGTAAGGGACGGAAGTGTATTCATTAGGTCAATGAGAAAGTAAAACGACCCTTGTTGTTTATCTTCCGAACCAGTAGTCCAAAAAAGGGCAATTTCAGGAAAGACGATATAGAAATGACTAAGTTTCCCAGAAAAAAAATACTCCCCTATTTTAACGTCACCTTTGCAATTTATTGAGAAAATAGGATCTTCAAAAAACTGAGGATCTACCAGAATATTTATGCAAAATACAAGGTGATTCTAAAAAATAGATGCTGAGAATTTAAGAGCATCTAGAGCCATTAAAAGTATGATAAATCCTCGATGAAATTTCATCTGAAGTTGTCCCCAAGAAAGATAGAGAGACTAAACGATGGCTTTCAGAAATAAATTGCTCCACAAGAGTTAGGGATATCGTATTCGATCGTTTTGCAAAGTATGAAATCTTCGAAAAAATCGCTGTAAAATCATTTAAAAACTCAATAACTTGAATCGATTTAATAAAAATCAGTACGAGACATTTCGTCAATCTGGCCCTTCTTTTTCTGAAATTTGCTTTTTTGCAAATGCTTGATGAATGTTGCTATTTGAAAAAGGAGGCAGTTTATCAACGGTTCCGATTCGAAATGAGTTTTCTGAAAATGCCAAGACGTTAATTAACAAGAGCTGAGGCTAATAGGGCTAACGGAATTCTGCAGGGTATCCTGACTCAGGTTGTTTTAGCGGAAAGGCACCAAGTCAGGTTCAGGGAGACAGGTTTTGTGTTTGAAAGACCAAGGCTTGGTGGGCAACGAAAAACAACACCTGCTCAGGATCGTATCGTCACCGTTTCGGCGAGACGAAAGCGTACATCTACTTGTAGAATTCTACGGAATATTCTTCAAAATGCAGATGGGGTCCAAGTTTCAATAGAAACCATCAGACGACGTTTGAGAGAGGTGAAGCTAGGTCCTAGATATCCACTCAGAGGAGTTTCATCAACACGTGACCATAAACGTCAGACTATAATGGGCAAGGCAACATATCAATTGGAAAGATCAATGGCTCAGTGTCCTTTTCACTGATGAATCCAGATATGGACGATTTTCAGATTCTTGAAGAATAAGGGTATGGACAACCCCACGCATACCCCGTAATCGTAGCTATGTCCAAGAAGTCCATCCATTCCGAGGGGGTAGTGTTCCCAACTAGCAAAGATATTTTATAATTCCATACTTTTGGTGCTATTTCATTTTATAATTGCTTTGTTACTACTCATTGAACACAATTTTGTTTCATTAAAATTGCCAGTGACACAATTAAGCTTTCAAGAAGTATTTTGCTTTATAAAGGAGTTGTAAAAACGTTCTTAGTGCAAAAATACAAAACAGTTTCACGACAAATTATAATATTGTTTTATAAACGTGGACACAACAATTTTATACAACATTTCAGCTTACCGAACAAATTTGTTTCATAATAGACTTATACTGGTGTTATCCGATACTAGTTTGTTCCTTTGCGAACATCTATAAAACAGTTTTAATAGCGCTATGCGAAACATTTACAAAATCAATTTATTAATGTTTTCTTTCTGATATTATTGCTGTCCAGAGCATATTGCACTCAGACGAAACCTTAAAAAACTATTATATAATTATCATGAACACGGTTATAATAAAAACTAAAAATAATAATTATAAACCAAAAAATGTTCATAAGGACAAAAAAGCATTTGTCAATACATTTATAAAACAGATGGTCATTTTACAACCATTTTTTGATCTTAGCATTGTCGCGTGACCATATTAATATGAATTCGCAAGGTAGATGGAAGAGAGTAAAACAAAGTGGAGCATTTCATGGAAAAGTTAAGAAGTGCTACCAAAACATCTTGCTAAGAAACGTCAATCTGCCATTACGCCAAATTGCAAAAAGAAAAAGCGAAATAATACAAAGTGAAATAAGTTAATTGAACAAAAATTCTATTTGTTTCCGTTCGTACTTATTTCCTATTGTGAAAAATAAAAAGTTTGACGTTTTTTGCTCTGGAATTGAATTTGAGACTTTTGCTCTGGCCATGATAACTGTAATAAATGATTTCATACCAAAGAGAATCAGGTTATTGCTATGAAATATGTAAAATTACAAAACGGAACAACGCCTTATATGTTTAGCAGTGAAATAATAAATTTTAATAATGTTTTTGAGACGCCCATAAAATCCCCCTTCCTCAACTTTATTGAAAACCCTCCTTTCATACTATATTAAATACTGTCTCATTTTTATTCATCTTGGAAAACGAATGTTCAAAGTAACTTAGTCCAAAACAAAAAGACAAGACAGCTACCAATAAAATTTTACTTTTCAAACAAAAGAACAACATTAACAATGAAACCTGAACTGAAAATGAGGTTAGCTTTTTGCTTCTAAAACATAAGCGGAGATGTTGCGCCAGACACAAATCAATTCTGCTGTTGCTGCATGTGTGACATATTTGAGAGCAAATTATTTTATAACTGATCCACCCGAAGCATTTAAACAACGCTGATACTTCCCGTTTTGTTAATGTTCTATAAATGTACTATTAGGGATAAATCTTCGTTACATGAACATCATGCACAAGAATATCAATATTGATAATCCCATGCAAGTATAAATATGTTTTTTTATACCAACCCTTTTTTCCTGTAGTACATCTCTATATAACGAAAGTATACATTTTATAAGAATTTCTCTTGAATCGAAAATATTTTATAAGAACTTTCAAAGTGATTAAAGTATTTTATACCATGGAAGCCATATTTTGTGTTGCTCTAACTTCACTTTACGGCGGCCATTTTTGAGTGTATTACGTAAAATCATTTTTTTTATGATAAAACTAACTACTAACTACTTTAGTATTTATATTGTGGTAAAAGATACACCCTTTGAAATGTTTTTTCACAATGTAAGCCAAAATGAGGGAAAAACACACAATAAAATTTTTTACCATTCCTCCTAGAAACCAAAAATAACCAGTATATTGGAGGCGCTTCAAAATTTTGTTATATATGTCTCACATATTATGCAGAAAATTTTCTTTCGCAGTGAAATCAACCATCAGATGGCAAATCGACTTTCTGTCTGTCCGGTATTGTATATGTACATATCAGAACTAAATGTAATATGGCTGTCGTACTGATTGGAACAAATATTTCATTTATTAGAATATTTGCAATGCTTGCTTTCTTGAGGACCATTAAAAAATAAATTATTATCAGCGGGTATACTTTAACAACAAAATGCTTCTACTTTAAGTGTTAGTCGGAACAAAAAAGCTACATCTGAGATGATAAAACAACTTTTTTAAAACTGTTTTATTCTAGCTCGATAAATGTTATATATTGCATATTCTGAAAGTTGATTTGGATTATTCTGAAGATTTTGAGAAATTGTTATGTATTCCCTACCACTTCAGGGATTAAGTTGAATAGCTTGCTAGACTTCGCCCTGTTGTGGTAATGATCTGCAAATAAAGACCTACTAATCTAATCTAATCTAATTGTCATGATAATCAAAAAATATTTCGCCTTATAACTGTTTTCAATAAAGCTGTTTTATAATTGTTGCAAACTATGTTTTATAACTATTTTGTAAATGTTTAGATAATTATCCGGTAATAGCTCTGGAAGCCGTAATAAAACAAATTAAAGGACAAAATTGCTGCACAAGAGTGCGCCCTTTTTGGGTTTATAGGCGTTGTATAATCGTTGTAAGAACGTTTATATCGTTATTCATATTTTATAAAAATAGTTCTGTAAACGTTTTCGAGCCATTTATAAAACATAAATTGTTAGTTGGGTTATGGTATGGGCCGGGATATGCTTCAACGGGCGCACAGATCTACACATTTGTCCTGGGAATATGACCGCCTTATAGTATAGGGTTTATGTCATTGACAATGTTTTGCCAAATTATCACGCTGTTATTGGTGAAACTTTTCAGTTTCTAGACGATAACGCTAGACCGCACCGTGCAGCCACATTTACCAATATCACCGTACTCACCAGATTCGAATTGCATAGAACATTAATGGGATATGCCCCAAACAAGATTAGATAATCATCAACCTACCCCAGAATCCTTAATTGATGTGAGAGAGCTTCTGCTCCGCTTATGGAACCAAATTCCTCATGAAATGTTCAACGACCTCGTGTGTAATATGCAAAGAAGATGTCAAGCTCTTATTGATGCCCGTGGAGGCTATACATTGTCTGACAGTCTTAAATAATTTCGTTATTTTACTCATTTTTTCTTAACCACCTGTATACGCTGCACGGCTACAGACTAATATTAATTTTGTTTTATGCAACTTGAAATCATATTAATATCAATTTTCATCACAAAATCTCATTTAAACTATATTTTTTTTCCATTAAAGTCAATATCCGTAACTGGAGCATTTTGTTCATGAATGAACAAGAAAACTAAAAAATAATAATTTCCGAATAGGTCCTGTACATCATCGCATGTAATATTCCTCACTGATATGTAATTTTCCGATAATGGCTAAGTCAAATGACCGTGTTATATAAAAACAGTAATATGGCGTTAACAGCGTGTAATAAAAACATATTTCACATATCACAACAGATAATACTCCTGCACACAAGTCGTCTCGATGAAGATCATTAAGTTGGCAACCCTTTGGGGTTTCTTGTCCCTCCAAGTGAGTAAACACACTTTCTTATTGTGGTAGTAGTCCAAGGGTGGAGTTCTATATTTAATGTATATGTTGTGGACCAAGTGATAAATCCGGGCATTTTTCATAATGCCCGGGCATTATGAATAATGACAAACCATTTCGGGCAAAGTGATTAATTATGGTTTGAAGTTTCTTATTTATCACATTGCCCTGACATTATGAATATTGCCCAGTCGTGTTTGGGCAATGTGATAATACATTTCTGTATGGGCGAAGAATGATAATAATAATTTATTAATGACCCTCGAATAATTACAGGGAATGTCAAGCAAGGCTACAATTATGTACAGATATATAGCATAACAATATAACAATCATAAATTTCGAAATATAAACATTTAAATGATATACTAACACACATAATCACAGATAAACAAAGAAAGTAATGGAAATGACAACCGCTAGTCTTTATAGATTAGGAACAAAATATGGTGTGAAAAAATTGATCATCTATAGAAGGAGATTTCACTGAGAGAGGTTTTGAGTTAGTCATCTAAATGTGGCGGACAAGGATAAAGTCGTTATAGTTGTAAAGGTGGCTGTGAGTCCAACAAATGCAAAATTATGCAACTCGAAGTAAGCAGAAATTGTTTCAATAAATAATTAGGACTTATTTTGTGTTTTTCTATTTTTTTGAAGTATAAGTCATTTTGAGTTTGAAATCTCTAAGAATGATATCATCTAGGAAGAGAAAGAATATGTTTTTTTTGTGATTATTGTTTTGTTTTTTGTTACATATATGTTTCCAATAAAATTTGAGGTTTTCTCTAAGTTTTACTATTTGCTCAAAGTAAAATTCATTTCTCTACTTCAGAATGAGTTCATTACACTTCTAAAAACAGTGCTGTGATGAACTCCATAACACCATTGTTTTCAGTTATATTTTTGGTTTTTTGGTTGTCTACGTTGACATTCGATCCAATCAGATTCCAA
This sequence comes from Hippodamia convergens, assembly GCA_038502775.1. NCBI lineage: Eukaryota > Metazoa > Arthropoda > Insecta > Coleoptera > Coccinellidae > Hippodamia > Hippodamia convergens. The sequence goes on from CM076612.1 coordinate 12,336,654, forward strand.
CAAAAGTCGATTGTCAATATGACATAATTTGAATTTATATCAGAATACCTGCAAATCAAATTCAAATCCCATAATATGTCAGTTTTCGTAACAGTCACACCAACTGCCAAGATACAATACAAAAGTTAATAGGATGTATAATCTCAATTGTTCATTGAATTTCGACAATATTTCATTAAACTTGACTGAAATAGAGAAAATATCGTCTAACACTCGTTGCAGAAGGCAATTCCAACACTCATGCTTTCGAATTTCGCATTCGTTAAGTTTGAAGATTCTAAGAATTATATCATCTAAAAAGAGGAAATATTATCTATTTTTGTGATTAATGTTCTCTTTTTTGTTAAACATATGTTCAAAATAAAATTATGAGAATTAAAACCAGGGTTGAATCACTCTGCCCGATATGAAATATGCATTATTAATAATGCCCGGGCAATTTGATTATTTCAATACTTATTATCACATTGCCCTCTCATATTGGGCATTATTCATACTGCCCGGGCATTTTTCATAATGCCCAATTAATCACTTGGTCCATAACATATACAAAGAAAAAGTCTTCTCCACTTTAAAATTATTTAATCTTTTTCGATAAAATTTAAAGGACATGCAATGCATTTCGGCAAGCTAACTTGCCATCATCAGGCATTATAAAAACAAAAGCGTTAAATAGAAAAATAGTATATTCTAAAACAAGTTGCACAATGAGCTCCTATTCCAACAACAAGTTCGAAAACGAGCGACGAAGGAGCGAGTTTTCGATAGCATGAGTGTTGGAATTGCCTTCTGCAACGAGTATTAGACGGTATTTTCTCTATTTCAGTCAATTTTTGTGAAATACTCTCGAAATTCAAATGAAAACTCAGATAAGTGACTTTTGTATTGTATCTCAGCAGTTGGTGTGACATACGAAATCTGACAGATCACTGAATTTGAATTGATTTCATTCGAAACTTGATTCGATCGGAGGTCAGAAATGACAACCATAAAACGAAAAATATAACTGAAAACAATGCTGTAATGAAATTCATTACAGCACTACTTTTAGTACTGTAATGAACTCATTACGATATTGAAATAGAGAAAAAATAATTACAATATAGCAGTCACTCACGGAAAGTTAAACTTGTCAACAATGTTGAACTGAATGATGGGTTCAAATCATCGTGATAGTTCCTATATCAGCGACTTCTATGTCCAACACATTGAAATACTATTAAAAACTGCATAAAATCGCATATTGAAAGTAAGTAAAATGTTAAAACACAGGCGCTCTACCAACTGATGATAGATGTCATGCCCTTCCATGCATTGTATGTCCTTTTGATTTTATCGGAAAGGATTGAATAATGTCAAAGTGGAGAAGACTTTTTCTTTGTATACACTTTCTTATGGTAAAACGATCGTCAAATTGCATTTTTTTAATCAGCCTTGTATAAAATTGGAGGCGGACTCCGTTGAGCATGCGTAAATACGAAGCAGTTGAGCCTTATCTCTTCAATATCTTCATTTTCCATTCTCATGATAATTCAATTTCTTTTCCCAGATATACACCATCGAAGCGGTTATACCCTCCATCACCACCATCATCACTCACACAGCCAACCTCCCGATGATGATGAGGGACTTCGCCTACTGCATAACCCACGCAGGTTCGTTCCCACCCTTCGATTTAACCACCCCTGAGGGGCAAAGGTTGGACGCCATACGCACGGAGATGGACAGGATGATGGCCTGTTCCTTCTGGACGATGTTATTCTGCAAACCCATACACCACCTCAGGGCAACTTACAACCTCATGATGCTGCTCCTGGAAAACCCCCTTCTTGTGAGGGACGTTGCAGCCAGCCCTTTCAGGTGCGCCTTCAAGATTATGTGCTTGTTCAAGAGCGACATCCCATTCGCGAACTGCAACAGTGATGATCATCACTACGTGGGGAGGCTTGTGATACCACCCCCGCCTCCTGGGATGCCGACGTTTAACCCTCCGCCACCCCCATGGCCAGGAATGCCTGGCAGTCCGCCAGTAGGGCCAGGTTTACCTCCTCCCCCTTTCATCCCTCCCATACCCGAAAGACCTATGATCCCCAATGGACCCCCAAATGAACCAGGTCTTCCCCCACTCCCACAAGCACTCGTTGATGATGGTTTTTTCTCGGCGGGACGACTTCCTTCAAGACTTTACAATCATTTTCAACCACCTGGAGATCCTCTTGGTCCGATTGTTCCACCGTATCCTGCCAACCCTCCAGATTTCCAGCCAGGACCTGGATACAATAATGGGTCAAACGCACCTCCAGGATATTCTGCAAGAACTATAAACATCCCAAATGGACCTCATGGACCAAACGCACCTCCTGAAAATCCTTTCGATACGAGTAGAAGCCTACCTTTTCCTTCAAACCCACACAAACCTCAAGAAAATCCTAATGGACCAAACGTATCCCCTTTCGATACGAGTAAAAACCTACCTCTCCCTTCATACCCTCACAAACCTCAAGAAAATCCTTATGGACCAAATTCACCCCCTTTCGATACGAGAAACCTACCTCTTCCTTCACCCCCAATTCCTGATGGACCAAAAATAGGTCCATTCAAGTTCCCCAATGGCATTACTGACCTTCATTCACCGACTAATGTAGAGAATCCAGCACCACACCAACCGCCAATCCCAGGCAGTAAGCAGCAGATAAAGGAGATCCCGAAAAAAGAAACTTTCGGGGGAGTAGAGTTCAATTTCGACAAAAATTTATATCTGGGAATAAACGATGAAGATAAAAGCGAAAATACACGTGATCGAAACGAATTTGACGGATTCACCGCTGCCTTCGCGAAAAATATCACTGACCTAACTGGCCTCAACTTGAATTTGGACTTTTTGAAATTTTGAAACGATCACTGTACTTAGCACATGCAGCAAACATTCAATGACCAGAAATAAAAGTCACGTGTGGACTTGAGTTTATCTTTTACCTCGTTCATTTCATCACCCGAATCCATTCAATACCCAGAGGAGGTAGCAGAAACTATTCAAACCTAGTTTTTTAAATCTTTCAGCCTTCAAAATTAAGAGTTTTCTTTAAATATGGACATTCTGCCTGATTTTAAAAATTAAATAGATAGATTCACCAGCTCAAAGCATTCTTCACAAAGGAATTCCTTCAGACAGAAGAATCACTAATTTGTGTTTGAAGAAATGCACATCATAAAAAAATGTAAACACGACAGAGAATGATGTGTGTTAATCAAATCAGAATAAGGTTTCCGAATTCAATTCTGATATTACCAAAAAAAAAAACGAAGAGAATTAAGCTTTTCCTTTTCCATCAAACGTTTATGAGAAGAAAATGTGGACACCCGTGGTATATTTATGTTTCCATGTGGTTTATTTCGATTCAATAATGAAAATGACCGCGGTGACCGTTAATAATTTAACAATTATTGAAACAAATAACCGTGTTTTATTAATATGTTATGAAACTACAAATCATTTAGGAATTGCATCTTTTCAAGCTGATCCTCATTTATTGTAGGACCAGCTCGACTCCAATGAATACAAGAAATATTGTGGCCATTTGGGCTGCCCTACTTTATCATGTGAGTAAAAAAAGCTGTGATGTATTGTATAGTATGATTCTTGAAAATTTTAATCAAATATATAGGAATCAGCATTGAAAAATTATCTGTAATTACCATTCTATAATTTTTTGCCAAAATATGATCCTTAGAGATACGATCATGGGTCGATAAAGAAATTGTAGAGATTTAAATTTTTTCAAATTACTAGCTGGAAAGCACAACTTCCATTATTGTTATTATTATTAGTTTAATATTATCTTCAAACACAGAAAATCTAGATCCTGATTGCCACACTGCCTACCAAATCCAATTGTATTTCGCTAACTTTTCGTTTGATATATACGTCCTATTCCTAAATAACTAAAACTATAAATATTCCTAAACTCAAATAATCACTCAATCCCCTCAATGCATGGGCCGTCCCGTGACGTGGTTTCTTATCTCAGGTCTTTTCTTCTTGGCATCGCAAATTGAAATTAACTAAGTTGACAAAAAAGTTACCATTTGAGGTAAGTTGTATCTATCACAAAAGATCAACTGCAAAAAGCGGACGTAACTTGAAATTTCAATTTCACAAATTGCACCCTAGCTACAAAAGTGACACAACTCAAAATGTACTTTTTTCGGTTTATGTTATAAATTAGATCAGAAAACGAGCCTAGATTGAATCATGGAAAATTTTTGCCCAAATCAGTGAGTCCTCCATATATCATATAGATACCTACATATCAAAATTGGTGTCTCTTTCATATTTCCAATTAATTAGAAAATATTAAGCATTTGAATATTATCGACTTTTGATTTTGAGTTGTGTCTCTTTTGCAGCGAGGGTGCGAAATGATCACCGAAGCCGATAATGACATAGATAACCGAACATGATACTCCCTGTTTATCAAATTATTAGATAACCGAACATGATACTCCATGTTTATCAAATTATTGATAAATTATTCAGTATTATTTGAACACACTTGAAGAATGTGTTGAAATCGAGAAAAAGATGTAACAATGTTATAAATAATGCAAAATCAATTTTAAAACATCGATGTTTAATTGTTAAACATCGATGATCATCGAAAATCAATGATAATCCATTGCCTCTATTTCTAAAAGGACGAGAGCTAGTGAACCTTTTGAGTCACGGTTTGTCTGTAAGGCTAGAAATTTTTATAGCGATAGTTTCTAGCATGCTGAGGACGAAAACCATGACCTGGCACCCCTCACCCCTGCACATCATCAACCCCTATATCTTTGAAAAAATTTTTATCGGATAAATGTTTTTGGGATATAGCACCAACTTGAAATGTTTTTACGTCAAATTTTCTCATTTTTTTTCTGAATAAACAGCAAGAATCGTACGTTCTCATCAGCACGACACCGAAAGTATTATGTGGTCTGCCTGCATTCAGAATCGACCTATCTGTCTGCCTCGTCATATATGTGTATTTGATAATCATATGAATAACATACATATCTTTCAGCCTTGCTAAAATAACGTTATTTTTTATGAAATTTTCGATTTTCATGAAACTGGATATTACATTTGGAACCGGAATGAATGTCTTCCATAGAATTGTTTGATATAGAAAAGTGTATACTACAATATATCGAAAAGGCAGACATGCTACTATCACGTTGAAAAATCCAATTTCACCTACGATAGGTGTCATAGTATACCTGACATTAATATGAAGTTTGCTAAAATACCGTAAGTCTGCCGAACGCTGGCTCTCAGTCTACTAGAGATTAATCTTTTCAAGGCTATCAAAGCACAATTCGTTCTAAATAAGTTCATGCACAAAAAGTATATCATTAAGTGTTTAAGACAGATAGGTAACCTTGTGACTAACGTACTCCTTCGATATTTTTCAGATTTCCGCCATTGACCTTGGTGCCGGCCACAAATTCAAATTTTCGCCCCGTTTAATCCAGAAATCGAGGATCCCCATAAGGAATTTCGACAGTTGCATTCGTCATGCGGGCCCTGTTATATTTCGCGCAGTCAATGCCGAAGAGCGCAAACTCAAACACATCTGTAAGGGCATGTCCCGCTTCAAAATGTGTTCAGGTCGTGCCAAGCCTTTCTGCGGCGCCCACAGTCATTTGGACTCAGCCTTCCAGCTCTTCACGCTTCTCAAGAGGAAGCCTTTTCTCATGAAGAAAATGCCGAGCAGTTTCCTGAAATGCACGAGCGACATCATGTGCCTCTTCGGGAAGGGATTGTTGTCATCGCAATGCCCAAGCACTTCTAAAGTGATAAGTGTGGTACATCCACGACCTGTCACATTTGAAAAACCCCCACCACCTCCTCCTCAGACTCTCCATTTGCCACCACCTCCTCCCCAGATTGTCCATTTGCCACCACCTCCTCTTCAGATTCTCCATTTGCCACCACCTCCTCCTCAGATTCTCCATTTGCCACCACCTCCTGAACCTTCGGTTCACTTGGAATCCGCTGATGTAGGTTTTGGAAAAATGACTATCAGTCCAGGGCTTTATGCAAACCCATCGAGTAATCAAATTCATGATGCGATTGGCTCCGAGAAACAGATCACTATTGGCGCAAATATTCAGATAAGACCAAACGAAGTTTCACATTATGAAAAAGAAATAAACCTTGTCCCAAATGTCCAATCTGGATATTTGAAGCAAATTAATGTTGACGGAGAACAGCCAAACGTACCTTCTGGTATCGAACCAAAGAGGAAATGTAGGCCAAGATCGGAGATTGCATTCAAGGAAGAACTGCTAGTACTAGTTTCATCTGATCAAGGGGAAATATGCTAACCTACGACTGGTCCGGGTTTAGAATTAGGATTTGAGAAAGAATTGAACTTGGTTGACCTAATCTGAAATTTAATTCCCATCATGTAGCAAAAATCATATTGACGAAAATAAAAACATATCTATTCATTTTCTCTCAACCCTATACGTTTCCATATCAATCAAAAAGTTGCTGCTCTAATATCGATCAAGTAAAGCAAAAAAAAATTCGGAGTGCATTTGGAATAAGTCATCCCCTTCATCCTACCCTCAAAACTGTTAAAAATCACGGGGATGGGCCAGACCGTACTCAACTCGTGCTCATCGGGCTGCATTTGATTGAAGGAACAATAGAGTACCCTTGAAAAGGCCCTAATTAAATCTACCTCCGCTATCAAACGGTCAATTACAATACGAGCACACCGGGCGTTCGAAAATTCAAATTCTATCCCTTTCGGACGGAGACTACCCACCGTCAATTAAATACCTCGAATTCCAGACAAAAAATTTGATTTATGAGCTCAAATGTACTGACCGCTGACGATTTCGTAAGGGTGCTTGGGGATGGTTACTTTCTATTGTGATAATTAGGGGTTGAAGCGCTTCTCCTCACTACAGGAGGTCCTAAAGGGTTCAATTTGAATGGGGAATCGGATATTCCTGTTTTGAAGTTACCAAAGGAAGACTGCATAAGTAGTATTGACCTTTAACAGTTGATAGAAGGAATTATTATTTCCACTTTAGGATTTCTTTTGAATCGAAACGAAAAAAATAAAAAATCTGCTACTGGTATTTCAGTCTTGGTGAATTACATTCAGGGTTACGTAATTATGAGTAATCTCAAAGCAAAATTTTCATTTTTAAGAGACTATGAACAATGGCGTAGCGAGGGGGGGCAAGGGAGAGCGTCATGCCCCGGGCGCTACTCATATAGGGGCGCCAAATAGCATTAAGTGGGAGTTACTGCAGCTAAACAGTACACAATCGTTATGACATATTCTGGAATAATTGAAAACATATATTTGTTTTCCTCGCATTCAACGTTACGATGGAAAAATTTAAAGAATGCCGTGAAAAAAGTGTCGAACGTGAATCAGAAATACAATGCAGCGCCAGAATATAAGCGGTTAGGGTTATTGTATATGAGCTAGCTAAGGAATATATTGGAACTATAAGAAAACTAGCAGAAGATACCACTACAAGTAACAACAGAAGTGAAGCTACAATTCTATTACAAAATATACTTACTTTTAATTTCATGACTTTAGTTCATTTCTGATTTGAAATCTTTAGGGGGATGGATCGTGTACAGATTACAACGACCTCGATTGAATTTTAGAAAAGCGTTTCATGATCTTGAATCATTAACGACTGAACTAGCCGAAATTCGGACAACCTCTGTAAAGAGGTCACTCTGTGAAAAATGGGTGATAAAGATGCTGCAAAATACCCAGGTTGGTTTACCTACGATCAACAATGGGACAAGATCGCCTAAGTGACCTGGCATTTCCAAGTGTGGAAAGAGAAAATTTTTATATGATTAACTTGGATGACATTATTGATGAAGGAAAATTCATACATAGTAATAAGTTATATTAATATTCGTATATCATTATTGAATTTTTATATCCTTAAAGCTAATGAATATTTACTTTTTTATAGGTTTAAAACTTTAAAACGTTTCTTTTAATATTTCTTAAAAAATATATAAAATGAGGGTTGAAGAACTTAGGTCAATGGCCTTAAATAGAGTTATTTATTCATACAAAATGAAAGATAAGTATATCTTGACGTAATTCTAAATGATCATATACATTGCAAAATCTATTCTTGTTTTCTCTACTACAGTTTTTGTTCGAAGTTTGAAGCCTTGTTTGAGCCTATGACTTTATTCACCTTATTTCATTCATTTGGTAAAATTCCCATACAATATTATATGCCTTTATGAATTTAGAAGGGGGGGGGGGGGCGCTAGAAAGGTTTTGTGCCCTGGGCGCGAGTTAAGCTCGCTACGCCACTGACTATGAATTCGATTCTTAATCATTTAACATTACCCATTCACCAGTTTCAAAATAAACCTATCAAGAAATGAATTTGTACCGACCTTTTGTCCAATAGTCTTCTATAAACTGTTGTATCGAAAGTGGACCCTACGTAGTCAAGGGACGTTACAGGAGTGTATAACCTAGGACACGAAACAATCGATTCACTAAATGACTCATTAAGAAACATAACATAAAAATAATTCTCATCTCAGTGACGATCTTTTCAACTGTTGTTCAACCTCACCTAACTGACGGTTTCCTTTTGAACGAGGGTAACCGGAAAGAACGCAAGAACTTCGGACGGTAGGTCCTCTTCCAGAAAGAGCTCGTCCTGCTCATGCTCATAGAGATGCTCCTCTTCATAATAGCCACAAAAAAAAATTCAAAAACACCACTATCACGAGCAAACTGTCCCCGACGTTCAGGCACACTAAAACGTCGTTAGAAAACATCGGTATTTCGAAAACAACGGTAGAAACAGCGTTTTAATTGCCGGCCATTAACTGCGTAGGAAACTTGTCGAATCCAATAGAAAGCTATCCAAGAAACCAGAAACTGAGAGAACTCATTTAATTGTAATGAATGAAAGTGCGAAGCAAGGTTATGAGATTGCTAAATAACAATTATAGATATGGGTATATACGACCTAGGGCATGTTGCACGTTCGATTAGTTTTTTCTTCGTTATCATGTGTTGTTCATAGCGGACGGTTATTGAACGAGACCTTTCTTAAGGTGACTAAACATTTTTCATTATCCACGCATGTTATTCATCAGTATAGTCACCAGAACCTGAATACAACAGATATGGATACTTCATTTGGATCAGCTGAAGAATTTACTAAATTCAATTCCTTGTGTTGCTTTCAATTGAAAAATATCGAACACAGAATAGTATATTCTAAAACAAGTTGCAGAATGAGCTCCTATTCCCACACGAATGCGAAATTCGAAAACGAGCGACGAAGGAGAGAGTTTTCGAAAGCATGAGCGTTAGAATTGCCTTCTGCAACGAGTATTAGACGATATTTTCTCTGTTTCAGTGAAGTTTTGTGGAAAACTCTCGAAATTCAAATAAAAATTCAGATTAGTGACTTTTGTATTGTATCTTGACAGTTGGTGTCATTAACGAAATTTGACAGATTGCGGAATTTGAATTGATTTGATTCGAAAATTGAATGGATCGGAGGTCAGTACCTGACAACCACAAAACGAAAAATATAACTGAAAACAATGGTGTAATGAGTTTCATTACAACACTACTTTTAGTACTATAATGAACTCATTACGATATTGAAATAGAGAAAAAATAATTAAATAAATCAATAACTGATCGAACCAATACATAATTCTTAATTTTAAAACTTCAAAACAAGATTTCTACACGAATCTAAAAGTGTCAAATACGATCTCAACATCTCATCACTCATCACCTCTTGGTGAGAAGAACCATCTGGAATCGGGTATGGCATCGTTCAGAACTTGAGAGGGTATTCTTGAACTATCGCGAACGTTTTAAGACTCTCAGGAATTGATGTTAAACGTCTTAACGATCAACGAGATGGACTATGAATCCGTTGAATGGTCGTGTTGCTTCTAATTTCAACACGTTTTTTGTTTCGGAACCAAAACATGCTCGTTTCGAGATCCCTTTAAAACGCATTCCTGCGAAGTTTTTCCTTTACCGTTGTTGCAGTAAACTCATCGTTCAGGATGAGTTTACTGCAACAACGGTAACGGAAAAATGTTCAGTTCATGGTTATTATATGTACAAGCTTCAAACCATACTCACGACCGTCCTCAATTTTCATATAAATGGACTTTTTTATGAGTTTTTTTATTTTGAATTTGATAGAGTATGCAATTCTGAATATATTCGTACACAAATCATAATACTTTCGAAAATATCGAGAAAAACTTAAGAAAAAAGGGAGATAAGAGTGTTCAGTATTATGTTTGTTATTCCTAATCTCTAGATTAGGATAAAAAATGTGAAAACATTTTTGAAGTCGAAAACTGTGGAAATATTGTACATTTTTAGAATTCTGAAAAACTCATCACAGGGTGTTCCAAATGTTGGGTCAAAAATTGGGATCAAGATTAGCCCCCATAACTTTCTTTTTTCAAATTAGAACCCCATTTTTTATGGTTGTGTTGAATTCTACGAAGAAAAATGATTGTAATGTTTCAACATCTTAATGCTCCTAAAATTATTAATTCTTGAGTTATTCAGGATTTTCTGATTCAAATTCATAGAATATGTTTCATATAAACAATGACCTTGGTCACAGAAGATGAATTATTTCAATAACTCACTAATGCCACACCTCTTTTCTTAATTCATTAATCATTGTTGATATGGAACAGATTTAATGAATTTGACGCTACGTACGACATAAAATCAGAAAATCCTTAATAACTCAAGAATAATAAATTTTAGGAAGATCAACATGTTAGAACATTATCATCATTTTTCTTCTCAGAATCCAACGCAATCATAAAAAAAATAGGGTCTAATTTGGAAAACGAAAATTATGAGCCAATCTTGATCCCAATGTTTGACCCAACATTTGGAACACCCTGTGACGAGTTTTTCAAAATTCTAAAAATGTGAAATACTTCCACAATCTTCGGCTTCGAAAATGTGTAAACGGTTTGTGCTTAAGATAACTAGATTAGGAATAACAAACATAATACTGAATACTCTTATATCCCTTTTCTCTTCAGTTTTTTCTCGCTATTTTGGAAAGTATTATGACGACTGCAACAATTTGTGTACGAATGTATTCAGAATTGCATAATCTATCAAATTCGAGAACAAAAAAAAAACAGAAACAAAAAATTTCGAAATTTTTTTGGTCACTCGCTGTAAAACTGAAAGTGGTCAGGCTCCAAGAATATTTTAACTCGGTAGATAATGTCAAACAATGTCCAAATTTTCAGATTTCAAATAGGTACAGTTCTCCAGAAACGCTTAATAGGCCTTCGTACTTGGTACACCCTGTATATCACACGGTCTGCTACAAGACAAACCAAAGACTTGAGACTTGAGTGAAGTCACTTAAATGCTCGCCATTTGAAATAGTACAAATTATCCAAATTTAAAGTATCACATTAGGAGAACAAGGGCGTCGCTAGGAATTTTTTCTGGGGGAGGGTAGAAATATTTAGGATGTATCTAGTATACCTACAGTGTGTACCAAGTTCGACGGCCTATTAGATGTTACTAGAAACCTGGACCTGGAGCCTGACCACTTTCACTACAGGGTATAAAGAATTTTTTTTTTTTAATTTTCAAAAAAATTTTTTCTGTTTTTCGTGTCAACTTTTGATAGAGTATTCAATTGTGAATACATTCCTATTCAAATCGTTGTATTGTCGAAGTACTTTTCAAAATATAAAGAAAAAACTGAAGAAAGAAGGGACATAATAGTGTCCGGTATTATGTTTGTTATTCCCATTCTAAATATCTTATGCACAAACCGTTTTCACATTTTTGAAGTCAAAGACTGTGGAAATATTGTAAATTTCTAGAGTTTTGAAAAACCCGTCACAGGGTGTTCCAAATGTTGGGTCAAAAATCAGGATCAAGTGTGGCACATATTATTTTCACACTTTTGAAGTCGAAGACTGAAAATATTGTGAATTTCCTGAATTCTGAAAAATTCGACAAAGGGTGTTGAAATGTAAGGTCAAAAATTGGGATCAAGATTGGCCCACCCCTTTCGTTTTTCGAATTAGAACTTTATTTTTATGTTTGCATTGGATTCTGTCAAGAAAAATAATGATAGTGTTCTCACATGTCAATGCACCTAAAATGAATAATTCTTGAGTTATTCAGGATTTTTTGATTTTATGTCGTACCTAGAGTAAAATTCATAAAATCATAAATGGATTCACAAATAGGTCTATCACTAGTGAATTATTGTTATAATTTATCTTCTATGAACATAGATCATTGTTGATATGAAACAGATTTCATGAATCTGACTCTACGTGCCTCTTCATTTTGGGAGAGTTAACATGTGAGAACACTTTAATCATTTTTCTTGACAGAATCCAACGCAATAATGAAAATATAGGGTTCTGATTCGATAAACGAAAGATATTGATCTCAATTTTTGACCCAACACCCTGTGATGAGTTTTTCATAATTCTAGAAATTTACACTATGTATTTCCACTATATTGGACTTCAATAATGTGAAAACGCTTCGTGCATAAGATATAAAGAAAATAAATGACAAACATAATACCGAATACTCTTTCTCCCTTTTTTCTTCATATTTTGAAAAGTATTTCGACGAATACATAGTTTAATAAAGATTTGAAACGAAAAAACAAAAAAAAACATTTTTCAACTTCATACATACCTTGTATAAATGAAAGTGGTCAGGCTTCAAAAATATTTCAGCTCGGTAGATAATGTCGAACGATATCCTAATACCACTTTTCAGATTTCAAATTGGTCCAGGTCTCCAGAAACGTCTAATGGGCCGTCGAACTTGGTACACCCTGTATTGTCATGATATGTTCCTATGTAATGATTGTATGACTTATTTTTTGAATTTTTTTAAAGCCATCATGTTCCTGGGGGGGGGTAATTACCCCCATTACCCCCCCCCTGTATCGACGCCAATGCAGGAGAATAAGCCACATCAATGCTAAATTTCAAGTAAATTAGACCAGTTGGTCTTGCTTGATCGGATTGCGAGCAGATTCTTCTGTTCCTGCTTCCTGTGAATTCTACAAGTGTGGCTTACCTAGCGTTCTTCAATGACGCCCATCGTGGTGAAAATAACAGCGTTAAATGCGTGGATCGCGCCTCAGACCATCGCATCAGAACCACCGTAAAAGGCTCATCATAGATAATGCCCCGACCAGTGTGTACATAACCAATTAGAACAAGAAGTCGAAGTGTCGCCTTCTGGCAGACATGATTTATATTCAATTGCACAATTTAAATCTGAGTTATGGCGCATTTTGCTGCTTGATTTATGCGGTAGATAAGTTCTAGATGAATTATTCTTGCGGATAGTATTAACGGTACAATGTCCATTCTCAATATCCCCAATGGACAAGATTATGAATACACGTTTCGAGACGAGACTCGGCAAGAAGTTGAGTCTTCTTCTCAAAGATAAATTGACAAAAGTGTCCCCTACACTCTGTTTTTTTCCGTACATCCTCAAGTGAAAGATTGCCCAGAACCTCCAAATACACACAGCCGAAATCCCTATATATCATAAAACTATCCCAGAAGATATGTCGCATGCACAAAGAATATGGCGGCTTTACCTCTTCAATCTTTGACTCCCGATAAATCTTCCTCTTTCTGGAACACTTGGCATAAAATCACCATCACCACTCAATTTCCCCTCGCCCATCTCAGCATCTCCATCGATGCACGCTTTTGCCGAATCCAACTGAGGACTCATCTCCAAAACAACAAAAATTAACCATTAACGCACTCATCAACCCACGAATTAAAACTTTCGGAACGCGACCCTTCGACTTTTCTATGCACCGGGACGTATTAATTGAACGCGACCAAATTCCATAGAAAATTATTCGGCCGCTACGATCTATGCACGTGGGACATTAATGACACGTTCCGTAATCTTAATAGCGGAGTACCAAGCCGAGAAAATATCTGAACCGAGCTGGTTTACACGCCGAGAAACACTGAAGACAGATTATCGAGGACCAACTCCGTAGGTTGAAGGCAGTTTCTGTATCAATTTGCTTCCTATACTTGTCATTTCGTTGATTACGTTAAAAACGCGAAATATAGTGCAGCGATTGGAACTGATCGGGGCGCGACCAAGCACAGGGGTGTAGTAGGTGATAACTTCTAATTTCTTAACTAAAGCTTGATTTGATAATCAACTACTAATGTGGTTCCTCCCATTTGAAATCAAGGAATAAACATAGGGATCAAGTGGTCAAATCAGAGAATTCCCTGTCATTAACACTGAGTATATCCATTATACTGTATCACCACATTCTATGATAGAACAGAAGATATAGTCCGTTTCGAAATGATTCGCATCTCGGGCGGCTGTGAAATATCGGAAATATGTTGATAATATCCCATCAGTATCTTTTGAGTTCTGGGATTTAGGTTGGTGTTGATTGAAAACACTGAGTTTTGACATTTCACAGTTTGAATTTTATTTCTGTATTCTTATGTTCTTGATTAAATCGACAAATTAGATTTGGATTTGAATATTTATCAAGTATTGCTGAATTGAAAATGGCTAGAATTCATCAAGATACCCCTCGCCGTGGCTAACTACAAGGGAACGTGAAGTAGTTCATCGGGGTCTTTTCTGATAAATAAATGAGTCTCAAAATTTCAGTTTTCACCTAGACCTGTCTGATGAATTTTGGAGAAAAAAGAAGGCAAGACAAGTCTTTACAATCAGGAGTGAGCAGTGGATGGAAACCTAGTATACATTATACCTTCAGAAAGACATTATACAATGTTATTTTTTCTAAAATAAAAAACAATGAATAAATCAGTTTGCACATCTTTTTTGAACTGCCGGAAAAGTAAATGAAATTTAATCAAAATCAAAATTTGGTATATTATTTAATGAATCATGAATTGGACATATCAATAAATACAAATACTAAGTGATCTAATTTATAGCATTTCACACTTCAAATGATTCACAAATTTTTAACACATATTTTCTATTTGTTTCAACAACTTTGCTATGAAAGTGTAAAGTCAGATCAGCTTTATACTTTTTCTTCCACAATACTCAGAAAAAAAAAAAACACAGGGAGAGAACTTGGCTGAATTTACGGCAGTAATCAAGAATGCAAAGATTGCCGAAGGGTCTTCATGAAGAACGAACTTTTAGTTATCTTTGATGTAGTCTTAATTATTTAATGAATGATATCTCTACATTGGAGTTCTTCGAAATCCTGTATTCCCATTCTTGATCTACAGCGAAATTGTATGGGTGTGTATAATTTAGTCATCATCTATCTCAGCTTGTTTTTCTTTTGCAATGGAAGCTAAGTTTGAATATTTTTCAATACAACAATGATGAAAGTAATATAATTTCACAAAAAATTCTTCGAATTTATTTGCCTCGAAAAATCATTTGATAGGTTTTGATTGGTATATTTTGATCTATGATGAACACAGAAATTTTTAGTAACTTTTTGTAACTAGAAATTAAGCCCTGGCTGGAATTCCTTGGCTTGCTCTGATGACAATCATTTTGAAACGAACTATACATAAATCATTATGAATACATCTGAAAAGATGTTCAATTGGCACCAAAACAAAAATACAAGAAAAATCGGAGCAGGAATGCCCCATATAAATGAATATATATTAGGATTTACTAGAATCGAGGAGCAAAAAAGCTTAAAATGCAGACAATGGCAATATACTACTACCATTGACAACTTGATAAATAAGTAACCAAACAAACAAAGTAAAAAATAAAGAAGAAACTCTAAATACATGTGAAGATGTCCCAAAAAATGGCTTATACAAAATACACTACAAGAGGACTTGAAAAGTTAAAACGAATTAAACTTTTATGTAAACAAGACAAAAACAGAAAAAATTTCATGAGAGGTTTAAAAAACCACAACACAGAAACCGGTCTGCTCGCAAGTCCGCCCCTGTCGGCGAAATCAATAGGCAGAGATCTTTTCCAGTTTATCCAAGCCATGCCCCTTTGTTGTCGAAAGGAAATTATGAATTGCACAATTTATGCAGATCATTTGTTGGCTGCATAAGACCCGTCGTCTGGATCTCATTGAAATTCGCGACCATTGTGAAGAAAACCGCGACTTCAACGTTCCACGTTTGATTTACGGGGGACGCCGAATTGGAATTTCAGGGGCGGCGCGGGGGTCAGGGTAGAGCAAGGGAGAAACCTCCAATTGTGACTCAAATACTAAAAGGAGGTAACGACCTAGACTTTGGGGTGTTGTGTTCGTACGATATTCATATTTGTATGCAGGTTTTCACTATGGAGCATTAACAAGATCGAACTTATCAAGGAATAATGTGTACCACAATGTATCTTTTGGGGATATTTGTCTCGTGAGCAATCTGTCCTGCCAGCAGACTCTGATTCATCTACTGTGCGAATGCCCTCCGCTCAGACCTCTCAATCCCATTTACCGATTCAGTAGTATCCATGAGATCGCACTGTTTTTGCAGAACGTGACAATAGAGGAAATCCGTAATTTTGTTTCGGTAGTTTGCAGTGTGCTGAGGACAAGATCTTTCATTCTCAGCGAATAGTTGTGTTTAATTTCCGAGGATTCACTCTCTTTTGCTCCTTTACTTGTGTTAATTTAATTTCCATAGATTCGGTTCATTAAAGCCTTGTTATTTGATGATATCACTTTTTGTTAATTTTTCCTTTTCCTGTATACTATGTTCATGGAATATTTTTCCGAGGGAACAATGAAGTATATTATTATTATTATTATTATAACTTATTCTAGCAATATCCAATATTGCTTCTACCTTCATCAAAACTTTTCTCATTCCTAAAGCTCAAAACTACCTATTTCAAAGAACTGTCCTAAGAAAAAATTCGGTCAAATACTATAATATATAATAATAGCTGAAACTATCAAATCAATAACTGCCGAACAAGTTCATGAATATCAGCTACTTTTTTCCATATATATTCTTTTTATTCAGAAAGCTCAAATAATACAATAAATATTGAAACAAAAAAGTGCCTACCTGAGACTGGTGCAATACAGGAAAACCATACAGGTATACAGTATGATTAAATGAGGAAAGGGAAAAAACCTCATATGTTGAAAAAAACGCTTACCTCGCCCGTTGAAAAAAAAATACTCAAAATATTAAATATCAGGGAAATCTTGAAAGACATCAATGTGATCTAAGAGAATATCTTCATATTATCCGTCGATAGACTCAGATAAACAGATTCTTCAGAAAACTACTTGCTACTACTAAATCTCGAATGAAAAAAGCAGAAAGGAAACCAATTATTTCGAATAAATTAAATCATCTTGAAATTATCCTCCCATTTCAGAAAAGCATATGATTCTTTATGTATAGCCTAGAAACCATATTGAAATTTATAAATGAGTCAACTATTTATAAGATGTTCTATAGTCTCCTCATTTTCCTCACCCACAACTAGGGCTTTCAACCGAATTTCTTTGGAAGAGCATGTTGTTGCATCGTCCATGGCCTGTTCTAATGCGATTTAGAACAGACCATATTCTCCTGGGAAGGTCAAAACCAGGAACTCTGATGGAAGTATCAGTAATAAGATCTTTATTGTATTCTATTATATGTGATTTATAAAGTCATATTTGCGACGAAAAGGGAAGTATTTTTTTTTCCTTGCAAGTAAGTGAAAATTGAATTTCATTAAAACAAGTGAAAAAGGAATAAGATCCCCAGTAATAAAAAGTGTTTCAAATTGTTTCTAGTTCTTCAACTAGAAGTAAATAATATACTTCCTACCAATTATACCTTAATTGAGTCGCAATGAATAGTTCAGATTCAGTACCAATAAAAGTATGTACCTGATTCTGATACCACTCTGTATGTTCGAAGCTAGTTGCGACATCTACAATTCCAGGAAGAAACAACCGATTAAGTTACATACTCCATGCCAGTTTTGAGTAAATAGCAGGATTCTTCTTTCGTAAGAACCAAAACGCTACCAGAATGATATGAAATATAGTTCTACTTTTATTCAACGAAAGAAAGAAGAAAATGATCCGAAAAATATGAAGAACTTATAGGTTGGAATTCAGTTATTTCAAAGATCACAAATTAAAGATAAATCTCACATGAATCAGTAGCAATCAAAACGTGGATTTTGATGATTAGAAATACTTCCACTTACTTTTTTGAAAAATCAATAAATTCTGCCACCTAGTTTCGAGATCAAAAACTAACTTTCGAAATCATTCTTTCTGAGAGGTTTCTTTATTGCGCATCAATAGGATGTAGTTCTCTCAACAGATGTCCTTCTTAATATTGCTGGCAGATGTTTTAATGCTTGATCTAAGCCTTGTTTATAAATCTCTACTTATACCCTGAAGTGTAATTGGGAGAGTTGGCTGATAGAGAGCACTTTATTCAACTCCGCTATTATTATATTTGTAGTGATAAAATCTCACATTTGTCCACACTAATCTACAACATATGTAGCATTGGATTTTGAAGAGTCGCAACTAGTGTCCAATTTGAATTGAATTAATTGAATGAGCATCTCAAACTATAGCGCCCTCTATCATCTAACTCCCCCAACTACTGTCCATTGAATAACTAGAGTTATATAAACAAGGATCAAAGTGAATTCATTGAGGTTCTCAGAAGAGGCTATGAGAAAAACGAGACTCAAAATTCAATACGCGCATCCGCCAAAACTCGTTTGTCTAGTTAGTTCTCGTGAAAAACGCAATCGGCGCATCCACCAAAAATTTCGATAAGGTCGACCCGCCGCTCTCTAAAGATTTCCCGCGGCACGCCTGACCTAAATTTCCATCATCGACCTCCAGGAAACATTGTATACGTCCCCCGGAGGCGGGGTAAACGCCCCCGGGTCGCCCGATCGATACTCATCGCTACAAAACGCTCTCAGCTGATCGACCATTCGAAGTTCGAGGCGAAGTGACGCGTTTCTTCCTTCGAATCGCAGAAGATAAATTGGTGTTATTGGCCATAATGGAAACAATTGCACGGTCCAGCTGAGATTTTACGACCGGCTTTGAATTGGATTTTTTCCTGCTAGATTATGATTAATCGTTCTTGATTATTGATTCTTCTAGTTCGACCGTGATCGATTAACTTCCTTTGGAAGGAAAGAAGCATCAGCCAAGGACTTGATGAAGAAGAAAAAAATATCATTAGGATGAAAGTCGAAAGTTTGCGAGATTAATATACTCAGTCACCTAGACTTTGCTCAGATTCCGCTAGTATTTTAGTCGACAATTGATTTAGATTTAGAACAGGCCAAATTCTCCTGGGAAGGTCAAAACAAGGAACTCTGATGGAAGGATCAGAAAAAAGATATTTATTAAAAAAATTTTATACATTGCATTCAGATTGCCAGATTTTTTTGTCGCTTCTATTCATATCAATCAGAAAATTTGACCAAAAAAGTTTACGCGACTTCAATCTGGGTACCTTATAATCTGGAATATCGGTGAATATGGCGGGAAATGAATTCGGAAAGGAATTGAACAAAGCTGTTGTCTCTCTGCGAATATTGGGAGAGACAATATTCGAGAGGACTGGTAACCAAGGAGTAGGTGTAGACTTAATAGTACCAGTTATAATAATATAGAAAAATTTAGTTGGGCATAATTTTTTTTTTTTTTTACATGAGCACTGTTCAACCAAACAGGGCAACAATATTCAACAGCAGAAAAAACGAAAGCAAGCGCTGCCGTACGAAGTTTTGTTGCATCAGCGCCCAATGAGGAACGAGGAACCAGCTAGTTTCTGAAGAATATTGTTTCGAATTTCAAGCTTCAAACGAAGATCATCTAAAGGGGCATTGAAATTCAGAGAGGAATCTAGTTTGATTCCCCGGTATCTAGGATTGAAATTATGTTTTAAAGCAGAAGAACCGAAAGTTACACTCAATTTTCTATATTTCTGATGATTTTTCAAATGAAAACAAGAAACCTCGGTATTATTTTCATTCGGGCACAAACGCCACTAAAAAATAATTTTTCATCATATCCAAATCTGTGGAAAGGTTACTTTCTATTGTTTGAAAATTAGAATGATGAAAAGCCAGAGCAATATCATCAACATAAATAAATTTTTCCGAAGAAGTAGTTGGAATGTCACACAAACATAAATTGGATAGAAGAGGTGCTAAAACTGGACCTTGTGGAAGACCATTATTCAAAGTTTCGAAATTACTACTATTATTATAGAAAAAAACTCGGGACCTTCTGTCGGATAACATATTTTCTGATAGTTTATACATTTTTTCACATTTTAAATGATCATAGAGTTTATAAATTAATCCATTTTTCCATACAGTATCATATCCACAAATGATGTCCCTGATTTTAAGTTTTTATTGAACCCTGATTCAATAAATGTGGTGAGGCTAAGAATCTAATCGCAACAATTCTCATTTTTCCTGAAACCCCCCTGAAAATTCTGTCATGATTCTTCAATAGTTGATTCTATTCTAAATAGAATCAATCTCCCTAGAATTTTGAGAGAGACGCTCTATAAACTAATAGAACGCTAACTACTCGGATCAGAAAATTTTTTCCACGTTTCAAAATTGCCACTACTTTAGCCTTTCGAAATTCAATCGGAAAATTGCCGGAATTCAATTTATCATTATGAAAAGATAATAACCAAGATAGGACTTTTTTCCCAAATGTTTGATGAATTCTGGATAAATCCCATCAAAACCGGCTGCTCTTCTAAATTTTGTATATTTGATCGCTGAAATTAGTTCATCCATATTGAATTGGTTAGAAATAACATTCACGGTATGTTTTGATGTCCTAAATTCATGTGATTCCAACTTCATATCATATTGAATGAGTTGTCCGAATAACTATAATTTAGTTGAGGAAACTTGATTACATTTCATTACCGAATTTTAAATTTGTTAATTATGTGTTTGTCCCCCGCGGTTGAATAAACATTTGTATTAACTATTATATACTCGAAATAACGTCGTATTATTGATAAACAAACTTGAATTGATCATAACAAATACTTTTCAACTTGTTCTAACGATACAAGTTTTCGATGATAACGGAAAGAATCGTACTTAGAGATATTTAAAAATCAAAAATATTTTGTTATGACTATTTTATAATCGAAATGATTCGAAATTTTATACTCGAAATGACGTCATATTATTTATGAACAAACTTGAATTGATCATAACAAATACTTTTCAACCTGTTCTAACGATACAAGTTTTCGATGATGACGGAAAGAATCGTACTCAGAGAAATTTTAAAACTAAAAATATTGTGTTATGACTATTTTAAACTCGAAATGACGTCGTATTATTGATGAACAAATTTAAATTGATCATAACAAATACTTTTCAACAAGTTTTCGAAGATGATGGAAAGAATCGTACTTAGAGAAATTTGAAAATCAAAAATATTTTGTTATGACTATTTTATACGTCGTATTATTGATGAACAAATTTAAATTGATCATAACAAATACTTTTCAACGAGTTTTCGATGTTGACGGAAAGAATCGTACTCAGAGAAATTTGAAAATCAAAAATATTGTGTTATGACTATTTTAAACTCGAAATGACGTCGTATTATTGATGAACAAACTTGAATTGATCATAACAAATACTTTTCAACAAGTTTTCGATGATGATGGAAAGAATCGTACTTAGAGAAATTTGAAAATCAAAAATATTTTGTTATGTCATTTCACACTCGAAATGATGTCGTATTATTGATGAACAAACTTGAATTGATCATAACGAATACTTTTCAACAAGTTTTCGATGATGATGGAAAAAATCGTACTTAGAGAAATTTGAAAATCAAAAATATTTTGTTATGACTATTTTATACTCGAAATGACGTCGTTTTATTGATGAACAAACTGGAATTGATCATAACAAATACTTTCCAATGAGTTTTAACGATACAAGTTCTCGATAATGACGGAAAGAATCGTACTTAGAGAAATTTAAAAATCAAAAATATTGTGTTATGACTATTTTATACTCGAAATGACGTCGTATTATTGATGAACAAACTTGAATTGATCGTAACAAATAGTCTTGGCATTGATGCAAAAAGATGCTCTATTTCTTCTTGAGGGTTACTATCAGAAGCTACTTGTACTTCATGTCTCAGAGCCAGGGGTTGGGGTAAATTCCCAAGCCTTCTACCTATGAGGTCCGAAACGTGCTCTATGGCCGAAAGATCGGGAGATCTGGGCGGCCAAGGCAACATGAGATCGAGCATAATCTTGGATTCCCTTCAGGCCTTCGCTCGCACCCGCCCCTGTCCTCGTTCGGAAAGCCGCTTTGCCGCACGCTTTCCCGCATCGCATGGAGCGCCGGACTAATAGGTCGACTTGTATCGGGTTTTACTTTCGTTATTAAAATCCTATCCGGTGGGAGTTGGCGTTGCTCGTGGACTATTTTTCGACGTCCATATTTCTGGCGTTCGTCGCTCCGTACACGCGTTGTTTTGGAGGCGTTTTACGCGTTGGATTGGAGGACTTAGCCCCCTCCGGAATCTCCACCAGAAAGGCCCGGTGCTCCAGTAGGTCGGTCAGTGTGTCGCGACGCTTGCATTTTGGCGGAGGAGCTCTTTGTTGACTCGCGAGGTTTCCCTTCAAATCAGGTGAGTTTTGATGGAAATATTTACGGTATTCATGTTATGTTGAATGAGACTGAAATATTTTTGAATCGGGAAAAGCTACTTTCGGAATTGAATGAAATTCAACGTGAAATATCGAAAATTTTATGTCTTAAATGCGGTTTGATGTTTAAACGCGAGAATTTCATGGAATTTCTGTATTTTCTTTAGGGTATTGAAGAAACTCTTCGACATCATCCTAAACATATATTAAACTTCCGAAAAAAAAGTGGCCATCGATTAACAATTCAATTTTGAGTTAAATTTTTATGAGCAATAATTTCGTGAATATCCAGACGAACGATCGATTTCCATGATATTTTCATCATTTTCTGGGATAAATGTATGAAAATTCTTATATACCAAGAAACATAGATAATACAATAGTGTGTTATGTTGAATGAAAATGAAATATTCTAGAATCAGGAAGAGCTACTTTCAAAATTGAAGGAAATTCAACATGAAATATCGAAAATTGTACGTGTTGAATTCGATTTGATGTTTAAACGCGAGAATTCTATGGAATTTTTATATTTTCTTCAGGGTATTGAAGAAACTCTTCGTACTCATCCTAAACATATATTAAACTTCCGAAAAAAAGTGGCCATCGATTAACAATTTGATTTTGAGTAAAATTCTTATGAGCTGTAATTTCGTGAATATCCAGACGAACGATCGATTTCCATGATATTTTCATCATTTTCTGGGATAAATGTATGAAAATTCTTATATACCAATAAACATAGATAAAACAATAGTGTGTTATGTTGAATGAGACTGAAATATTCTAGAATCAGGAAGAGCTACTTTCAAAATTAAAGGAAATTCAACATGAAATATCGGAAATTGTACGTGTTGAATTCGATTTGATGTTTAAACGCGAGAATTCTATGGAATTTTTATATTTTCTCTAGGGTATTGAAGAAACTTTTCGAACTCATCCTAAACATATATTAAACTTCCGAAAAAAGTGGACATCGATTAACAATTTAATTTTGAGTAAAATTTGTATGAGCTGTAATTTCGTGAATATCCAGACGTACGATCGATTTCCATGATATTTTCATCATTTTCTGGAATAAATGTATGATAATTCTTATATACCAAGAAACATCGACAATACAATAGAATTGATACATATTGCACAATGTTCGATTTATTTGTCTCCATCTGATTTTTCATATGAATTATGAAGTTATGAGTTCCAATTGTTACTTCATATATGCAAAACATAACATTCTGCTGAATACAACAATTTGGAACTTGTAACCTCATTATTTATATGAAGAATCAAATGTAGACAAATAAATCGAACATTTCGTAATATGATTCCTGAACTTTTCATTCATATATCATATCTCGCAAATTGACGAAGATATGAAAATTTCATCATTCGTGTAGATTTCAATTTTCCTTGACGAAATAATCGAGACAATGTTTCCAAAATTTGTATCATTCATCAGTTACATAAATCATTATCTAGGTATTGATCCATTGTATAATACACTCACACAGATTGAAGTCATCATACAGAGTAATTAATAATTCACGATCGGTTTCTCACGTAAAAATTGTTTCGTTCCCATAATCGTTTGTCCTAGCTTTTTTCGGGATACAGAACGTCCCCAAAAAAACAATGTATGGCCTAACTTTTCATTTGCTCCCAGTTTTCAAAACGAAATCATTCAAAAAAATTGTTCGAATAATGTTTCAGAAAATGCAAAAAACTTTTTGAATTTTTCTTCTTTTCTTTTTTTTATTCAAAACTGCCCCATTACTCGTTACATTAGAAGGTTCAGGGTCGATTTCACAAAACTTTAATTGTGTGATTGAAAAACCTTACGTGAATTAGGCCCAATCGAATCACTCGTTTTGAAATTTCCACGAATCGCGGTGGCACCAATTAATTTAACGGTACAAACAAAGTTTTGTGAAACCGACCCCTATTCATTTAAACAATACAAATTGTTTACAGTTTTATGAAAAACTGATACTCTCAAATTTTCCCCTTTCATCACCTTCTAACTCCAGAAAAAGACTTGATTAATTTCCAAATTCATCAATGTCACCCTGTTTTACCACATCTCTCTCCTCTCAAATGTAAAATGATCTAAACGGTGCTATAAAAAATCGTATCGTTCTCGTTCCCAAATACAAATCATGATCCAAACCAGAAAACACTCCTATTATTCGAATTACGAAACCTCCCTAATACGAGCAGCTCCACGAGATAAACGATCATTCATCTGGCCATAAAACCCAATTCGTTGACAAATATGCAATGTCAAAGAAGGAGGTCGAGCTCATTGAAATTCACCTACACAAACGCTAGTGAAAGAGATCTTACCACACGTATAGTCATTTGAATTTTATAATTCGAAATCGTCCGATTAAGCGAAACAACGATGGGGGCAAACGCTTTCGATTTCAGATGTTCGCGACGAAAAAATAACGACCAAAAGTGTCAGGCGAAAGTTCCTCGGCGCATTATCTAATGGTAAACAAACTATTTAACTAATGGTAATTATGCAACATACAAGAGTGTGAGCGAAGCCAGTTTATCGGAAAGAGGACTTCAAACTATTAATTTCAACGGCACAATGTTGAGAATCATAAGCAATATAAAACGTTCTGAAACATCCAAAAAGTGTTTTAAACAGAATTTTTCCAGGCAAGCGTGAGCGAAAATTCTCAAATCGATGACAACTGCAAGCTAGTTAACAATGGAAACGAGTAAAACCTTAAAAGTCAACAGGAAATCGTCAAATAGCGCACACTTCCAATATCAAAACAATTCACGTTTCATAACACTCTTGAAATGCTGGCTAATAAACATACAATCTGGCAGAAAAGGCAGTCAATTAACACTCAATAAAAGAGCAATATCTAAATTACCAAAACGATTAAATAACCTCATTTATAGAGGCGTAATCGAATCTGGATGGTGTTTCGTCAAAATAATGGCTCGGATCAAATTTCTAATAATTTTCCTTCAAAGTGCAATGGGTCGAAAGTGGCGATGATGTACAATTTTAACACTTCTGTTTTCATTGGCATTCATGAACGTTCGAATCAACGAGGTCAATTGGCTAGGAGAAAGACGAGCACAATTGGCTGAAGCAGATGTTCGTATCCGATCAAAATGCTTCCTTTATCGATCTCTAACGAAGAATCATCAAAGATCACTTATCAAAGCAACTAACTACATCCTCCATTGGTTTTCTGCCCTCTCCAGTATCCTATTGAAAAAACTGGAAATCCATAACCCTTTTTTCCACTCCCAAAGCATCAGTAAGCATAAAAAAAATCCTGATCCACCTTAGAGGCTTTTACCTTCCAACGTTACACAGTGTGTTGAACTACAAGAGATAATTTGGTAAGAGGGCTATCACACTATGTTAACACCTGACTCGGAAGTTCTTCAGATGATAACCATTGTGATAACTTTCGAAGTTTGTTTGGACAGATAAACATTGTGATAAATTGTAAGTTAAACGTTTCCTGGGTATTAAAATACTTTCGCTATAAAGACTAATTTGAAGCCAGTTATCACGGTCTACGGAATGCACGGTTTTTTTATTTATCCAGCTGTTTACCTAAATGTTTTAACTCCGCAATAGATTGTCAATCCGCTGCAGTTTTAAGTCTTTATATTGTTACTTTTTTATTGGATCATAATGTATATTTATGAAGAAAATCATTTTAAAATATCTTCTTGCGTGAATGAGGATCCTGCACTAATTCTTCACGAGATTCTTTCCCCTAAAAGAGCCATTTTTCAACTTATGAAAGGTCAGGTCAAAATGCTATCATACAATCACCTGAAAACAGCATTATATAAAGAGCTAACCACTTCATATCTCATGAAAGGTCAGAGCCCTCATAACTAAATATCAAACCATATTTGCAATGATGATTTACGTTCGAAAACGTGGCACAGGTTCTTGAAGATAATATTGAAGTCAACGGTTGAGATCATTAAATGAGAAAAGGTGTTAATGGTCTATTTTTGTAGATGAGATTTTAATGAAGTCATCGTTTTTTATGACGTTCCAATATTAGGAGTGTTGGATACAGAAATACACTGCGCAAAAAAATCAACGCACATTCTGAAAATCTCAATTTTAATGAAAGTTAACTCTACATTGACTTCATAACTTATTTTTTATGTTCTCTCGGGAAGGTGCTGAACGAAACGGGACACATTAAATGGAAGAAAAATTCAGAATATACCTAATTTTATGTGAAAGAAGAGAAATGAACAATTTTCATAATACTGGAATGCTGATAAGTGATTTTATACTTGGTATTTCCACCCCTTGCGTTAATTACAGCTCGGCAACGACGGTTCATACTGAAAATTAGTGATCTTGAAATGTTCTGATCTAATCCTTCCCAGATTTTTCCGAGTTGTCATTAAGAGTAGCTGGATGATTTTCTGAACTTCTCAGCCTTCTATTGAGGTTGTCTCCAACCTGCTCAATCGGATTGAGATCTGGACTTTTTGCTGGCCATTCCTTTCGAGAGACTTCAACCTCTTCAAGGTACCCCTGAACGATGCGCGCACGATGGAGTCTGGCATTATCGTCCATAAAAATGAAATTTTCACCAATGTATCGGTCAAATGGCACTACATGCTCTTCAAGAATGTTCCTCATATACTTATCAGCATTCATAGCTCCATTATCAACGACCACTAGGTCTGTGCGAGCAGTCAAAGATATTTCACCTTATACCATAATCGATCCTTCCCCGAAAACAGTAGTATGCAGGAAATTGCACTGGGCATATCTTTCATGTGGACGTCTGTATGCGAGAGAACGTCGATCACAATGGTAGAGGCAGAATCTAGACTCATCTGTGAATAAAACTCTTTCCCAATCGGCCTCTTTCCAATGGATATGCTCTCTCGCAAAATCCCCCTTCGATGGGCGGGGGTAAGAGATGGGCTTCTTGCCGCGACACGAGGCCTTAAATCATATTCTCTGAGGCGATTTCTTATTGTCTGAGTGCTAATTTGCACCCCATGAGTTTGCTCAAGCTGACTTTGAAGAAGGCGAGCGGTTGCAAACCATTGTCTCAACGAAGAAACTCTCAAGTAACGTTCTTGAATGGCAGTTGTTACCCGTGGTCTACCCTGTCCTAGTCTTCGGACATTCATACCTGTCTCCCTGGACACACTTGTATGGGAAACTCCAAACCTTTCTGCAATTCTTGTGTATGTCCACCCTTCTTCTCGCAAAACTACCGCTTGGGCACATTCCTCTTGGGTCAAATTGCGTGTTTCGCGTTGCATAGCGATCGAGTGTAGAAAATCAAACGAGAGGAAAACATATTGATCACTAGAATTGATCAAGAACAACTGATTTTAGAATGAAGCCAATACATTCAAAATCTGATAATATTATCTTATCCCTATTCCTGCTGAGAAAAAACATCTGTATTGAAGAAAAACGTTGAAAGTGGATAACATATGCATGCATAATTCTGATAAGAATAAATATCATTGAGAACACCTTTAGTTGTAGAATGAATTTGAGATGTCCATAATGTACGTTAATTTTCTTGGGCAGTGTAGTTTGTGAATTGTTCAACAAGAACTTTCCCGCGAATGTTTTTGCCATCTCCAATCATTCACCTCCCAACAGATCATGGGAAACGGTTGCTTCTCCCAATTCCGATTTCATTAAACGGTGTTAATTGTCGAGGACGGTACTTCCTGTAAAGGAATTACATAAGCGGTACAATTCTAGTTTTCTCCGGCGACCAACAATGTTATTTTCCAATTGGAACAACAATAAATTAAATGAATACACAATTAGACATTTCGCCATTATATGATAATTTGCCTCTCTACATCTCAGCAACTGCGTTACGAGTATCTAGAACCAGGTGAATATATCACAGCTCTATTTAGAATGATCTCTTATAGCCTCGAAATATGATACTTTAATTATATTCATATCATGTTTCCCAAAAAAAATTCTTCATTTTCTCCAGACCTCCTCAATAATAGTGTTATCATTCCCCTTCAAAAATTCCCTTAAAAAATAATACAATAGTTCAGCGTTCTTGATATAAAAACCACAAAAACCTACACATACTTAAAAAAATTAAAGTAACCATAGGAAGAAATATATATGTTGTATTTTTCGTGTTGCAGATTCGAAATGACGTCCTCTCCAGCAATCGCCCAAAAGGAGAAGACAAACTCAAAGTCGTCCTCAAACGTGACCCTGTCCCAGCAATCCAAAGGCAACCCCTTAGACCAGAGGAATACCCCGCCGCTGACCGCCTGGTGGAGGGTGTTCAAGCTGGTCAACCTGATGATGCAGACTAGGTGTTAGGATTTCCCAAGCTGTTAGATAGTTTAAACCTAGCCCTTATCAACTGTAACGATCAGGTTCTCCAGTTGGAGAATTTTAGAAATACAAAATAAATGTGGGTGCCAGTCCGACCCTGTCTAGTCCAAACCTGTACTGGATCCGTTCCTGCATTCCAAGGATTTCGATGGGTTGAAATCGATTTCAAATCTACGAATCACCATATCATCATTTCAATTATCGTCCATGCGAATAATTTGCAAGTTTATGTGATTGATTGATCAATGATAACACAAGTGATATCCTACAATAAAAAATATATCTGTTCTGCATAACGAACGTGAAAAGAATGTAAATGATACCTATACACCTTCATCAAAATAAATTCCCGTTTTTTTTTGTTAACTCGTCTATATATAATACTTTTGAATATGTTCTACGACCGTCTTTTTGTCATTTCTTTTAATCTTACAATTAATTTGGAGTATATTTATGTTTTTGAATCCAGGTAATTATTATACTTTCAAAAATTTTTCTTACCCTTACAATATCATTATATCCTTCCAGAACTATTTTCAAACGCGTTTCAACTGCAAATACGCTGACGAATTGTTGTGATTTTTGAAAATTGAGCACGTTTGATGCATATTATGTCATATTAAAAAAGTATATTTAAAATAGAGAAATAAAGTGGTTGTTAGAAAATTCAGTTTTTTTATTGGCCTTCCATTCAAAAGGTTGATGTGTCTTTCATTGAAAGGGATATCTAAAAGCTTTGATCGTATCTGGTCAGAATTTTTCAAAAATTACGGTGACAATATTCTTTCGAGCATTTAGGCCGTCGTCGTAGATTAGTTCTCGACGTTTCGCCAGTTCAAGTGTCTGGCATCTTCAGGAGTTATATTTCAGGAGATGTTCTCACTGGACTGAACTGGCTACACTGACTTCACTCAGGCAGTTCAGTCCAGTGAGAACATCTCCTGAAATATAACTCCTGAAGATGCCAGACACTCGAACTGGCGAAACGTCGAGAACTAATCTACGACGACGGCCTAAATGCTCGGAAGAACATGTCACATTGAACGATGGCCGCGAAAGCCTCAACCAATTCAATTCGAAATATGATTGCTTTATTGATGAGGTTTCAAAATATCGGCGTAGGTACATGAGGGAGCTGCAGTGAAAGTTGAGATGAAAGGGTAAACCCCCACATTCGTCTAATGCACTAAATAAGGGTTTCCAAAAAAAATTGAAATTTTGACCGAAAGAATCCAAAGGGATAGACCCCCCCTAAAACGCTTTATTTTGCTTTCTCAGAGAAAATCCAGGGGACCCATGGTAAATTTTGTGCATGGAGGTTCTGAAACAGGTCCAGAGGATCAAGAGAAAATAGCTAGTTGATCACTGTCATACATATCCTTGCCAGTAAAGCCCTTTTTTTGCGGAAATACAGATTTTTGAGGTCGATCTATCTAATAAAGATAAAATTATTTTAGTTTTCCTGATTTTGAAATTTTTCACCTTCAAAATGAAAATTTTCAAATTTCAAACTTACATATCTTGACTTCTACGAGTCGCAGTGATGCCTGATTTGCAGAAAAGTGATCAATGGGGACAGCACAATAATTCTAACACAAAAAAACGCAATAAAAAAATTTTGAAATATTGGTTGAAAAACTCGTAAGGGGAAGCCCCCCCTAAAACACTATATTTCGGATTCTCACACGCAATCCGGGGGGGTTGAGGTAATTTTTGTGCATGGAGGTTCTATAGAAACGGTCGAGCAGATTCAGAAAGTATACCTAGTTGATCACTGTCACACATATCCTTGCCAATACAGCTCTTTGAATTCAACTCGAAAATGAAAAAACAACTTTATTTTTTTCGCGAAAACTACGTCCGATTCATTCGAGATTGCATTCGAAACACAGGGTTTCGAGGTCGATCTATCTGATAAAGATAAATTCCAGTTTTCCTGATTTTGAAATTTTGCACCTTCAAAACGAAAATTTTCAAATTTGCACAACTTTCGTCAGAATGGTGCTAAGTTTTCAGGTAAATTGAGCATAAGTTTCTCCATTCAGTTTATTGGCATTGCCCAATGACACACCCTGTATAATTGGAACACCCTGTATACTTTAATAATTCCATGTCAACGTGACCCTCAAAATACTCTCGAATGAACTTCACGAATCCATTTTTAACCAATCCAACGCAGCAGACACAAAAAAATTAAAGCGGAAATAGAAAATAATCTCTCCAACCTCTCGAAATCCCGTCTGTATTAATAACATCGAAATTCAGTCATGAAAGAAAGTATAATATTGAATTTCAGTACATAAATTTGATCACCTTACCGAAATGTTCTGATACGAGTAAGACTCGTCTAATGTATTCTACATACCTCGAAATCGTACCGAAACTTAAAAATAGTTCTTAAATGGTCGGAAGACAAAAAGGTCGCCTCATTTATAATGAAGTCACCTAAGTTTTTACGTGTCTGGAGTCCTACAGCCGTTAAAACTCCTCTGGAAAAACAACGAGTAAAATTTGTAGCCGAAATTAGTGACAAAATAGATTTATGACTTCTTGCGTCGTGTTAGGTTTATTTTGAAACATTTCCCTTAATTTAAACCGTAAATTACATCATTTCCGTGTCGAAAACAAATGGTTGAATGATTAAAAGTTTTGAGTACAGAATATTTTATGTTCTATGATCAAAAATGCCAGTTTCTATGCTCATAAACTGTTATTTCGAAATATTTTATCCAAACATCATTGTTTCATTTTTCGACACGTTATTATGTGACGAACATGAACGTATATTCGTTTCCTAACAAAAATCTAGAATTAAATGTGAATTAATCAAGCTCACCTAAGAGATTTGGTTTTTCGTACAGTCGTCGGGCTTTTTCTGTTGGGCCTATCAGCTGCAGAAGTGCTCAAAGATTTCGGCCTATGACCCTCCGTTCTGAAAAAGAAACGAGACAATTTTCAATGTGTACAGATATTAGAAAAATTTCGTACTTTCTTAAGCTATTTTTCGTAACTACAACTAAAGTTTCACTCACAACGAACCACAACACTAAAATCAAAAGTCATAGAGCTTTTGTGTTCTCAATCAAAAATCATAGTACACTTCGAAATTCTGATAGATGAATTTTTTGAACTACTTTTAGGCGTAGTTTGGACTTTCATTACTCTGGAATCTTCATTTGGATTTCTTTTTGTGAAATGTTTAAAAGATGATGAGCAAAATCAGCAATACCGATTAAATATAAACTTACTCTTTGACCTCCAGGGAATCCATGGAGTTGGATTCGAAATTAAACCTGCTGCTTGGTTTTTCAGTTAAAGGACTGGAAGGATTCGATTTCGTCTTGAAACTGCCAGTTCCCAAAATTTTCTGCAGTTTGGTGCGAAACTTGTGAGTTTTTGGTGAAATGGGCGATTTGTCCGTACTGCCAACGTTCAAAGTAGACGGCTTCATCATAAAAACTACGAACACTGTTAAAACCACGAAAAATAACAGGATAACTTCTTGGGAATAAGCAAAGGGGTGAATATTTTCATACACGCTCATATCACTCATCTCTATATCTGTACACCGATAATGTTATCATGTTACCCCCTCAAAGTGCGAAACGAGTATCCCTCATAAACTTTTACAACTCTACCAGCTGGCAAAGTTGTAAAATCCCAAATCACTTACTGGGCGATCAACGTCTTTACAGTACGAAACACCGATTTACTTATGGGTTCTCCCGAATATTTTTCATGTGGTGTATTTTGGCGGAAACAAACAGAACTTCTGCTATCAACTTCCGGTTCTCTGGTGTACCGCGTCCGCTTATGGGGTGCTTGATGCACTATGGAAGTGAAAAAAATGACTTGGCACTCCAGCTTCGAGAATGGAGACTGAGATAAGAGTGTTGAAGATGTTGCAATTGATAGGTTGATAACAGAGCCAAGAATTTTGTTGACAATCGTTAGTTTTCACTGGGGAAATTGCATGCTATCTTCTTAGTTATTGTAATTTCCTACTTGGGCGGGCGCTTGTAGTCGATATAAATTGAAAATTTGTTGCAGATTTTGTTCAGTAAATATTAGCTCTTTTCAACAACTCAAATGTAAATTAGAAATTCAATAATAGTGTTATTACAGGACAATTGACTTAAAAAATCATAAAAATCAATTGAGTGGTTTAAGGGACTTTAGAAAATGTGTGAAATTTTTGGTGGAAATTTTTTTTTGGGACAGTGTGAATGTAGTATGTTTAAGTAACTGGGAAGTAATTGGAATTTAAATTTGATTTTGATTATTGACATTACTTTATTTTGACATTATCAAATGGCCATCGACCTAAGTCCTTCAGCCTACATAGTATTTAAATTATTTTAGGAATTTTTAGGAAAAAAAAAATTATCACAATATTAGAATTCAACAGTTTTTAAGTATTTGTAGTGAAGTGCAAGTTGGGAATTTTCTGCTCGAGTGTACCACTGGATCGTTGTGCATCAGCTATATCTCCTAATTTTTCTAGCCTCTCGATAAAGTTCTTGTTTAATTTTTTGATGCGCTCTCTGATGGGTTCTATCCTTGTTGTCTGGTAGAGCAAAGGATTGGGAGGGTTATATAGTGGGTTATTTGGGTGCCTTAATTTTGTTGTTGTTCTAAGGGATGTTGTTTCAGCTACCTCCAAGACCTTCATTACAGATTCTCTGCAATTCGCGTACAATGGATGTCCATATTCAAGTATTGGTTTGCATATGGATTTGTAAATGATTGCTGCTGTTTTCATGTTGATTCCTTGGTCCATATATGTCAGACATCTTAAGTGTTTGGCTCTACTAACAATTTTTTTCTTTACATTTTTAGCGTGGAATTTCAGGCTAGCTTTGTTGTCTATTTGAATTTGAATTTATTGATGGTGTTAGTTTGACTCTTATGTTGTATCAGTTGGGGATTGAACTGTGATGTTGTTGGTGAATATAATTAGTTGAGATTTTCCTGGATTACCTTTTAGATTTTGAATTATTGTATGTATTATTTTTAATTGTATGAAATTTTATCAGTATGCATTGTTAGTAGGTATACATATTTTTGTATTTCAATTATTGTGCTGATATTCTTCGAATATTTTTATAAGTTCACTTCTCTATATATCTTAGGGTACCAAATATGACTTGATTAAACAAATAAAATATCAAATCATCTTAAAATTTTATTCTTAAATTATAAGAATTTTTTTTACAACATTCAGGACGTCACTTTCAAAATATACCTCAGAAATTCGAGATTCCCTAAAAATTAAAGCTTTTTATCAAATATTTAAAAGAGAAATGTTTATATTTATCAATATTCCTCGTATCCAGGCATTGGGAATTGGTTGCTGAACTTTTGGACTTCGTTCTTGAGAGCTTCCACTTTGTCTTTGAAAATTTCATCTGTATGCAGAACGTTCTTATAATCTACGAGTTTAGGTCCAGACTTCTCGCTGATCTCTCTTGCCAGTTTCAGGGTACGATCGATAAGATCGACGACAGTGTCGATATCTTTTTCTACGAGTCCACGAGTGGTCAACGCAGGGGTGCCTGAAATCATACTTATCAGAATTCGAAAATATTGATATTTATTTTCTCTCATACCTAATCGAATTCCAGATGGGTTCAAAGCACTCTTATCTCCAGGAACGGTATTTTTATTGCAAGCGATTGAAACTTCTTCTAATATGTACTCGGCTTTGGATCCTGTAAGTTTGGCGCTTCTTAAATCGACAAGCAATACGTGAAGATCAGTTCCCCCTGTCACGATTTTATAACCCTTCGATTCTAAACCAGAAGCTAATCTCTTTGCGTTAGCAACTACCTGTTGTTGGTATTTAACAAATTCTGGTTCTTTTGTTTGTTTCATCGCCGTTGCCACAGCTGCAATTTGATGATTGTGGGGGCCACCTAAAATAACAGAAGATTAATTTAACCTACAACGAATCCTAACCTAACTTAACCTCACAAATCAATTTTCAAAATTGTTTACCTTGAAGGCCTGGGAATACTGCTTGATTGATTTTATTTTCCAAATCATACATTATCTTCTCCCCCTTATTGTTAACTTTCCTAACACCTTTTCTGAAGAATATAACTCCAGACCTCGGACCTCTCAAACTTTTATGTGTTGTAGTCGTTACGATATCACTATAATCAAAAGGACTGGGTGTAACACCTGAAAATGAAAATAAATAAATATATTTTTCTTCGTTATTATTTCGAAAACCCAACCTGCTGCAACAAGTCCTGAAATATGCGCCATATCAGCCATCAAATAAGCTCCAACATCATCGCAAATTTCCTTGAATCTCTTATAATCTAAGGCTCTAGAATAGCAACTTGTTCCAGCAATGATCAACTTAGGTCTGAATAACCTTGCAGTTTTTAATAATTCATCATAATCTATCAGACCAGTATCAGGATTCACCTAGAAAATATTATATCACAACTTCTGAAAACATTTTAGTGAAGGGTATTTTACTTTATATGGCATTGATTCAAAGAACATTGAGGTTGCAGATATTTTCTTCTGAGGAGTGAAAAAACCGTGGGTTAAGTGACCTCCATCAGGTAAATCCAGACCCATTATCCGACCATGAGGCTCAACAATTGCTAGAATGACCATTTTTAGAGATATTTCAAACCGCTTTTGAATCAAGAGGTTCTTACCAGTATAGACAGCGAAATTTGCAGGTGAACCAGAAAGAGGTTGAACATTTGCTCCCCATTCTTCGGGATTTAAATTATAAGCCTCTAAAGATCTTTTCTGAGCCAATATTTCTATTTGATCAATGTACTCGTTACCTCCATAATATCTAGAAACATATAAACAATCGATGATACTTATTTCTTCGAGGAAAAACAAGTCTAATAGTAGTTTTACCTTTGCCCAGGGAGTCCTTCGGAATACTTGTTACTCAGGCACGACCCCAAGCATTGCAATACTGCCATCGATGTGAAATTTTCCGATGCAATCATCTCCAATCCAGAACATTGCCTCTTTTTTTCTTTCTTAATAAGGTCGTACAATTCTGGATCGGAATCCCACAGATTCGTGTTCAACGATTTCAAAGCAGAATCACCCATTTTCGGTAGATTTTGGAACTCCCTTCTGAGTAATACCTGTGAACATATTTTCCAGTTTTTTAAAAAGGAACGCATAAAGAAAACTAGCACGAACAAAAGGAAAGGTTATATTCTAACCTGTATCGAAAATTTTAATAGTTTTGTAAAAGATATACTGGAGGAATTATAGGCTGATCAATTCGAAAACGTATTCTCAATTAACTGACGAAACTCTTCGACAACTGTAATATTCCTTAAAGATAAGGCATAATCAAGAATTGAGCAATTGAAAGGTCATTTTAATGTAATAAGTTAACTTACTTGCGTAGAGGCTTATTTACTAGTTTACTGAATAGAAAAAAATATATTACAACATTCCATGTCGTGGCAAAACAGAATTAGTCAGAAATTATTATAATTAACTTGATTTACTCACTTTGAAAGAGGAATGCAACAGGTGTTGTTTACAAATTGAACTAGCGCGGGAAAACATGTAAAATTCAAATTTATAAACCTATTAAAATAAATAAATGTAGTAGGAATGTTCGAAGAGATGTTGCATCACAACGCAAATATTTTTCAATTAGCCAAGAAGTTATAACCGTTCAAGAAAAGTCCGATTCTGTTCTTTATCGTTCTAATTTCTCGCAAGTCGAACTTATCGACTCTCTCATTGATAAGATTCTTGTTGTAAAAACATTGCCTAATGTTTAATGGAATTTTTGATAAGTGCATTTGCTTCGATTGTATTCGTTTTTTGAGGCTTAAACAATCAGACGAATAATTATTCAGATAAAGAGCAAGTAGATGGAATTTATTCTCCTATTTTTTCGCTGTTTCATTTACTTTTGACTCTGGTTTTCGAGTTGAAGCTGTTAATTTTTGAGGAAGAGTTGAATTTTCTCTCAAACGCATTCAGTAAGTTCATTTGCAGAAAAAAAACAAAAAAAATTTCATCTTATCATAGAGAAATAAACATTTTATTTTATACATGACGTTTTATACAGATTCTACAAGAATCGAACATGAAAAATAAGGATTCCTATTTCTGTAAAGGTTAGTTGGAGACTTGACAGATGGCTCTCATCGTTTGACAGATCGCCATCACTAAAAAATTTTTTAAAGCGCTGCTTTCAGTCCACAGAAAATGCCTCCATTTTGTTTATTTTCTAGTGAAAAAGTGTAGTGTCGGCAATCTTGTAAAAGTTGAAAGTAAAATTGAAGGCATCGAAATAATCTACGTATTTTCTGGAAGTTCTTAAATACAATCGTATATATGTTACTTGTGTGTCCCCCTCGCCCAGAGGGTTCGAAAGATAGCAGACATTGGGCGCATCGCAAGTAAGCACTTCGTCAAATTGACTGCAATATCGGGCACTAAAAATAATCACAATTTGAATAACTCCCGTTCGGTTGTTACGGACAAAGAAATAATCCTCACTTTGAATAATAAAAAGACCAAAGGTGTTTTCTCGTTCGGAAATTCCAAAGAAAAGTCTGCAGCCCCTAAAACACCACCCTTGATAATGAATAATCACGTGACAGGCCACTATAGGAGGAACGAAGATAATGCGAATCCTCAAAATGCTGTGAACGATGTAGTTGAAGAAATGGAAACTCAAGAAGGTAAGTCAAAAGCAGCCATGAATTCGCGAAATCAAAATTGACAGTTCAATCATCGCCTTGACTGATGACAGCTTGTTTATTTCTTAACTCTGGGGGCTTAGTTCTGTGCTAGTTTTACTGTGGGAGTATTTATATAGTGACTACAGTGGAGTACATCGCAGATACAGGCGGTGAAATGGAGCAAACAAATGGGGACATTATGGTTGGACCACAAATGGATCCCAATATGCCCATTCTTCAAGATGCCGATATGGAGGAAGATGAGGCTCGTAGTGAGGCCACCTTCAGATACACCGTAACCAACTTTAGCAAACTCAAGGTGAGCTCTTGTTCCCCGCATCTCACAGATAGAACTCCAAACTATAAAGTGGCATTCACACCTTTTTTGTTCTCTCTCATATTTTGACACTTTTACCGATCTATTTCAAGAATGTTCGGTATCAATATCATTTTCCACTCGCAGGATTCCGCCTTGTCAGAAGCATGCTATGTCAGGAACCTACCATGGAAAATTATGGTTATGCCCCGCAGTAGTCAAACTCAAGAGAGGACCCCTCAAAGATCGCTGGGTTTTTTCCTACAATGTAACGGAGAGAGCGAGTCGAGCTCATGGTCCTGTCATGCTACTGCGGAATTGAGGTTGCTTAGTGTCCGCCCAGATGTAGACCATTTTTCTCGAAAGATACAACACTTGTTTTTCTCCAAGGTAAGCTTCGAACGAAAAATCAATACTCTTTTTCCTAATTAAAACTGAAATTTTAGGAAATCATAATAACTTTGTATTTTTATTTCCATTTTATGGTTCCTTCACATATAATCTATTTTTCTTTGTTATTCTTACTAAAATTATTTGACATTTCTGAATTGAGGTTAGAAATGAATTAACATGCTTTCACTATGAATGAAATTTGTTTTTCTACTCTGATACTGGCTTCATTCTTCTTAATTTGGGTCTTTTTCATGATGGGTATGGTATAATTCTTTTGACTTGGTTATTTTTTTCTGTGTCTTGTATGTTTTTTACTTTCCATCTGTCCTATGACGTTTTTACGTATTGGCTACTTTTGATTAGTTTTTTCATCAAAATTTGTGTCGTTTTTGTGAAGACTTGGGATTTTGCAGGAAAATGACTGGGGTTTCTCACATTTTATGTCATGGAATGATGTGCTTGACCCTGAGAAAGGATACATCAAAGACGACACCATTACGCTTGAAGTACACGTTAACGCTGATGCACCTCATGGAGTTTCTTGGGATAGCAAGAAGCACACCGGTATTTCTGACATTCCCCTCCCTAACCGCAAAAGACTTAACCTTGTTTTCCGCAGGTTACGTGGGCCTTAAGAATCAAGGGGCCACTTGCTACATGAATTCTTTGCTTCAAACCCTGTATTTCACAAATCAGCTCAGGAAAGCTGTGTACAAAATGCCCACGGAATCGGACGATTCCACTAAATCTGTCGCCTGGCCTTGCAACGAGTGTTTCATGAGCTCCAGTTTTGCGACAAGCCTGTTGGCACGAAAAAGTTGACCAAAAGTTTCGGCTGGGAAACGTTGGATTCATTTATGCAACATGATGTCCAAGAATTTCTCCGGGTAAATTAAAAAGAAGCATATCGATATATTCCAGGACTGAACAAACCTTTTTCCAGGTATTATTGGACAAGTTGGAGAGCAAAATGAAAGGCACATGCGTGGAGGGGACTGTGCCGAAGCTGTTTGAGGGGAAAATGCTGTCTTACATTAGGTGCAAAAATGTGGATTATTCCAGTACTCGTTCCGAGACTTTTTACGATATCCAGCTTAACATTAAGGGAAAGAAAAACAGTAAGTCGAGAAGGTTTTTTCATCGAACAACTCCAACCGGTTTTTTCTTTCAGTTGATGAATCTTTCAAGGATTATATAGCGAAAGAAACTCTGGACGGTGACAACAAATACGATGCAGGCGAACACGGTCTGCAAGACGCAGAAAAAGGGGTGATATTCTCTGCTTTCCCACCCGTTTTACATCTACACCTCATGAGGTTCCAATACGACCCTGTCACGGATTGTTCAGTAAAGTAAGGAGATGAATCAAAGAAATTTTTTTTTTTTTACACTTACCATCTCAGGTTCAACGATCGGTTCGAGTTTGGCGAGAAGATTTCCCTGGACGATTACATGCAAGATCCCGATCCCAACAACCCGGCAAACTACACCTTGCACGCTGTACTGGTTCACTCCGGAGACAACCACGGGGGCCACTACGTGGTTTTCATAAATCCCAAAGGTATGAGTGCGTTAAAGTCAAAGATGGTCGAGTTGTAATATTTTTGTCTTCGTAGGTGACGG
This sequence comes from Hippodamia convergens, assembly GCA_038502775.1. Classification (NCBI taxonomy): domain Eukaryota; kingdom Metazoa; phylum Arthropoda; class Insecta; order Coleoptera; family Coccinellidae; genus Hippodamia; species Hippodamia convergens. Next base: position 12,376,805 of record CM076612.1, read on the forward strand.
TAAATGGTGTAAGTTCGATGATGATGTGGTTTCCCGTTGCTCGAAACAGGAGGCCATCGATCATAACTTCGGAGGTCACGATGAAGACATGAATTTGACTGTTAAACATTGCACCAATGCCTACATGTTGGTTTATATTAGGGATTCCGAACTCCACAATGTTCTACAAGAGGTAATATTGGAGTTTTGACACTTTTTTCATTATAACGTTTATTTATTTATATGGTTTTTTTTTTAATTTTTTTTTAAACAGATCAAACCTGAAAATAAAGAGATCTGTTCCTAAGCACTATGCGAAATAGATGAGAAAAGGCTCAAAAGTGTCATTAAGGAAACTCTACAGGAGATTTCAGACCCTTTCAAGAGAGATATCGAAGCAAAATTAAGTAACATACAGAAATCCGTGCAATCAATGTCAGATTGTTTCAATAATTAAAAAAAATTATGCAGGAATTACAAGTTAAAAAAGATGATGAAAAACGCAACGAAAAAGTTCAAATATAGGAAATAGGAAGTAGACAAATATAGGAATACCAAGAGAGACGCAACAATTCAATACAGTATGAAAAGAGTCTTCCGGGCTTATTGGCCGTGGTCTATTAGGAATAATTTCACCTAACGTTTCGCCTACAACTTCGGTAGGCATCTTCAGAGGATTCTCGGTCTAAGGTTGTACCTCGAACGCTGAATTTCTGACACTGGCGCGTTCGAACCGGAAACGTCATCTGCGCGCCAGTTTATGGCGGAAAAAGTGGCGCGTCTACGTGCGCGATGCTGATTGGCCCATCGCTCCCGCTTCGTGTCGGCTTGATCTTTGTTTTTTCTAAGGTCGGTAACCAGGCGCTATGCAAGAAAGGGGAAATTCAGCGTTCGAGGTACAACCTTAGACCGAGAATCCTCTGAAGATGCCTACCGAAGTTGTAGGCGAAACGTTAGGTGAAATTATTCCTAATAGACCACGGCCAATAAGCCGGAAGACTCTTTTCATACCAGTATATCCGGTCGTGAAAGCCTTAAACTATTAATTCAATACAGGCCGTTTTTCAAAACAACAACAAAAAAAAGCAGAAAGATTATTTTAAAGGTATTTTAAACATTAGAGATCGATCTTCCCCTTCAATATTTAACATTGATGAGGAAGGTTCTTGAGTAAATAAAAAGGAAATGGCACCAATATTAGTAAAACTTAGAGACGAACGGCTGAAAAAGTTTTAAGAGAGATATTTTACAACTATTCAGCATTATAGGAAAAAAACTTGCTTACTAAGGAAATAGTACAAAGAGAAGTCTTTCCAGATTAACTAAAAGAAGCCATTCTCAGTACGTTCTCACAAATAATAGAAAATATATATATAAAAAAAAAATATGTTGAAAAACATTTTGGATTTGTCAAACAATATTTTTTCTAAAAAAAGGAGCTGCAGTTGACATTCTTGAATGTAAACTAGAAGAAATTGATTCGTTTAACACAATTTTTATTGACACGAGAAAAGGGTTACAATGGGGTTTATCTTTTCAGGTGACTGATGCGGACATTCCCAGTGAGTTAGCTGATCGTCTAAAGGAGGAGAAGCGTATGGAGCAAGTGCGCAGGAAAGAACGCAACGAGGCCCACCTTTACATGACTGTCAACGTACTACTGGAGGATTCTTTCGACGGTCACCAAGGCAATGACCTTTACGACACCGAAAGGACCCATTACAGGGTGTTCAAGATAAAGAAGAACGCCACCGTGGCTGAGATGGTCGAGATGATGGCCGACGCCTTCAAATACCCCCCAGAACAAGTAAGCATCAAGAATGGCGTTTTTTTTTCTCTGATCTACGACAGAAATATTTTTTTTGTTGACATTTATTTGGATTTTTAGCTGCGAATCTTAAAGTTCTGTGGAATGGGCAAATGAATTCATGATAAATGATCAATGTCATTGATTATAGTAGCGTTTTTTTTTTTTTTTTTCTGACTTGCATAAGAAATATTTCATTCGATGATAATCATTTGAATTTTGAGCCTCGAAGTTACAATCTGAACATACTGTAGAATGGGCCAATGAATTCATGATAAATGTCTCTATTCGGGGAATTAAAATGGATCAATGTCATTGATTATAGTGGACTTTTTTTTTCTCTGACTTGCATAAGAAATATTTTATTCGATGGTATGTCATTTGAATTTTGAGCCTCGAAGTTACAATCTGAATATACTATAGAATGGGCCAATGAATTCATGATAAATGTCTATTCAGGGAATTCAAATGGATCAATGTCGTATATTATAGTGGCGTTTTTTTTTTCTCTGATGTTCATCAGAAATATTTCATTTGTGCCCACTTGCACCGTTTTCTGGTTAAAGCACCCTTATCTAAGGCGCATATCTAATAGAAACGACTTTGTTAAGCACGCGCTAAGCAATGCCAAACTTGGCAACACTGTATAAATCAGTGAATTTGTTTGTTTCGACATAGAAATGTGACATAACCATATGGTTTCGTGTCGGCACTGAGCACAGCGACGTAAGAAGAACACGCTAATTCATAGACGAACAAGATAATTAGTCTATGCATTTTCCTTTTCAGTATTATGATTCACAGAACGACATATACTTTGGGCCACTGACAAACTGGTATAGTACAACCTATTTTTTTTTTTTATTTGAAGCAAATGATTTGATTTTATTCCAACAATTCTTTATTCGTAACTTGAATCACATAATTCTGCACCTGTGGAATATCATCGAGGTAATACTTTTCATATTCACAAGAGTAAATAGTACTTGAAGAATTAATAATCACATGGGTACAATCAGTTGCTCCAATAACACGAGGAAATCCAGCAATTTGTTAAAATTGGGTTAGGGTGGAACGTAATTCTGCTTCTGTCTAAGGCATTTTTATGAACAACTATTCTTGATACTGTAGATTCGTGGATTTTTATCAAATCGGCTGCAGCCAATAAATGTCCTGCTGATCTTTGAGTCGGAGGAGTTGACTCATCGGTAATACACTCTGATTCCTACAATCATCAATGCTTAAACTCCATTCTTTGAGGTTTGACATCATCATACATAAGATATAATAAGATATGTATTTACATATAAGATATGTATTTACATATCACTTGGCAATTCTGAATCATCCTCAATTAATCTCAGCAGTTGCAGAGTAGTTTTTTTGGTCAAACGAATCGCTGAAAAAATGCAAATTCGTCCATATCATGGTAGTGCTAGACTTCTAAGAAAGCGATAGTCAATAATATCTAATATGGCGAAATTCTCAATTTCATTTAACAAAAATCTATCCATAATAATCATTAAATTCACGCAATCAAAAACAACAAGTCAAAACTGAAGTTCGTTTTTTACGTTTGAATATTTGAGACGCGGCTCAAAATAGTCATAACTTATGTGGCACTTAAACTGCGGTGCAAGAGAATCGGCGTCTCAAACCTAACTTAAAATTTGAGTTGGACGTAAGTCAGACATATATTTGACGGTGCAAGTGGGCATTGATGACATATCATTTGAATTTTGAGCCTCGAACTCACAATCTGAATATACTGTGGAATGGGCCAATGAATTCGTGATAAATGTCTATTCGGGGAATTCAAATTTATCAATGTCGTATATTATAGTGGCGTGTTTTTTTTTCCTCTGATGTTCATCAGAAATATTTCATTTAATGATATATCATTTGAATAAGATTGAGGGTAAAACTTTGACAAGGATAATTGAAACTAAAGACTTGGGTGTTTTGTTCGACCGCAAACTCTCGTTCAGTTCTCATATTGAAAACATCATTTGCAGTGCCAATAAGTCCCTGGGTTTTGTCTTGCGCAATTGCAAGGAATTCTCGAATTTTAAAGCTCTACAATCAGTGTATTTCTGCTTAGTGCGTAGCAAACTTGAGTACTGTAGTGTGGCATTGAATCCATATCATCATAAATATTTATCAGCATTAGAGTCTGTTCAGAGGAAATTTTTGAAGTTTCTGTACTTCAAATAGTACAACGTTTATCCTGTTCATCCCGATCATCACTCTTTTCTAAACAAGTTTAACTTCTCGAGTCTGAGGAAAAGAAGGGAAATTGTCGATGCTGTTTTTGGATATAAATTGATCAACAACTTAATTGACTCAGCGTCGCTACTTGCTCACTTGGAGTTCAACGTGCCTCGATTTGCTTCAAGATCGAACATAACGTTCAGAATTAGTATCCCCAGTTCGCAGCATCATTTCCACAGTCCTGTTATGTCGGTGTGCAGAAGCTTAAACAATATCCCTTTGGTTGATATTTTTTTTCTGTACATTGGAGAGTTTAGAAGACAATTGTATTGTCTGATCAAAAATTGATTTTAATTTTTTTTTGTTTTTTCTGCCAACGGCGATTTTACTCTGTTATCTTTAATAGATAGTTTTTTTTTGTATTACTTACACCTGTAATTGGGCGTGTGCCTGTTGGATGCAATACATGTAAATAAAAATAAAAATTTTGAGCCTCGAACTCACAATCTGAACATATTGTGTAATGGGCAAATGAATTCATGATAAATGCCCATTTGGGTGATAAAAATCGAAATTAAAGGAGACGTTTTCCGCAGATAAGGCCTTGGCCGTTCTGCTTCCGGTCCAACCAGACTTTTAGGCCTTCCATGTTGGACTTGGAGACCGTATTACACAAGCATGTTGCCGAAGCCGCTGAAAATCAAAATCCCTGGAACATATTCTTGGAACTTCTACCTCCAGATTCCGGTTTGCCTGCTCTGCCGATATTTGATAAAGTGAGTGTTGGGTTTCGGAATTTTTCCTTCATTACTGAGTTGTATTCTCTCTATTATTAGGTCTCTGATGTTCTCCTCTTCTTCAAAATGTACGATCCGAAGCAGAAAAAAATTCACTATTGTGGTCATACTTACATGCCTGTCACGAGCAGAGTATCCGACCTGATTCCAATTCTTAATGAAAGGGCCGGGTTTCCTCCAGATACCGAGCTTGTTTTGTATGAGGAGATCAGGCCGAACATGATAGAAAAAATCAACAACTACTCTGAGCATTTGGAGAAGGTCCTTGAGGAGTTGATGGACGGTGACATCATCGTTTTCGAAAAGGAGGAACGAGAAGAACTTTCCGACCTTCCCACTTGCGTTGATTATTTTAAGGATCTCTTCTACAGGTGAAGTCTCAAGTTGATGCGGAGTATTTGAATTCTTAATCGAAAATTTTTTATTTTCAGGGTGGAAGTAACTTTCATAGACAAGTGCATTCCTAACGATCAAGGTTTCACTATGGAATTATCCCAAAGGATGACCTATGACCAATTAGCTAGGGCTGTAGCCCAAAGAGTTGGCACCGATCCTTACTTGCTGCAATTCTTCAAATGTCAAAGGTAAGGTAAAAATTTTGAGTTCTTTGCACCGTGTATTTAATTTAAACGAAGATGATTCATTTGTAGTGAATAGAGAGTTGTCGAAATGCCTAACTTGAATAGAGTTTCCCCTATTTTGACAGTTCAAAATAAGGGAAATGTCAATGAATTTGATAGAAATTAATCGTTTTGAGATTTTGACTTTGATAAAGTTAGACATGTATTTGAGTTTCGATAACTCTCTATTACTATTTAATTGTCTCTTTTTGCAGCTATAAGGACATTCCTGGCAATGCTTTGAGGTGCACCTTCGAAGGCACCCTCAAAGATTTGCTGGTGTTTGCCAAGCCTAAAGTTCCCAAAAAAATATTCTACCAACAGTTGAGTATAAGAATAAATGAACTAGAAAATAAGAAACAATTTAAATGTGTATACTTGGGCCCTAAGATTAAGGAAGAGAAGGAACTGATCCTCTATCCGAACAAAAACGGCACAGTTGCCGATCTCTTAGAGGAAGCTAAGAAACAAATAGAATTCAGCGAAGGTAGCACTGGGAAATTGAGGTAAGATTTACAAGAAGAAACGATGGGCGATTTCTCATATAAAAAAATTCCAGGCTCACAGAAGTGAACTGTAACAAAGTCTCGATGGGTCCTAAAGAGGACACGCCTCTAGAAAATCTAACGGTGATAGCAGCTAAGATTTGGAGAATAGAGGAGATCCCGAGAGAGGAGTTGAACCTACAAGAGGACGAGATGCTCATTTCTTGTGCCCATTTCTCGAAGGAGGTCTTCTCGACTTTCGGAACACCGTTCCTGTTGAAAATCAAGCAAGGAGAAGCTTTCGCCAAAGTTAAAGGTAGGTTAGGTTTGTTCCAGGCAAGAAGAAGTGCAAAGTCTCAATTCTGTTCCAGAGCGTATCCAAAAGAAGCTCTGCGTACCAGAGAAAGAATGGGAAAAATTCAAATTTGCCATCGTTTCCATGGGGAAGTCCCAGTACATTAACGAAGACGAATATGTAGTGAATTTTTCAGATTTCAGGCTCCTTCCCAATCAAAGTAAGAAAAACTTTTATGAAACAATTGTGTGTAATAAAAACTCTGAATTTTCAGCCGGAAGCTCGAGGCCCTGGCTAGGCCTGGACCATGTAAATAAGGCCCCAAAGCGGTCCCGATACAATTACTTGGAAAAGGCCATCAAAATATACAACTGAGAGACTGAAAACTCCTCGCTGAAAAAAAATAACAGTTTGAAAAAGAGTATTTTCTCCAGGTGTTCTTTATTTTCTTCGTTTACTTAGAGATTTACGCTTCATCACAAGACAACACTATAAGAGCGTCTACTGTGAATTAACTTCCCTTCCTCTCTATTTCATAATCGTAAGACCTCGAAGATTGAAGCTGTAGGGCCAGCTGTGTGCGCTCCATGGTTAAGGATTGTTAAAACGCAATAATTAACATGGCGGAAACACCGAATTTTACGGGCTTTTCCTTTTAGTTGTATCGTCGGCCGTTAAATTAGTGAGTTTTGATATTACAGCTGCTCGTTGCATCAGAAAAAGTGTGGAGGAGTAGCAGAATTTTCAAATTTCCTTCATTGTTCCCAATACCGTGATGAAATGATTTCAGAATTATAAGTTGTGATAATTGGTAATATTTAATTTAATTTTTTATGTTTTTTAAATCGCTAATGACATAAAATTTATTGTTCTTTTATATTTTTCGGATTATTGAAAATAACGATGTTTTCATCTCTAAGTAGAATGGCTGTGTTTTTTCAAGTGCAGAGTTTTTGCTGTATCTACCTACGGAAACAGCTGGCAATTACAAACAATTTTATCGAGCCGTGCATATATATTATAAATAAAATAAAGCTAGGGAGAAATTGCTGTTGTATACTTGTGTAAATAAATATCTACTTGAAACTGTTTTCAGTTCACGATACACCCAAGGTCGGCTTGGATTCGAACATTTCAGAAGGCTGTAAGTTTTATTCCTCAGTAAGAAGTGGCAATGTTTGTTTTAATTGATATTCGGCCAATCATAATTTCAAACTGCTCTTGTTAACCTAATTCAATAACATGTTCTTGCAAACAATACGATGATTTCAAATTTGTTTTTATTGACTAGTTTATAATTCTGCACCACTTCTCGATATTTCTTCAGTCGGATCAATAATTGGGAGGTCGTAAGACTCAATACTTCCTCAATCTATCGAATAGTGTTGGTAATTTTTGCTTCAATATTGCTTCCTACAACTGTGAACTGACGGAAAATCTCATTATTTGAAGACAATATAGGCCCTTCACGGTATTGAAGGAAATATTGTTTTATGTGGTACTTTTATCACTGTAATAATTATTGGTATTTAATTTTTTCGAATTGATTCATCAACTTTTTTAATACTATGTGATTGGAAAATTGAATAGAAATTTAATTCCTATTTTATCGATGATTGCAATATATGTATGATCTTTCAGCAAAACAGTCTCTAAATATATTAAGATCTAATCTTTTTCTGATGGATCATACACATATTTTTAATTTTGCTCACTAACACATGTATTTTCTTATGATAGGCTTCGTTTTTTTTAAGTATTGTTATATTATTGTTTGATAAAAGCTGTAAAAATAAATTTTTCAGTGTATTTAAGAATCTTCATTATTGAACTTGTATAAAAGTAATTGGTTGAAGGATTTGTATTATATTTTCAATTTCCTATGGTTGCAAAATAGGTGAGTAAATACTGTATTTATCAAGACAAATAATATATTAATTATCCAAAGTTTGTCGTTGCACTCCCCTTTTTTCAATTTGACTTGAATTGTAGAATATTTAGTTAATTTATTTCCTTTAGCAGCTATGAAACTTCTTTCCCACACTGAAAATTTCGAATGTAAAGCAAGAACACAGTGGATGATATTTACGATTATTTTTGTCATAGACATTGTGATGGAGATACAAATCTTGTGTGGTGCTCATTTTTTTTAGAGTTGTTACAGGCATTTTATTGAATTATAGTTGGTAGAATGAGAAATGTATTTCTGATAAGCTGACATCTAATGCATCACTAATGAAGCAACCAAAACAGAAAACCAATAAAATCTTTATGAACCCAATGTAGTTTTCTTGTTATCATATCTATTTTGAAATTATTTGGCAAAACATCGAATAATTCCAATCTAGGGTCAGAAAATCATATTAGCAATATGCTATTGAATTAAAAGATAGTTTGTGCAGAAATTCCACAATTTTATTGAAAAACCAAGTTAGAATATAATAGAAATAGAAAAAAAATGACATGTTATGGAAAAGTTTCATACACAGCTTTTCAGGAAATCCAATAAAACTGAAAAGATGATGAAAAGAAATAAATTATCAGAATATAGGAAGCAAGTTCACTGTTGACGATTGTTTATTTAACATGTTGAAGTAAACTGAACCCTGAACCAATAATAATCAGATATATACAAAATCCAGTAATTGTTTATACAAAAATCTTTTATCAAAATTTAATTATTTTTACAAAATATATAATCTACAGTTAATAGTATCAAAATTAGGCATGGTATCGACTATTGAAATGAAGAATTGATAAAGATATTTCAAATTTCTGTATCAACACCCAATAAGGCAATGCAAGACTGGTAAAAAGTATAGGGCCTAACAAAAGTCAAGCTTGCATATATATCACTTACCTAAATAAATTATTTAAATAAAAGTTATGCTATTAATTATTCTTTTCAAGGAAAATATGCTATTACATGGATAAAATGCAAAAAGGGCGATCCAAAATGTAAACTTGATCAAAATAACCCAATGTCCAAAAAGGTGTCAAAGTTTAATAAAAAAAAACTATCATTCGTGAATTATTGTTTATCGATCGAAACAATACAAGGAACTGAAGGCCACTCAGTCTGAAGCAAAACGACAATAAGATATCCAAATATAACACTAGTTTATTCAGCAAGAAGCTCAGATGGCAGCGAAAGATAAAAGCATTTGGGGTGTTGATCCTTTTCGAATATTGCTAATCATTAATCCAGAAACTGTTTAATAAGAATATTTGAATACAATTTTTGCAGAATACGAGCCGCCTAAGTACTAAGGAATATTTACAAAATATTTTCAGAGATCGTAACAAGGTATTTGGACTCTCAGATTCCAAAAAAGGATTTAACCTCAGGTATTCTGCTCTACAGAATATCATTAATTCGTCAAGAAGAAAGACTGAAACGAAATGTATATCTACAACCTTCCATCTATGCAGAAGCGTTATTTTAAGTCGAATCAGGTCACGAACATCGAGCCTTCAAAGACCTCGTTAAGATCTCGACAGTTTCTCCACATTAGTTTAGACCGTCTTCGCCATCCATCGTTTCGTCTTGAGTTGTAGAATCGTCCCCTGATGCGTTTCCGCTGGAAGACACCGTGCTCCTTTTGGACGAACCCAAACGAGACGACGAAATGCCCATCGAGCCCGTAGTCCTTCTATGCAAGAGAAAATGAGATCCAATTCAGTCAAGGTTAGTAACAGCCCTTTGTTAGTTCCACCATCGATGGATTAAGGCACACAAAAAGCGTTTTCTTGCAAATAATATTTGGTAGAGGGCCTCGATCAATGTGTACGAGGGTTCATTTATGATAAATTTCAAGATAAAAAAAAAACTTTTAGGTGGCAAAATTCGAATTTCTTAGGTTTTTATAATTCAATAAGAGGATCAAACTGCTTATTTCGAGCTCGTTTTTCCTAACTTGTGTAAATATTGCTCACTACAGATACTCAGATCTATACTTTTCGACGTGAATATTGTTGGTATTTTTTCTTGTACAAGTCTGTGTACTCTCAATTGAATGAAACTATCTATATATGAAACTGAAGAAAAAGTGATGAGGATTTATGTTTAAATGTTTTTTCTTAATTTATTTTGAAGAATTCACACATCAAAAATCATTGCGAAAGCAGAAAACTAAGCATTTTCATGTCAATTTTCTTTTATTCACAGCTCCAAGCAATTAGTATCTCAAAAAAAAAAAACTCATTCCCAAAACAAAGAATCGGCTGAGCAGTTAAAAACAGTTAAAAACAAAATCTAAAACGCAAATTGCAAATTCAGACCTACCGATTTTTCAAATGTAGTGGAATTATTTGATGCTGGAAACAATAAATTCAACACTGAATAATCGATCGAAGATATTCGCATATAATAAAAACAAATAACAAAAGATTATTCCAGGTAAATGCGACCATGTATTTATTCACCGACATTGAAGCAACAGAACACCTTCCCTTTAATTCTAATGTTCCAACTACCAATCGATTTTTTTCGTTCAACCTACCTCAGTTTACTCTTCAAGTTACTTATTTCTCTTGACATCAACTCGTGACTCTCAGCCATATCTTCGCACTCTCTCTGGAACTTCCTCTTTTGAGCTTTCTCCCTGCTTATTTCTTCCTCTGCTTCATCCAGCTGTCTCTTGAATGCGTTCATCCTCGACTTGGCCTTCTCCACTTGTTCTTTGTATTGATCCACGTGCCTGCGTTCGTCCTCCAGTTGCATGAGGAGCTCTTTCAGTTTCTTGTCGAGCTTACGGTTAGTTTTTTGTTGGGTGAGACGTTCCTTAGCCTCAACCTAGAAAATAGGGCGTTAATAGGGAATTTTAGAATTGCTAGGATTGTTTTTACCTCAAGTTGTTCTTCCAGGTTGGCCAATTTACTTTCCAAGGCTGTTATGGTGGCCTTTGTCTTGGTTCGTTGGGCGGTCTCGAGTTCTGTCAGTTTGGCCTTGAGTTCTTTGTTCTGTCTCTCGAGTAGCAATCTACCGGATTCGTTCTTCTGCGCTGAGGATCTTTCGTTGGCCAGTTCCGTGGTCAACTGTTCTATGTTGAGTTGCGCCTTTCTCGCCCTGTCTTGGAAAATTTCATTGTTGCTCTGTTCTTCCTCCAGTTCTTCCTCTAATGTTGCTATGCGAGCTTCGAGTCTACGTTTTTCATCAATTAAAAGCGTTCCTACAAAAAATTTCTTTAGAAACTTTTAAGTTTTATTAGAGTTATCGGAGCGCAAATAGAGGCGTAACTTGAATAAAGTTTCCCCTATTTCGATATTTACTCATGGCCTGTAATAAAATACCGGCCTCCTGTACTTAACACAAAAAAAGGACAGCTTTATTTAAATAAAGATCCCTTTTTTTGACAGTTCTCCCAATCTTCTGTGTTAAACAACTCATGATTGTAAAATTAAGGAAATGTCATAATAAAGTTGACAGAAATAAATCGTTTTGAGAGCTCAAATGTCTGACCAACAATAAGGGATCTTTTATTATATCCAGGCTGAAGGACTTCGGTCGATGGCCTTTGACTGTGGTCAATAAATGACAGTTATTATTATTATTTATTATTATATCCTTTTATAAAGTTAGACCTGTATTTGAGTTTCGATAACTCTATTTTATTGGTTTCTTTTCGCAGCTATGGAATTATCCCAAACAGTTGGCACCGATCCTTACTTGCGGCAATTATTCAAATATCAAAGGTAAGAACTGCTCAAACGAAAAATTTTGAATTCTTTGCGCCATGTATTTGATTTAAAGAAAGATGATTCATTTGTAGTGTATAGAGAGTTGTCGAAACGCAAATAGGGGCCTAATTTATTAAGAGTTTCCCTTATTTTGACATTTACTCATGAGAATTCACTAAAGATCCCTTATTTTGACAGTTCTCCTGATCTGTGTCAAACCACTGTCAAAATAAAAGAAATGTCATAATAAATTTGACAGAAATAAATGGTATTGAGATTTCGACTTTGATGAAGTTAGACCTGTATTTGAGTGTCGATAACTCTCTATTACTATTTTATTGTCTTCTTTTTGCAGCTATAGTATAAGAATAAGACCCCGTTTGCACCAACGTTTCTTAAATATTTAAGTGACGTTTCGATCCGCAAACCTAACCTCAAATTTAAGGATGGGATTATAACCTAAAATAATTTGTCAAATTGACTGAACATTTGTTGTTTTCTATGAAATTATAGCAAAAAATTTGAAATTTTAACTAGCATGAAAACGTTAATATGACAGTAGAGCTAGTTTAAAGAAATGACAATTATCATCTGTAGCCTACCAGCCAATGAAATGCCTTTATTGAACTAGGATGAAGTTCAACAACATGAAAAACTGAAATATCACTAACGTAAGTTTTCTGTTTGAGTGACATTCGTGCAACTTTCAATCAATTTAAGGGATCCTCAACTTTAAGGAATGTTGGTGCAAACGGGTTTAAGATCGTTCCTCAAATATTCAAGTGACGTTTCGATCCTTAAACCTAACCTCAAATTTAAGGATGAGATTATAACCAAAAATAATTTGTCAAACTGACTGAACATTTGTTGTTTTCTATGAAATTATTGCAGAAAATTTAGATCCGTTTGCACCATCGTTCCTTAAAGTTAAGGATCCCTTAAATAATGACAGTTGCACGACTGTCACTCAAATGGAATTCTTACGTAAGGGACCTTAGAATATAGAATAATAGTTTATTATCTATGTAGGGACCCATAAATAGTTCTTTCTAGTGATATTTCAGTTTTTCATGTTGTTTAACTTCACCCTAGTTCACTAAAACCTTTTCATTGGCTGGCCGGATAAAGACGATAGTTGTCATTTACCTAACCTAGCTTAACTGTCATTCTGACGATTTCATGCTAGTTGAAATTTCAAATTTTTTGCTATAATTTCATAGAAAACAACAAATGTTCAGTAAGTTTGAAAAAATTTTTAGGTTATAATCCCATCCTTAGATTTGAGGTTAGGTTTAAGGATCGAAACGTCACTTAAATATTTAAGGAACGATGGTGCAAACGGATCTTAAAATTTCAACTTGCATGAAATCGTCAAAATGACAGTAAAGCTAGGGTAAGGAAATGACAACTACTATCATCTGTATCCGGCCAGTCAATGAAAACGCTTTATTCAACTAGCGTGAAGTTGAACAACATGAAAAACTGAAATATCACTAGATAGAACTATTTAGGGGTCGGTAAATACCAACAATATAGATAATGGAAATAGCCCAAATAATGTCCCAACACATATTTAGGGGTCCCTACATAGATAATAAAATATTGTTCTATATTCTAAGGTCCCTTACGTAAGAATTCCTTTTGAGTGACAGTCGTGCAACTGTCAATATTTAAGGGATCCTTTACTTTAAGGAACAATGGTGCAAACGGATCTAAATGAACTAGAAAATAAGAAACAATTCAAATGTGTAAACGTGGCCCTAAGATTAAGGAAGAGAAAGAATTGATTCTTTATCCTAATAAAAATAGCACACTTGCCGATCTCTTAGAGAAAGCTAATTTTGACAGTTCTCCGAATGTTCAAATATGTCAAAATAAATAATATGTCATGATAAAGTTTTCATGAAATATAATCATTTTGATACCTCAAATAACCGATCAACGTTAAGGAACCTTTTGTTAAAGGATTCAAACCTTTGTTGTTGCTACTGTTGATCTCCTCGAGAAGTTCATCCCTTTCAGCTTCCGCCGCCCTTCTAGCCCTTTCGGAACTCGACAGGTCTTCGGTGAGCTGAAGAACATCAGCCTCCAAGGTTTTGACTTTTCTTTCCGCTTCCTTACAACTGGCAGCCAACTCTTCCCTTCCCGCCCTTGCCTCTTCTGCCTCTCTCAGCGCCTCTTTGCACTGCTGCTGGGACTTTTTCAACTGTTTAAGAGCGTCTTCCTTAACCTTGTATTGTAGCTCGATCTGCCCCTCCATCTCCTTCAGGTCGCCTGGAATTCAAATTAACATTTCGAATGAATAAAAAAACAGTTTAAGTTCAGCCGAGACTTCGTATTTTATAGAAAAATATTTTTATTAACCTTCTAATTTCTTCCTGGCTGTTACAGCGGCAGTTCTCTGCTTCCTTTCTTCGTCCAACTCTGCTTCCATTTCCCTCAACTGTTTAACTATACCCCTTCTCTTTTCTTCTGCTTGTTCTTCTTTAGCTTGTACATCTCTTTCGAATTGTGCCCTCAGTGCCTAAAAAAATGTGAATAATACTGTTGGAACAGCTACATATTGCGGTTAACTCACCTGCATGTTTACTTCGAGTCGAAGCTTAGCGTCTTCAGTTAATTGAAGTTCATCTTCTAATTCTTCGTTTTGTGCTCTCAATTCTACCAGCTGACTCTCAAGCGACCTCTTGGCTTTTTCGAGTTCGTGAACGTTCTTATCGGCAGCACCTTGATTGTTCACCAGTTCGTCTAATTCCGCTTGAAGTTGTCTCTTCACTCTTTCCAATTCTTCTATCTATAACAAGGAATTGTGTAAAACTAGAAGAATAACACTGAGAGTAACTAGCTCACCTTTTCACTTGACTCATCAAGTTCTCTGCTCAACGACAATACCCTTGTCTCTTTCTCCCTAGCCTCTCTTTCTGCTATATCCCTCTGCTCGGCCAACTGTTCGCTAACCTGCTTCTCCTCGGCTAGAATCTTGTCGAAGTTCTTCTGCTTCTTCTCCAATTCAATCACCTTTTGTCGTTGTACCTCCAATTCGATGTTGGCATCTTCGAGCTCAGCAGCTATTTTCTTTTTGCTCCTCTCCAATTTATCATTGGTGGCCAGAAGTTCATCGACTTGTCTCTGAAGGGCGTCCAGATCTTTCGCGAGTTTCTTCTTACTTTCTTCTAAAATGGCAGCCTGTTCTGCTTCATCTTCGGCTTTCTTTTTGGCTTCTTGAAGTTGTACGTTAAGATTAGCCAGCTGGGGAGAAGAAAACAATATAAAATCAAGAGAAAGTAAGTTTAAACATATCTTACCTGTTTCTCAAGGTTCTTCTTCAGTTCTTCCTCCTCTTCAAGGTGCTCTTGCAAGGTTTCTTTTTCTGATTCGATTTGTCTCAGTTTGGAACTGAGTGCGAGCTTCTGCTTGGTTTCTTCTTCTAAAGCTGTCTGAACCTCGGACAATTGTGCATCTGCGGTGCTCTGGTTCTTTTGTGCAGCAGATGCTTTCAGTTCGGCTTGTTCCAATTGTTGAGCTATGCTGTCTACTTCTTGCTGGAGCTTGACGGTCTTCTCTTGGAGCTCGGTCTTCACCCTTTCCACTTCAGCCAACTTGGCTTGAACTTCCGTCAACTGGCTTTCGGCTTGCTTCCTGCGACGTTCAGTTTCCTGTCTGTTGGTGCTGACATTCCTCAATTCAGTGGCCAAATCGGCGTTTTCCGCTTCTAATGACTGCTTGGTCTTCTCCAAATTATTCTTGGTTTTCTTCAGACTCTCGAGTTGTTCAGTGATAGAACTTAGTTCTTGAGTGTGTTTATGTCTCATATCGGCCAAGGCCACTTCGTGAGCTTGCGTTTCCTCCTCGATAGTCTTCTTCAGAGTGGCGAGCTCCTGTTCTCTCTTAGACCTCAATTCTTGTTGTGCAGCAGTCGAATCCATTGAATCTAATAGTTCATTCTTCAGAGCCTCGAGTTCTTCGTTCAGATCTCTCTTCAGTTTTTCGGCCTTGCTTCTAGCCGCTTTCTCCACCTCCAAGTCTTCTTGGAGCTCCGCGAGTTGACTCTCCAGTTCTCTGAGCGCCTTCTGAGCCTGAGCTTTTAGAGCACCTTCTTCGTCCACTCTCACCATGGCTTGGGCCAGTTCTTCTTCCCTCTTACCCAGCTGAAGTTGTAATTCCTCCATTTGGGTTCTTCTCTCCGACAACTGTTCCTTCAAATCGTTCACTTCGGTTTCTACCTTCCTTTTGGTCCTGTCTGCTTCTTGCCTTTGTTGGTGATCTTTCAGCAGTCTTTCTTCTAGTTCCGCGATTGTAGCTTCATGTTTGGCCTTTAGTTTCGAGAGATGTTTCGCTTTCTCCTCTTCTTCAGCCAGTGTTTGACTCAAGTCGTTGGAACGTTCTTCCAGGATTTTCTTTTCTTTGAGTAACTTCTGATTGGTGTCGTCGCTGAGAGCCAAATCTTCCTCGAGTTTCTTGATTTTGGCATCGCATTGCACCTTTTCCAATTGGAGTTTTTGCCTGGCTGCTTCTTCTTCCTCCAATTGTTCTTCCAAATCTTGGATCGTGCCCAACAACCTCTTTTTGTCGGCGTTTAGAGTGTTTGCCCTTTCTTCTTCTTCCTCTACCCTGGATTCTAGATCGTGAAGAATTTCTTCTAATTCTTGTTTTCTAGCAGTCATCCTTGCTCTCATTTCTTCTGCTTCAGCGCAAAGTTCTACTTCAGCTTGTAGCTGTTCTTGGAGTACCGTTTTTTCTTCCAGGGCTTGTTGGTATTTCTTCTCGAATTCTTCAGATGTTCTAACTTGATTTTCAAGTTTATCCTTGACCTGTTTCAGCTCATCCTCCTTTTGCATCAGCTTTTCTTCTTGTTTGGTGACCTCAAGTAACGGTTTGACTTTGGTGTACAACCTCCACCATTGCCAGTTCCTGAGTTTCAGGTAAGCGGAGCAATTTCTTTGGATAATTCTTATGGCGTTGAGCTGTTGAACTCTCTTCTGGTAGTTTCTTCTGGATAAGAAACCTCGACAGAACGCCTGGAAGTTCACTATCAAGTCAGTAATTTTATAGTCCCGCTCTTCTTCTAAATGAGCGAGGACACCAGCTCTGAAAAAGATCTTAGACTGTCCGATTCTGTACAAATTTTGATCGAGGTCCAAGCATTTTATCATGGTTTCACAAGCCTTCTTGCCATCCATGAATCCTTTGTTGATCACATTTGGCGTAAGGAGTTCGTAACGTTGCCTGAACTCTTGGAAAGGTATACGATTGGGAAAACCTTGCCTGCAGATTCTTATTCCCTCAAGTACACCGTTGCACCTTAGTTGGTCAAGCACCAAAGGCGCGTCTATTTTACCAGAGCGTTTCTCGTGGTTTGGTATGATACACCTGACAAAGTTCGGATTGGTGTTCCTCAACGTGATCATCAGATTAGCCAACTGCTCCTTGTACAAATAGGAGACGGTTCGGAACATACCCTTAGCTCTTCCGATGTTCTCAGCGTCCTTCCAAATGTGCACAACGAAAGGATCCTGCGAGGATTGGAATAAAGAGACTACGTTCTCATTTTGAGGATCCATGTTCTTCATCAACCATTGGTTAGCGCAGTAATCCACTTTGCCTGCATAGTGGATGATGGAGAAGTCCGCCACGCCCCTAAAGTCGCTCTTGCGGAACTTCGGGTGACCTGAGTGGGCGTTCACCAATTTATCGACGAAAGTTTTATCGGTAGCCTTGGGGAAGAGGCACTCCTCATCGAGGAGAGCCATGATTCCCATCGGTTTGTCGATCAAGTCAATTGTTGGCTGGAGATCCAGACCAAAGTCGATGAATTTCCACTCTATACCTTCCCTCTGGTATTCTTCTTGTTCCAGGATGAACATAGTGTGGTTGAAGAGCTGCTGGAGCTTCTCGTTGGTGTAGTTGATGCACAGCTGTTCGAAAGAGTTGAGTTCGAATATTTCGAAACCTGCGATATCCAGGATCCCTATGAAGCTAGCACCTTGACGTTTTGTCCTACCTAAAGACCGGTTTATCCTGGTCACCAGCCACCTGAACATCCTTTCGTAGCATGCTTTAGATATGGCTTCCACTGCGAATTCAACCTGTTCCTTCGTCTGACTCTTGGTGACAAAATCTCTTCCGACCTTAATCCTGGGCTTCAAAAACGCCTTGGTCATGTCGGTGACGGGTAAACCAAGCAGGTGGGCTATCTTCTGGGCCACGGTGTTGTCGGGTAAAGTGGCCTGGTCCGAGTTTCTGTCCTGCTTGAACTGCATGGTGCCGAACAGCATCACGGCCGAGACTATCTTGAATATGGCGCTGAAGTCCTCTTGGGTCATCCCCATTATGTTCATGCTGTTCACGGTCGCTTCGAATTCTGCCGCGTCGTCCACCCCCGGTACAAGATGGTTGTCGTCTCTGATGAAGGGGTACGATTTGGGGTCCTCCAAGATGAACTCCTCTGGAGAAAAAGAAGAGGATTGAGGCGTGTTCCACAAGGTTCGGTCTTGGTCTCGACGCTTCATTATCAAACGGGATATTGTGGACAGATATTAACATTAACTTACTCTTTTGGGCTGTGTTTGCACCGGCCAAAAGCTGGTAGAAAATGTGGAATGTCCTTTCATGTTTAGCTTGACGTATGGCACGGGATTTCTCTAATAAGTAAGTCTCTATATTCGCTCCTGCTATGTACCCAGAAGCGTCGAAATTTATCCTAATGAATTTACCCTGGAAAATTCGAAATGAAAAAAGATTCCCTGAAAGTTAACGAAGTTGTGTACTCACAAATCTTGAGGAGTTGTCGTTCTTTATGGTTTTGGCGTTTCCGAAAGCTTCTAGGATAGGATTGGCTTGAAGCAACTGCTGCTCTAAACCACCCTGAACAATCGAACAAACAATGAGTAAAAAGGTACTGAACAATTTGACAAAATGCTACAAACGACCAATGAAAAATCTACTCTTTCTCGACTAATCTACCTAAGGACTAAGAGAACAATAACATAAATATCGTCTAGAATATACAGTTGGTGCATGAACCTACCGAAAACTCCCTGGATGGGCTTTTTGTGACCTAGGTAAGGCATGTAAGGAAAAATCATCAATTTAGAACCAAGGTATCGCAATCTTGATATGGTACACGTCGGTCTTGGGCGACTCGCAAAAAAAATTGCAATTTCGCAAGAAAAAAAGGGTTACTCGATTAACGAATTTACGAAAATTTCCGAAATCAGCTGCAACATAAGAAACAATTCGGTTCAAATAAGGATTTTCTACTCTACAAAAAGAAAACGTTTCACACTTCGAAATCTACGCCAAATCTACCCGTTTAAAAAAAATGCAAACGCTCAAGCAGACGAACAGTCAAACGTACCGAGAATTCTCTGGATGGGCTTATCTGGAAGCAAGGATTACATGTGAAAAAATTTGAAGAACAATTTTGTTTCGAAATCATCATCGAAATAATACCGAGGTTAAAATCAAATAGGGTTTATTCCCTTGGGACTAAACCACGCATCAAAACTTTTTCTGTATCATAATAAACACATTTTGAGATAAAAAAACTCTTTGATTTGGGAATGCTGTCTTTTTTAATGTTTTTCGGTACTACAGCCATACTTACGATGGAGAAAAATATAATAAAAGTAATGTTCTAAGTTTTGAGAAAATTTAATTTGAAGACCATTCTCTGAAATATTAAATTTGTGGTGGTATTGTTCGATTCCATATAAATTTATATTGCTCTAACTTCGTGATTAACAGTGATATCGTAACTTTTAAATGAGGAATTGATTAGCATAACAAAGAGGTACGGCCCTGGACTAGGAATGTAACACAACGATCTTCAACAGCAAATAACGGATGGAACAGTATTGTCGAAACACCACATGTAAAACACAGGCTGCTGACAAATTACAGAACAGATTCTAATCAATTGAGTTTATTAATTTATATTTCGAATTGCTTAGCTAAGAGAAACGGAGTTGTATAAACGGATGAATTATATTATCGACTAGTAATGCTGCAGCCTTCGAATTGAGATCGTTATCTTAACTTAATTACCTGCGATGAAAGTCTTATTAGATTTATTGACGATTTCGATATTTTTATCTGCGGGTACTCAAGGCATACTAAAAGATTGTCATCAATGGAAACGATATTAAGTAGAGTATTTGGGACAAAACTCAAATCTAACATCGTTTCTTTATGACGATCATTATTTCCTCTAGAAATAGTCAACCAAAAAAGTGGTTGCTTTCTGTGTTTGTATTCAGCTATAAGAAGAAAATTGTAGATTTAGCGTTTGCTTTTGGGAAATTGAAAGAGTGCATCAAGTAACTTCGAATATAGCGTTAACTTCAATCAATGATAACAAAAAATTATATGCAAGAAATCGACACCATTTAAACGCATCTACAAAAAAAATTAAGAGAAGACTAAAAGCTTCAAATGAATAAAAAAAAATCAAGAACGACATCTATATAACGCTCATCAAAATAACAAGATGAAGAAAATGTGCCTGATTTCTTGCATACAGGGGTAATTAATAAAAAAACTGATAAAAATGTTAAACCAATAAATATTTACTTACGATAATATCTTTCTGCATTGATAAAGCCACCATAGAAGACATGCAAAGAAACAATTCAAGAATTAGGAAAACGTGTATTTTGATAGAAACCTTGTGCGAATTAATTCTTCTAACAGCCCCTCTAAACAGATATACAAGGAGAGCAGTGTAGAAAAATTCGCGAATTTTACACAAAAATTTCGAGGCGAAGAATTTCGGTTTATGTTGAATCGCAAGTGTTTGTACTCACCGCACCACCCCCTTTGGGGGACTTTGAGGCAGCTACGTACGCGAGGTACTGTATCACTTTTTTCGTGTTTTCGGTTTTACCAGCACCGGATTCTCCTGTACACAAAATCGACTGATCTTCTCGTTCTGAAAAAGAAAGTTGCCCAATATTGAGTATTCCACGGATAGAAGACAAATCGAAGTAATCAAATGAACTAATCACCAAAGTTTGTATTTTTTTCTCCAAGAATATAATTTCAAAATTATAGAAATTTTCATATAGTTCTATGACTCCTCCCTAAGGTTGAAGGGTTGATAATACAAGGAATGACATATTTGTTGTCATTTCTTATTTGATCATGTATATTAACTCTATGATCACTATTAACAAAGACAGTTGCAGTCTATGATTATGTATTCAAAAACCTCCTTTATTAATGTCAGTGATGCTTTTTGTAATTTTTTAGTTTTCATATCCCTGTGAAGGGTGGGAATTGTGAAAAAGAGGTTTATTTGATGAAAGATGGGAGCAAAAGTTTAGGCGGCGCATGGAACCAACCTTGGAGCATAGATCTGTAAGCTGTGTCTGTTATGGCAAAGACGTGGGGTGGCACTTCATGACGTTTGATCCCTTTGTACCTCTCCATTATCTTTTCTGTGTAGATTGGCAATTTTTTGTATGGGTTGACGACCACACAGAAGAGGCCGGAGTATGTCTGAAATAAAGGAATAACTATCAAAATCGAACAAAATAATTTCAATTCGTAATGACGTTCTTGCTCATACCCACTGAATGTCATGATATTTCTCTATGCGATTTGTCATTAACCTAGAATTGTTGGCGTAATGAAAAAAGTCGTGCAAAATCAAAATTGATTGATTATCGAACACTTTTTTCTAGAGGAAATAATAAGGAAGTTATGGGGCGAGTCATTTATATTGAATAATCCTGTATGAACGTATATCCATGACAGATGGTTTCGAAATTATGATCATAGAATTTGATCATTCGAGTTTTCAAATTAGCATTCTTCCACATATTTCCATTTGCTCGCATTCTTTCCTTCAACAACCAGCCTGGATCTCGAATGCGTTAAATTGACTCTTTGTTTGCAGAATGACTCAACCTATGGTTCATAAATTTCCCAATTATAAAAAGTATTGTTTGCATCGAGGATTAAAACCGTCGAAAATCGCTTATCGAAGCGACTTCGAGGTATGGTGTCACTTGTTTATTTATTTGTAAATATAAAGATAAAACAAAACGAAAAAGCGCTGACGAATCGTCAAACGATCGAACAAAACCCCAATATAGCGACAATTTGGAAATCTTGATGAAATGCGGAGTTCGCGAAACGCCTTGCAACGATATTCTTTCGATGAGGTCGGCGCTCTTTGATTTAGAAAAGAGTAAGTTCTATGACGCTTTGATTCTATGGGATCGAAGGTGAACGTTACCAGCTGGAATTTTGCGAATGATGATAAAATTTACGACTCTGTTTTCGTTTCAGGAATTGCTCTTTGGTTTGGAATTTTTCTCGATCGCTTTGGTTAGCCATTAATATGATAGGAAATCAGAAAAACGCGTCGAAAGACATTATGGCTTATCAGCTTATAACATTTGAAATAAATTTCAAACCGAAATTAAACTTCTTCTGAAATCGAATAAATCCCCATGAATTCATTGCGAACGATCCCAATGCAGTTTTTCCACAGCGTTGAGACAATCTTGGCGTCAATAACGCAATATATTTCACAATTAAATCCCGTCTCCCGAAGTATTTCTAATAAATGGATTGATAAATGGACGCCGAGGAATTTTGTTGACACAACGTTGATAGTTTAATCGTTATAAATTTTTTTTTGTGAACCTCTCCTTTATCTACAGCTATAGGAAAATGCGAGACGATATCGGTAATTTCGAAGATCATTTAACTATAACAATTCGAAATGAATCACATTCCAAATGGGTACTAAAGAAGTTTAGTAGTATCAGGCTGGGACAAAGATATAAGTGTCGTTAAAAACAGGAACAAAGAAATTTGTTGTCGTGGGCAGTATGAAGTGATGTACAGGGTTATTCACAATAGCCTCATCTTCGTAAACAGAGAATTATCGAAACGCAAATAGAGGACAGTCGTATTCGAATGAAAGATCCCTTATTTTGACAGTTCTCGCAATCTTCTAGGTTAAACATCTTCTCACAACTGTCAAAATATAGGAAATGTCATAATAAAGTTGTAAAGAAATAAATCGTTTCGATATGTCAGATATCCAACTAACGTTAAGAGATCTTTTTTTACAGAATCTTTCAATAAAGTGAGGACTGGGATTGCGATTCCATAATTCTCTAATATCGGTATGAAATGGTTATTTTTATAATGCAAGTGCAGAAGGCACTGATATTCCTTCACGAGTTCAAAATTCAAATATCCTTGTATATTCGTGTTTTAATTTGAAGAAAAAAATATATATCATTTCGATAAATTATTTCTGCGCTTTTTCAAAAACTTTTACCTCTCATATCTTAAATATATATATCCATAGCCAGTACATATCATAATGGTATCTCAAGAATAGTTAATTTTTCCCTTCATATTCTATTTGGGAGTCAAGAAGGCCTTTTCTTAGCTCGACCACAAGTTCAAGATTTATATAAATCTTTCTTTTTTTTATGTGTTTGATAAGCAGTGAAAGGATCATTTCGACAATCTGGCAACGTTGTTTTCCTAATGATCTCTGACGTCATGCCATACATAAAATGAACGATACACCTCTAGGTGTTTTTGGACGTACTCACGTAAATAACTGCATTTTTGGCAACTTTCGCAAATCGGATTACGTCGCAACGTGGTGAACGGTGGTTGTGCAGACATTTCTGCCTTATATGGCGGTTCGGTCAACGGGCCAGGGTTCCGGGAAGGTTGTCGAATCGCTTTTTATCGGTCTCTGGCGGTCAGAAGGAGGAATTCTCGGTTAAAGCTGTCTCCCGTCCTCAAATCATAGAATCGATGCCAGACATTGGACGGCCACATCTCCGAGATCCGACCCGAAGGACCAAGAAACATTTTCGCAGATTTCTCGACAAACCGTCTTCTGGCGGGATTAGAAACCAAAAAGGCCATTGTCGTGTTGTAGGTGAAGGAACGTCGACCATCTTGGCAGTCCCCAGGTGACCTTGCCAGTGCGGCGACCTCCACGAAGATTGGTGACTACTAAACACAACGGTGATGGTTGTTTACTTGGTCATGATCGTGGGCTGCCCGATGCAGAAGAAAGCGCTTGAACTCGGGAGAATCTTCAAGCGGATTTGCTTTAAATTTGGCCTCTGTTTTTCGAAACTTCCTAGTGTGACTATTCAAATATGTCACTCATTTTTCCTTCTGCTCTTGACTCTGTGAACTTTCAAAACATGAAGCTGCGATAGTATTTCATATTTTCTCCTGAACATGTACTAAGGATTTTCTTTTTTGAGTCCCATCAAACATGTTTCAATTGACGTAAATATTCGACTTGAACTACACCAAGCTGCTAGTAGTCCGAGAAGTTGGTAATCCTTATCATCTTATGCTGTTTCTTCACAATCATTCTACTAAAGATTGTTCCGATCAAACTTCTCCGAGTGTGGTTAGATAATGATGAAAAAATTGAATCATATAGCAATAAAGTCCCCGATTCTAGACCCTTCAGCTTGATAGATAATGAAGATTATATTACTCAGACGTTTGTTGATCTTCCCCACAATGAATATGTATGTTACGCCACTGCAAACCAGATACAATTGGCAGCCATATTGGTAGACCTCTACTTGTCAGCTGATTAACGCCATCGCATAGACATCGTCCCATTAGAAAATCGCGTCCAAAAATGGCAAAACCGCGGGGGACGCACCTAAAACGGAACAGCGTTAGATCGGGCCGCGCTTAGCCAATTTATTCCTTAAAAGGCGACGAAATTGCGGCGCTGAAAACAAAAAGGACAACTTCGCGATTGCAGGAGATGCTCGCACCCGTTTCATGCCCAATTTCGTCGGCCTTCAGGCAATAAATTGCGTAAAACGCGAGTGAACGGCCAATATGGCGTTTTGACCGACCGTAAGGGAGCAAAAGGGTTGGATTCGGTCAGTTTTCGCCGACGTCCTTTGGGACCAATTTGCACGAAGAAGTTACGTCCAAAAATAACGTTCTTTCTATCGCTGTTACTTCCACGTGGTGTCCCGTGGCGAGATTACATTAGAGTTAATTGACGGTTGCTGATATGACAGCTGCGGACTGGCCGAAACGCATCGCTTTATGCTTTTCTCCAGGGCAGTGATGCCGCACGTACGTATTTTTCGAACTTTCTACCTACCTACCGAAAATTAACCGATATTCTCTGCAAATTCAACAAGTTGCGTAACAGTTATGAATTTACGACGAATATGGCGTTGTTTACGTATGCAACAATGCAGTAGACGGCCTCAAGCGTTTGCAACGAGAAAGGCGCGGATTTTTAAACGATCATTCGACAACGCTTGTTGACCCGAATCTGGAATAAAATTGCAGACCATATGCGACGCCATAATTGAAATTTTATAGGCGCAGAGATCAAACTTGGCTCCAGTAGTAGCCAAAACGTCAAACAAGACGGAATACTCCAATCTGACAGTCGATGTCAATTGCAGGTTAACTTCGGATTGACAGTTTGCGACTGATCATAGAGCGTCCAGCAATTTTGAACGCGATCACAGACAAAGAATAAGACAAAATTGTCCGAGGACCAAGACCAAAATTTAACCAAAAGGGGTGCGATTTCTGCTATTATGAATAAAGGATAGTCTCCGAACACTGCAGAAGTAAACGCCAAACATCGACATATCGTACTACGGTTATATCTACAGGACGAAGTTGAACCACAAAAACCATCAATCAACTTCGATGAATATGACGAATGGAAAGAAATATAGCTTCAGGTGTTCCGTCGTTAGGATCGGTCCCCTTCGCGGAGTCATCGAGCTATTTTCGGCGCGAACTTGAACTCTCCGGCGTATTAATCGCCCAATTACCGAGTCGCTCTTTCAGATTTACGAACCAGGACAGGGCGACACAATGGGGATCTTTGTCCCGAAACGTCGTATTTATGTGGGATTAATAGGCGATTATTATCAGTTGATTAATTCGGCACATCGAAAGGCAGATAACGACAGGAGATTAAACTCGCCGATAAGTGTCATCGATCGATGTCAGAGTTTGCTCTGTGGAAATTGTGTAGAATTGGTCACAATGAAGCTTAGGGCAGATTATCAACAGAGATGACAGATGACATATGAAATCCTACTAGAAATGATGGATTGGTTGGAAGAAGATGAAATAGTGATAACTTAACTCTCCATGAATACCAATATAAAAGAAAAATGTACCGATATGGCCCGTCATAGCGGATTCTCAACCTGCACCATCGAACTGTTTTCGTTGACTTCAATTAACCAATTGAAATGCCCAGTGTGTTGAGTACATGCGGGCAACATTATTGTAACATGATTGGAACGAGTTCGTGTGATATATATCCAATTAGGCACTGGTTGCTTTGTGACAGGGCAAATTGAAATCAGGCAAGAAAGAAATGGTAAAAAAACAGGAATTCAGAGAATAATTGAAAACAAATGATAAACTTCGACAAAATGAAAAAGGAAACAACATGACATGAACACGGACACATAAATTGGATGAATTCATACAAGATGATGCTGAAATAAAAAAAATGTGACTTCGAAAAATCAATGAAGAATATTCGAGCAAAAAACTAAGAAAAGTTAATGACAAGATACGATTTCAACAGAAGGGAAAAATTGTAACAGGACAGAATGATTTAAGGGCCAGTTTCTACTAAAATTAAAAGATATACCTAGAGAATAAAAAATTATCTCCGCTTATGTCCATTCCGGCGAAATAAGACCAAAAATCTGTATGTTTTTCCGAGCAATTAAATTGGCTTTTTTCTACCGTCGTCCCACTCGACCACGTAATATGCATCCATCTCAGATTTGCTTGGATAAGTAACGTTTTAAAGCTCGTAAATCTCGGCATTCGCTACCATAAACATCGTCCACCTCCATATTACGCCTGGTAACAACGCTCTTATCTAGTCCACAATAATTACCTACATTTTGATAAGGAAACTTGTTGGCCATGTTCTAACCGGTGTTTTTTAACAAATTTACGAAATTATGAGTATCAGAGGCCATACAACCTCAATCTAGCTCGAGGGAAACTTGGCAAAAGAAGAACAATCAGAAAATACTTCTTTTAACATACGTGCTTTAGAGGGTGTGGCGAGAACAGCTTTGTCAGGGGGTACAATAGACCTCAAAGTCTTTTAACTCATATAACTTTATTAATCTGCAACAAATTGGGTTTGAACCGGAAAATATCAATTTCCTGATGTAAAAAAAAGTTTCGACGATAATGCGAACGCTTCTCCAGGCGGTCAAATCTCCATCCAGCCGAGTGTAGTCGTACAAACAGTGTCGGTACGTTGCCCGAATACATATTTGCCGATCTGAGTCATCGGCACGGCGGAAAAAGATCCTTGAAATGCCTAATTCAGGGTTTATTTAAAGTGATCTTTCTTCGAAACGTGTAGATAAACGCTTTCCGTATCTGGTGTGCGGCCAGGATGTGGATTTATGCAACCAACGGGCTTGCGATATAGTTGAGACATCAAGGAACCAGTTATGAAAGACGGGAACGAGCCAGGATGAAAGAAAACGACAATTTTGGAACATTTGGAATCATCCTGGTTGCGCCTAGGTCTCAGAATAAGCTTAAAGTCGCAGGGTTCTATGCAAATTGGTTCCAGGTAAAGACAATCACATAACCTTCAACCTCAACAATCTTAGAAACAAATAGAAAAACTCTTGAGCGTATCGTCCTCAGTATCTGCCATGCTGTGATGACAGTTACGACACCTCAAATCCAAATGTCAACCGCCATGTAGAGAAGCGTTGCCAGATGTGCAACCCTGAAAGAGGCGAGAAAAAAAGGTTTCAATCGTCCGAAATTGCCAATTAGGAGAGAAGTAGAAAGCGACCATTGGAAATAGTAGCTCCATTTATGGATGATGGATTACGTTGCGCCGAGAAGAATTGGCGAGATGATGATTGCATACGCACAGCTGTTCTGGGGACTTATTCTCGAAATCATTCGCAACTCCGCGAATACGCATTTTCACGATTCGCGTTTCGAAAACGGCATTCTTGACAGCTTCGGAATCGATTTACATATCGGCACTACTGTAAGCTCCAATTTCGAGCTATGCGAAAAATATAGTAAATATCGGTGAAATCCAACACCTGACTTTCAAATTCAATAAAATCATTCGAACTGTCAAATATTTGCGAGTTTTCAAATCCACTCGCAGTGCAATACGAACGGTCCTAAGCACAGAACATAAAAATGTATGTCGTGTGTCATGCGGACGGTCAAAAATACAGATTCGTTTGTCATTCTCAAAGGTACTAGATGCGAACGATCACATATTGTGAATATATTATAGTCCGTTTCAAAATGATTGGCATCTCGGGCGGCTGTGGAATCTCGAAAATATGTTCCCATCAGTAACTTTCGAGTTCTAGGATTTAGGTTGGTGTTGATTGAAAACACTAAGTTTTGACATTTCAGAGTTTGAATTAACCTCCTGAATTCGAATTTATTTCTGTCTTCTTATATTCTTGATTAAATCGACAAATAAGTTTTGGATTTGAACATTTAGCAAGTATTGAAAATGGCTGGAATTCATGAAGATACCTCTCGCCTCGCCTAACTACAAGGGAACGTGAAGTAGTTTATCGTCGGTACTGTGAGTTTTTCAACAATTCACCAGGTATTTCTGCCAGTACTTTTTCGAGATGTTTTTTGATAAATAAATGAGTAGCAAAATATCAGTTTTCACCTAGACCTGTCAGATAAATTTTGGAGAAAAAAGGAGGCAAGACGAGTCATTGCAGTCAGGAGTGAGCAGTGGATGGGAATCTATTTCGCATGATTATATCTTCAAGGAGACATTATACGACGTTTCTTCTTCTAAAATCAACAAAAATGAATAAATCAGTTTGTACATCCTTTTTGAACTGCCTGAAAAGTAACTGAATTTTAATCAAAATTAACATTTGGTATATGATTTAATGAAACATGAAATGGATAGTACATATTAATAAATACAAATAATGAGTGATCTATTTTATAGCATTTCACACTTCAAATGATTCATATTTTGTCAACAAATATTTTCTATTTGTATCAACAACTTGGCTATGAAATTGAAAAGTCAGGTCAGCTGTATTCTTTTTGTTCCACAATACTCAGAAAAAAAAATATGGCGAGAACTTGGCTGAATTTTCGATAGTCATCAAGAATGCAAAGATTGTTGAAGGGTCTTCATAGAGAACGAACTTTTAGTTATCTTTGATAAAGTCTTAATTATTTAATGAATGATATCTCTACATTGGAGTTCCTCGAAATCCTGCAAGATTTCATGTTGAAGCGTTCCATTATAATCCTGAATTTCCATTTCCCATGCTTGATCTACGGCGAAATTGTGTGGGTAGGCATATTTCAGTCATCATCTATTTCAGCTTTTTTCTCTTTTGCAATTGAAACTAAGTTTGAAAACTTTTCAATACAACAATGATGAAAATAATATAATTTCACAAAAAATTCTTCGAATTTATTTGCCTTGAAAAATAAAATTCAATAATTTTATAGGTTATATTGATATAATTCAATCTATGATGAGCACAGACATTTTTAGTACCACTTTTTGTAACTAGAAATAAAGCACCGGCTGGAATTCCAAGGTTTGCTCTGATGATAATCATTTTGAAACTGACTTTATATTAATTATCTGTCAAATTTCCACTACAGAAAACAGTTCTGCCAACCAGAATTTCACGATGCAAAAAACAGGGTTGGCCGATATATATCGAGTGATATATATCATGATATATATCTTGATATATATCTGATATTTATTGACTTGATATATATCATGATATATATCATTCACTTTTCTTACGAAATAAATACTGCAGAAAAAAATCCTTGATATTTTGGTTAAAATTGAAACGTGACAACAGTGCGTTCTGTGGTTAGATCTCCCGTCTCCGGATTCGTTTTTGTTATATTTATTGAAGTCATTTATTTTATTTTCATTTAGAAAAAATATTCCGTTTTTTGTCTTGTTTTTTCAGTTTTGTTACTTGTTTTAGTTAAAATTTTATGAATAATGGTGTTTCAATACATCTGTATGTTTAATGAACGGTTTTTTGCAGTTTAGCTAAAGAACAAAATTTTTGATATATATCAGATATATATCGGATATATATCCGATATTATGATATTTTGATATTTATATAAATATCATGATATTTGCCAACCCTGGCAAAAAATCACATCAACTTCAATGAAAATTCAGTGAACTACAAAAAATAACGTATAAATATCCGTACAGAAGTCATTCTAACACTCATTCATTCAAAAACTCGCCACTTCGTGGCTAGTTTTTGATTTTAAACTAGTGGAAGAACATCAATGCCTTCTGCATTTTCTATGTTGCTCCGAATCAGTTGCACATTTTGTAGTCTCCTCAAACTAACAACAAAAAGAAACGAACATCTCAATTTTGAAGAATAACATCTCTTAATGGTGAAAATTGACTAAATTAACGCAGAAGAATCGTTGAACTGCCGCTAATTGAAAAAATGTATTTTGTGAGATATGTGCTGGCGTGTAGAGCAGAGCCAACTACCTGTTGAATAATTAATAACGCCTAATAGCGGAACCGATGATTCCACCTGGTTTTCACCAACAAATATATGCGACAAACATTCTTATCGGACAATAATTCACTGAATTAGGTATGAGGAAATAGCTTCAAAAACTATGCCCCAGAATTAAATCATCCAATAAAACGAGATTGTTGCATGAAAAATACTTGCGGAACCCCTCATTGAATTCAACACGTTTTCGTACGAAAACGTTTAGAAACTTTTGACAGTTAGTGCAAAACATAATTTTTCAACTCTCTGATCGAAACAATCATTTCTGTGCTTTTCGGGAGTGACAGAGATCATAAAAATGTGTTACAATCATAGATATGACGAGTCCCTAAAAATTGACGGAACCGATAAGGTTGAAACCTATTCGTTTTTCGATTTCAACCATCGAGATAAAATAGTGTATTCCACCTCGATGATTTCGACAGACGAATATTATCTACATCTGACGTTGCAATTCCAAAACGACTTGAAACGAATCAAAATTGCGGATTGATGGAAATCTCAACCACGCCCGTCAAACTAAACAAACAATTCACCCCATTCTGCAGCCCTTCCAAAATGACCCAGACGGGCGTAGTCATAGCGGTAGTCACTTTTGGCGAGCAGTTTGTTAACAACCAGATTATGAGGGTAGGTGTGCCGCCCGCCGCTCCAAAGGGTTGCGAAGAATCCAGACGGCAAGGTCATCGCCCCCGCCAGGGGGTGAATCACCAACTTCGATCGGATTGCAATGCCATAGATACAAGATGGAAAAAAATGTTCTGGGGTCGGAAACCAGAGAGGAAGTTCATCCCATACCGGGACCACAGAATTGCGGCCACTAGCCGGTTAGTCAGATTCCGAGAAATCGGTTGAAATTTCTACGGCATGACGTTGTTGAGTTGCGTGTGAGCCACTACTCAAGTATATAAACAATTCCTTAAGCCGGCGACGCAATCTGACTCACGGGAAAAGATTCCAGATTGAAACTTTCTGATTCAAGAGCGTACATTTCGAAACGTCAGAGGTGACACCGTCAAACTTCATTATGCGAAATTATTCTGTGGTTTTAATCTCAGATCTTGAATGACATTCAACCCCATCTCTTCAAAACTGTTTGAAAAATCTGGGTGTACATAATCCCAAAATGTCCAATATTAATCACTCTATATTTAGAATTCAACAATATTGCTTTCCCATTTATGAAATCTCGACACTAGTTCCGCAGAACGTCGATATTTCGGAACGCATCCCTCACTTCCTTCCGGAGACGCTCGCAGATCATAGACGCCGAGTTATTTTCGTCATTTTCGTGGACAATTCGCGAACGACGTCCTCGGTTTTCTGTGCTTTCCTGGGCAGAACCGCGACGGACAAGAGGGAACCGTCTTGCGGGCGGGGGCGGGGATGTGGCATTGACCCTGAGAAAGCACGACGTTCTCGAGACCGCATTCCTGGGGGCACACGTCAAGTGCTACAGTACCATTAAATTCGTCCTGCAGTGGCCGCAGTCCCGAAAATCAAGAAAAATTGAAATATATGTATATGGCCTCTGGCACTCATAGACTCATTATTCATTATGAACTCTTTGACAACTACAGAAGTATCTCATCAACATCTTTTGTGACTAACAAATACGTAATTTTCTGTCAACCGTAAGAAAATCACAGAATCATAATACGAAATATGTTAAATTCTTTCAATTCCCAATCATTTTTTCCGAAGAACAGAATCACGTGAGGAAATATTGAATGCATGAATGAAAGATATCTTTTTCCGGATTTGATGAGAAATTTCTTGCCTTTCCCTCTACATACACATAATGAAAATCAACCAAAGAAAAGACCCGTACCACGGAAACTATAACCTTCTCATGCGTAATGGTTTACGCATATCGCCTCTCCAAACAAAGGGACCATCTAAAATGTTCGCTGTTATCATAATCCCAAATAACAAAAATGATAAGAAGGCAAAGTGAAGTATTACGAACTGGTTCTTTCCTGGGTGATTCCAATGAAACCCATCTCTTTTTTAAGGTTTTTCCATTTTGAACCGAGGAGATAACACCTGTACGAGATAGTCGGAATGAAACCTGTTT
Organism: Hippodamia convergens; assembly: GCA_038502775.1. Lineage (NCBI taxonomy): Eukaryota > Metazoa > Arthropoda > Insecta > Coleoptera > Coccinellidae > Hippodamia > Hippodamia convergens. The sequence continues at coordinate 12,409,351 of CM076612.1, forward strand.
CTCATCATTAAAGAGTATCTGAATTATTCAAATTCAACAGTCTGTAGTAAAATCCATCGAGGAAAACCTCGAAAAACATTTTGATTGCATCTCGAATAAAGTCACTTTATTTCTGTGGTCAATGTGACATGTAGAGCTGCAAATAGTATCGTTATCAATATCGACTGTACCGAAAACGGGGACAATATACGAGTGTGATAAATATTGTCGCTCCTTAATACAAGAAGAGTCGAAGCTTCCATGAGGAATGCAAACATTTCTGTCGTAACGTATGCGTCATCGAAAAAATCCCACTGGCTAACTGCTTGCTCAGCAGAGATCCGAATTTCAGGTGAATTCACTTTGATCGAAATCGATGATCTTTGTACCTTCATAGAATTCGAGCTGTCATGACATTAATAATTACGATACGAGTTTTGGATGGTTTCTGATAAGATGTTCATACAGAAAAAAGGAAGATGAACTTTCTGAGAGTACCTATCAACAGGTGACATTAATAGAAACGAATGTCAAGCATTCACGGCATATTACATAGAAAAATTTCCCAACAATCTACCTAATGTATACATTGGTATTTTCTGTGTTAATGTCTGATCTATTTTGATTTCAATCAGATATTAATGAACGAAAAAACGTTCCTTCTGAACGATGTTTATTTTTGTTTATCTTGGTACTTCATGAGCACATGTGGTATTTGAAACATCTAAAGTATTGAGAAGGGTTATTTCCAGAAGAAATATTTTGGATTAGAGATGCCTCATTTATTTCTTGTTTATTTTCCTACCAATTTCTTTGATGTGGCTATATCTAAGCTATTTTTCTTATATTTCAGATGGAAAATACGCCCTGATTCCTACGAATTTTAGTTTCCTTATTCTTCACACAGTTAAAAACCAACAGGTTTTGAAAATAATGTAATATTGAATTCTTATAAGAATACCATTTTGATGGAATCATGTAAACTTTGAGGAGTTATCAGTCTTCAGTGAGTAAGGGTAAGTACCCTAGTTTTTAGGTGAAAATCAGCTCAAAGGCTTGAAAACACTGAGAAAATCTGATTTTGAAAAATTGAATTTTCTTTCGTACGCCGACTGGCGATAGATTTCTTTTTGTCTTGGTTGCTTCGGTACGAGAGAAATACTTCAAGTTAGTAAGTTTTCACAATCATATTATTTGCAAAAAGAGGGAAACTTACATAAATCAATCCCGAGTAGTACCTGTCTTTGAGGTTATGAAGCACGCAAGCTTCATTCAGACAAGTCAACTCGGCCATGTCCTCGACTTTGTCGAATTTCGGAGGGTTCATCTTCTGGATATCGTCCTTGGGCACGAATACCCGTTTTCCCGTCTCCTGAAGCTCTACTTCTACCTCGTCTCCTCTTTCTCCCTTGACACTGGCGGCCACAAAGCCCTGGGTGTCGTGGGGCACCCAGACCAGCCTCTTCTGGGTCCATTCTGCCTGGGAAGCTGGATCGTTGAAATTGTTCCTGTCCACAAAAAGATATTTGAGCTCGGGATCGTAGCGATCCCTATCCACGTCGGCCATGAAAAGAACGCGAAGTTTACTTCGATCACAAACAAAAAAGCCGCACTATTCTATGATACTTTCGGATCACAAAAAATATTTGTTTCGCACATAGGAATATCTTTCCGCTCACGAATTATCCTACACGATTATGTTATCGGTGAAATGAACCTAATATCTGCGTTCCGATTGTTTTATGTTTGAGTATATAGTCACAAAGTGTCCTGCAAATGAACGTAAAATGAATAAAATGACAAGTAGCCACCGAGTGAAATGGAATCTACAACACACAACAGCCGGTCGACCACGCCCGAAGCGAACCGACGAGGGCCCTCGTAAAGACCCGATTGTTCGATCTTCGTTAAACCGCCACTAAACTTTAGGCGTTGCCAAGTTTTCGTCTTCCAATATTTGTATTATGGAATTAATAACAAATTTTCTCGAAATGTGTTATATCTATGAATGAATCACTATTTGCCCACTCAGAGATTCGTATTCAAATATTTGAATTTGAACTTCGGTTTTTGAGAAAGCTGAGATAAGATTACAGATGCTCGAAGATTATCGAGAATCGAGGAGTAGTCAAACTGCAGATTTCAAACTCGAAATATGAATAGATCTCTCCTAACATTTTTCAGTTGTTTAGCTTTAATTGTAATAAATTCATATTACAATTTCTGAACCATAGAATAAGATGGTAGCTACTTCTTTCCTGGTAAGCAATATAAATGATGGTCTCTAAGCAATTAATATTACACAAGATACAACAAATGAAAAATGTTCCCCATTTTTGCAGTACAAAAAAATTAACCTCGATTCTCCTGACAAACGGAGAATCCGACAACGCTGCGTTCGATTCAAACGGTGAGACTGGGTGACCTACGCTCATCCTGAATCCAGACGTCCTACGGCCCTCGACCTCCCGTAAAACGGCAACCTGTTGCAAAAATCCCTGAATTTTCGAAGCTCCCTTGATTCCCAACGTTTCCAAGCCTAAGAACCTTATTTTGCTTCGATTCGCGAATTTAAAATTCGGCAACGTCTGAAAAAACGTTCGCTATTTCGGTATCTCAACGGCGATGACGAATTTTTCGTGGGATGATGTCATCGGACATCCTGCTTCGCGAGGAACCTGCGGTGAGGTTGAGCTGATTCTATGTTCTGATTGCGGGAAGGCAACCCCTTGAAACTATAGAAACATATCGAGATGTAGAACGATAACTTTCACCGATTCTATGATACGATTTTGGAAATGTGCTAAGTTCAAGTTTGAAGCACTTCAAGATCCAAGAATAATAGGGTTCAAAATTAATTGGTTCAGCGAAACTTTGCATTTAACATATTACATCTACTTTCGACCAAGAATGAACCGTTTTAACCAAAAAATTCAAACACAGTTTTGCCTGTCTTTATATTCGTCTGCTGTCTTGGTAATAATAACAATTAAAAGCAATTGCCTACCATTATGTTATTCTGAACCAACCAAGCATAATCTGGGATTATGGCGTTGATTTTTGATCAGAAGCAGATAAGTATATGAATTATATGATTAATTGGAGAATGACGTTTCCAGATATACGAAATAATATGGGTATCAATAGATTTCCACATTGCCTCTTAATTGGCACAGCTGTATCTTCAATTCGAAAATTAAATCATGAATACAAGGTCTTCCTTTACTTATTCAAACGAAATGATTTTCGAAAACTAAAAAGATTTGCTAGAAAATACATTTCGTTTGAAATTTTAACACATTCCATATAATTCTATGATTTCAAGTGATCTATTGAAGTGCCACTTCGGATACGAACTGGTTGGCTCGAACTTTTCAATTTCAAGCATTGACGGCCTAAAATATGAAAACTTTTCCCAGGAATGGGTCCGTTAGGGCCGTTTTCAACGAAACAGCTGATGAAATTCGCCGTAATCGGCCGTGACTCAGAGCACATGAACGGCGTAAACGAATTATAAATTGAGCGCGGCATTCACTCTCTACGACTTGGCCATATATGGCAGAAAACTGCGCGCTTGAACCGCTTCTTTATTGCCATTTACAAAATCGCCGCAACATATGGCGCGTGTTTACAAAACGATCGTATCGATTATTCATTGTCCTAGTCCCAGTTTTTCGACGGGGCAGAGAGTAGTGGAAGGCTCCATAATTCACAGACGCAATCGTGCAAGACAAATTTGGGAGGCACATGGCGCCGCGGTCGATAAAAAAGACGAGAAACACGTCGCTTATTATAATTGGCGATCGCAGATAAAAATCGGGGTCAATTCTGCATGGTGTTAAGCCAGATAGGATCGCTAGAAGGGCGAGATTGCAAATTGAACCACAGAGTTGAATGGAAAATCATCACATTTCTCAACAAAATAAAGAATTTAATTTATTTCCGTGTCGTTGTCGTACTATAGAATTTCGTTTGATCGAATTAGTGGTTTTTTATCTTTTGGGCAGAAAAAAAATTAGAAAGCTGAGAATTCCAAACCCTTAGGGTCGGTTTCACAAAACTTTGTTTGTACCGTTAAATTAATTGGAACCATCGCGATTCGTTGAAATTTGAAAACGAGTGATTCGATTGGTTCGAATTTACGTAAGGTTTTTTAATTGTACAATTAAAGTTTTGTGAAACCGACCTATAGTCTAAATATTCATATTTATCAATTTGCCAGGTCATAAACTGCAGCCTCTTTTTTTGCTGGTAAAAAGCCTGTCATCTGCTGAAGGTTAACTTTACTATGGTTATAACATTCAGAAATGCGAGCGATTATGTAAAAGGAGCTTGTACCACTTCAGAAACGCTCTTTCAAATACGAATTTTCTGATTTGACAAGCGCACCATCTAGTTTAAGTTACTTGTACTACCTTTGACGAAGCATAAAATATGATTTTTATGACTACTGACCAAATTGTTGTTAACAAGAATTGTTTATTTCTATTATTGGAGCATGTAATTGGGATAATAGAATGAGTCCTTAGCCATTAAATACTATTCCTTCAAATTTATGTTTCCAGTGAGCAGTGCCATCTAGCTATAGAACTCCAAACTGAGGGGATCACGAGTCGCATACATTTCGCAGTTTTCAAAATAGTAGACATTCTTTATGTTATTTTGTTTTCATCAAATATATAGTTTGTTGTTCAATTCAACGCTATATAAATAATACGAACAGGGTTGTTTACTCACTTACTCATCTGGCTCAACCAGCGTTGGCAAAGGAAATTTGCATTTCTTATTCAACTTCTTTGGGCCCTTTCTTAATTTTCCTACATGTTTCTTGGGTTTAGAGGTACCTTCCTCCTGATGTTTCTTTTCCAATATTTCCTTCAATTTCGATACACTGACATTTGTTGGTAGATCCATCACAATTTGATAAGACTGAACGTTTGTCAAAAATTACCCAGAAAAAATTACAAGTGAATTCCTATGTCGAAAGAATCCTTTTCTTTCAGATTTTGTGTATCATGACCATAAATCAGATATTGTATTCTTTTTAAAATAGTCACAATACAAAGAAATGGAGACAAAAATGCAAAATTCGAAAAGGAGCGAGTTTTCGACAGCATGAGTGTTGGATTGCCTTCTGCAACGAGTGTTAGACGATATTTTCTCTATTTCAGTCAAGTTTTGTGAAATACTCTCAAAATTCAAATGAAAATTCAGATTAGTGACTTTTGTATTGCGTCTTGGCAGTTGGTGTGACTCAAGAAATTTGACAGATTGCGGAATTTGAAATGATTTGATTGGAAAATTGATTCGATATGAGGTAAGTACTGACAACCACAAAACGAAAAATATAACTGAAAGCAATGCTGTGATGAGTTTCATTACAACACTACTTTTAGAACTGTAATGAACTCATCACGATACTGAAATGAAGAAATGAATTAATTGGATGTTTTCATCTTTCAAACAATTTCTTTAAGGAAATTTTATTATTGCCTCAAGGTCGATGGCCATTTGCTCGGCAATAAAGGACTGGTATCTATATTATTGGAAATAAAAATCCCAAGTTTTTTAAAATTATATTTAATAAAATAGAACTAAATTACATAACAAAACAAGCTGCAGTACCAAAAGTTAATAAATAAGATTGTTACACAGTTTCAACGATTCCCTTTCCATTCTGCACCTCGCTTTCATCGGCAATGAAAGAAGTTTCCTCTGATACTTCGGAAATCGAACTAACCCCACTATCCTTGTCTCTGAGCCCCCCTATTTGTTCTGCGGCACTCCTATCACTCTCAACTTTCGGAGTCTGAGGTCTCGGCAATATGCTAATTTTTGGCGTCATATCGATCACGGAATTTGGGGCTTTCTTGATTAGCTCCAGCGGTATTTCTTCTGATCTAGGTCTAGGCATCCTCGGAGAGCTGTCCCTCGACCTAGTCTTGCTTGACGACGAGGAATCTCTGGATCTGATTTCTTTCTTCGCGTTGGGACTCTCGTTTCTTAGCCTCGGGGCCCTGGGACTCTCAACTGCGCTCCGGGTTTTTCTAGCTTCTGCCTCGGCTTTGTGAATTATCCCAGGTGAACTTTCGCGTTTCGGGGCTGCGAAACCCGGACACCTGTTGAAAAGGGGGCGCTCTCGGTGTCTCCCTATTTGTCGGCTGGTGTATCCCACTCCGCTTGCGAAAGCGGGGCTCGGGGGGCCGGACTGCCCTGGAATTTCTAGAAGTCTCGCTATGTGCTGCATTTTTTTTTGACGAGCTTTGATTCGACCCTATAAAAGTGGAGTATTCATGAATGTGAGTAAAAAATTTAAGTTTTTTATGCCACCTTTGTCAACCGCTGCTTTGCTGCCATACAACGAATATTGTCGTCAAAAACAAACTTGGCACTCAACAATGGAATTCTATTCGTAGCCGTTCCGGACAACGGCCTGTGTATTGTGATATGTAAACACCTGGAGTCGTCCTTGTCTCCTGACACCTCGATATCTTGAAGGAAACCTACCAGTTTGGCCACGCCCCATCCTAACCTTTTTGTGTCTGGCTCCACTAAGATCAGCTGGAGGATGTCGATTACTAAGAATCTTCGCATTTTATTCCCCTCTTTATACACGACTGTGCATCCTATCAGATCAGAGTTATCTGAAAAACAATTGTGTTAGATATAAAAGTACTTTCAAAACAATTATGTTTTTTATTTGTAAACCAACCATGTTTAGTTCAAAGTTAATAGTGAAAAAATGCAAGAAATAACTGTAAATATGGTTGGTTTTTGAATGTATAATGTAGTGAACAATCACTAGTTGAGGTTTAACAAGCAAAAATCAATAATTATCAAAAAAAGATTAAATAAAACAAGTATCAAGCAAAACACAGGTAGAACCGGTAGAACAGGTAGAGGTTGAGTGTAAGAGTAGCCGAAGGCTAAACTTCGCCTCTCGAGATTTCTCATATTTTGTAAAAAAAGTCGTTAAAAAAAAAAAAACCTTGACCTCAAGTTAACCTATTAAAATCAATTGTTTTCAGGGGTTTTTCAAACATGCTGCACGTCTAGTGATTGTTCATTTCATGCAACTATGACACACAACGAGATATACTCAGGTCCAAGGCTTGGTCGATTTGAACACAGCTCTGCGGATTCGTTAGTGGCAGTTGGGTTTCAACCTCTCCATTCATTGTTAAAACCACATCCCTGATCAAGAAAAATGCCCTGATAGCTCTTCTGGCCCTTTCAACCTAAAAAATAATTGGAAGGGTGCTTTGTTGATTCCTAACCTAATTCTACGTAATTTAAATATTTACCTCCCCGCATGGCAGCCTTTTTGTGAAATCTATGCCTGTCATTGGAGTACCGGTTGGAGGTAATAATATTGCACTGTCCATACATAACCATTCAACATTTAAGGACCCTTTTTGCATATCACAGTATCTATAAATTTAACATTGACATTTTATTCTTCTCAGAATGTTTAATTGATATTTACTCACTCATGTTCGAACATATCCAAGAAAATTTCTTCGCTTTTATAAAAGTTCCTTAAGGAGGCCGTACTCTGGCTCTTTGCTGCGTCTATGGTGAGCTTATGGGACTCCAAAAGTATGCTCTTACCATCGCACATTACCAACTGCGACAGAAACTTCAACGCTAATTCCAGGGTTACCAATCTCACCCTGCAAGTAGGTTGGCAAGCCAGCATAACAACATGAAGGATTTTGTCCACCAGTTGAACATTGTAACTGTATTTGATATCTTTGTTGGAAGTTTTGGTTACCAGAGATTTTTTGGGTTTCAATATTTGCTCGACAATGTCTGATGTAATACCTAAAATTAATACGTTTTCACAACAAATTTACTTCGGTAATTTGAAATATCACCTTTATTATTAGCTATCGCGTAGAATAAACACAGTGAGAACAAAGTAGTGTAATCGTTCTCGGTACAATCAAGTGATGTAAAAATCGCCTCCAAAAAAGGCTTCTCCACCTCCATAGAATTATCAGACGAAGAAGCAAGTCTCTCTTTTTCCTCATCTGTGATATTAATCGGCTCGAGTAGATTTTCATTGGAACCGTCTTGGGATTTCGTAGATTTCTCGCTTTCCGTACTTTCCTCAACTTGTTGCTTGTTTCTCTTTAACTCGTTATTGTAACTCTCCAACAATTTGTCGACACCTTGTTCGTAGCTAACTTTATCCGTTTTTAAAATGATCCAAGCCAAAGTTTGAACAAGAGGGGCGTGAGACAGTATCAAAAATACCTGAGATAACAAGAACAAAGCGACAACGCATGAGACTTTACCGCCGTTCAAAGTGTTTTCGTGATGGGGACTCGAAGAATCAGACGACAACGTTTTTTTATACAGTAATCTGTTCATGTTTGCTGTTGCGATGTCGTTCAAAGGTGTCGGTCTTTTTGTGAGTGAAAATATGTACAGGGGAATCAATAATTTGTGAAGTAGGTGATCTGTTAAAACCTGATTTAAATCTGTAATGTTGAGGCACAAAATATCATTCAAATAATGGAGGTGATCTAAATGTTCAGCCACTAGGTCTGCTAGTCTATTTTGTGATTGATGACTGAAAAAATTAAATATTTTATATGGTTCATCTGTACAAGTCACGTTCTTCTTACTCAGCATCATTTCTAACACAGTAATCCAATTCTTGAATATGCTTGCCAATGAACCAGACTATATTTGAAAAATATGGGGCTGCAGTCCTATCCCTTATAAAAGCAAGCATACTTGCATCCTCTACCTTGTAAACATTTAATGTAAGTGTTCGTACAGCTATTCTTACCATAGATTCAGGATGATTAAAAAATTTGATGGCTTCAGTGTAAAGGGGAAAATCATTAGTATGCTAAAAAATTAAAAAATCCAGTTTTCTGATTCACTAACACTTGACTCAGAAATACTTACTTCATTATAGAAAAAATGGATGGTGTGAGCATTCAGTTTCAGGCTAAGTGTCTTGAGAAAAGATATATAATAAGCCATCACCTCCTCATCAGAAAAATCAAATTTATGGACAATTATAGAATTTACGTGATTATTTGATAACAAGTAGTCTGAAAGGAGTATACAGTCATAAAAATATCAAATACAAATTGATAACTTACACAGTGATGTCTCATTCCTTATATTCTCAAAAAGAATATTCAGGGTTTGTAGTAATTGAACACATACGAAACTAGAACCTCCACTTCTTTGTCTCATTATTCGAAGAAAAAATGACAGCATATTCTTCTCAAGGAAAAAGCTGAAAATTCAGTATAACTAACAAAAGCAACAACATACAATAAGTCTCATTTACTCAAACACTGAAGAGTCATTCTGATCTCCCCAAATCAATATTTCAGCGATAGATCTCAAGGTCTCGACCAAGAGTCCCCTGTTATGTTCAGACACTGTTTGATTCTTGGAAAGTACATTGTACAAGTATTTTAGGTGCTCTAATGAATGGGGATTCTTGGGGCGTCCCCAGCCTCCCCCAAACCAACTTCTGCTACGGAACATGTTGGTCTCACATACTTTACGTTCGGAATGATAACATTAAAAGATTATTTTGTTTTCGAATGTTGTACATTGAGGGTTTAATTAGTTTTGAATGAGTGGCCACATCATCAAGAAACTTTGGTCTACATTATTAATCATTGTTTGTTCCTATTGTTGTTAAAAATGACAAATATTGGAATATTATTATGTCACTTGAAAAAATTTTGCGATAACCCCACCTCCAAAGTAAGTTGATTTAACTACAATAAATTTTTGGAGTGAGACGTTTGAACTACTGATGATTTTTTGTGGCCGTGGTCAATTTTTGCGTGGGTTTCAAAATTATTCATTTTAATTTTTGCTATTTCATTAGGAAAATTATTTTGAGGAGAATTGGGATACAGTTGTAACTGAATATGATGGGATAAACGGAATCCCACAAGGAGCTCTTCATAACCATTTTCTGATTCTGCTTGGGCGAATGATTTTATTGAATTTTTAAAAAGCCAATAAGTAGAAAAAAAGATCAATAATGAGTTATTATGATCTAATGATCTTTGTGATTACATGATTACAATTATGAAGCCCCTAATTGAATTGATATATGCATTACTTGTTCAACCGAAATAATTGAATAACGTATGAAATAAATGATAATATTACAAATAGTACTATATTTACAAGCAAGTTATCATTATGTGACTACTTTTTAGCATTATTGAGTCTCTCAGAGACATCATTCCAATTTATCACATCAAAAATAGATTTAACGTAATCTGCCCTAACATTTCTATATTGCAAATAATAGGCATGTTCCCAAACATCAATGCCGAGCAATGGAATTAATCCCGTGGTAGCTTCAAGTGGATCTTGATTAGCACAGGCAACAGCCTTTATTTTCCCTGAAATACAAAATTTGAAGTAATATCAGCCGAACCTAACAACCATCAAAACGAACCTTCATTTTTATCGTATCCTAGCCAACCCCATCCTGATCCTTGAACTCCCACTGAGACGGCACTGAGCTGTTGTACCATTTTGTCGAAACTTCCAAAACTTGACTCAATTGCAGTGTTTAATTCTGCACTTGGTTTTGTAGACTCCGGGGTTAGGTTTTTCCAGAAAATTGAGTGATTTATATGTCCACCTCCATTGAATCTGAGGGCTCCTTGAAGAGCAATAATAGCGCTGAAAAGTATGCCTTCGAAGATTACAATTTCTTCAGAAAGTGAAAATTACCTGGCATCTCCTTGTTCAACTGCCACTTTGAGTTTTTCTTCGGCAGCATTATAATTGGTTATGTAAGCTTGATGATGTTTTGTATGATGAATTTCCATTATTTCCCCATTGATTATAGGTTCTAAAGCCTTATAATTGTACGGCATTTCAGGTAGGGTAAACTTTGATCTAGCATTTCTATACCAAGAAAAACAAAGGTATTAAACTCTTTTATGTTGAAAGTAATTTTTTTAACATTCCATTAAACCTACCTAATAGATGATGCAACAACACGAGTTGAGGAAAACATTTTAGAAACACCCCAAAGACGAAATCGAATATCAGATCAAAAAAACGAAGGTTTTTGCCTAAACTGAGAATACGTGACGCGCTGTTGCCCTGTTGCCGTTATTAATTCTTTTTAGTTTATTTTCCTGACGAGTATATCGACGGTTTGAAAGTAGAGATATTTATTAATAGTGAAAGTTCACACAAAAGTGTGTCACTTTTTTAATTCAAGAAATCTAACGTTTTTAGGAAAATTGTAAATTTAAAATTGTAAATGTAAAATTTTTCTGCTTTTCATGTTCCCCCACTGGTACTAAAGGCATGTTCATTCGTGCTAATTAAGTTATATAAATAAACTGAACTGAATTAATGATATACAATCAGTTCTCCCATTAATATGTAATTTATTAATTTATTCCTTGAATACTCACTTGGCTAAAGTTATAGCTAAATTCATTAGATTTTCCTCTTCAGAACAAATTGTCAGTAGGAAATTTGTTTTTTTGTGTTTGGCAACAGCCTTCTTTCTTTCACAATGGTTTTGACAAACGAAATTCTTATTTGAAAAACTGATGGAAAAATCCAAAAAACCCAATGTTTTTTCTCTTTCTACGTGTGGAGAACAATCGAATTGTTTAAAATTCTCGTATGTATAAAAAATTATCACCAATTTAATTAGTGATATATTGTTTTTAGGGACATCAAATCGAAATTTATCTTCGCAATTTCTGAAAAAGGAAATTTTTACCCTTGTCTTATCCTTGGTAAAGCGTCAATGACAAAAGATGGTTTCAAAGTTTACTTTCTACGACAAGATATTGAAACAGAAATTCCATCAAATGGAATCATTCATGATCCAGAAATTCTAAAGGAAGTAGAAGTTAGTTATGTGGAAAATAGCATGGTGAAAACGGGAATTGTTGTATGTTTGGACAAAGTCAAAGATTCCCACACTCCCACATCGTTTTTGCTACAAGACCGGGAAAAATGTCTCTGGGTGCCGCTTCCTAGAATATTTTTGACGAAACAACAAGCATCCATTGTATTGTAGTTTATTCCTGGGATATTTGAAGGAATTCCAGATGAATAATACATGTGCAAATTTTAGAAATTTTTTTGAGACTCAAGTATTTGATTTATTAAAAATGGCTACAATTCGAAAACAAATTTTCCTCACCCGAATGAAGTGTTCTATGATCCACAGTATCGAAACCATAGATATCTGTGACTGAATGTGTTTTCTGTGGTAATTACATAGAAGAAAAAAAAGAAAGTTTCTGGTTCTGGTCTGGATCTCATGGACCTTTGCCTTCAAGAAAATCGATTTCATATTCAAAACAATCTACCTAATAATTTTTGTAGTTGTCATTACATTTTTCGAATGAATGAGAAACAATTACAATTTCAATTCGAACTGAAGTCAAGCAAAGCATTACATTTGATAGGACGAAATCCAATTAGTGTTCAGTTGGATTATGTTCTGCCAATTAATTAAAAAAAAAACATATTGTTTGATGTTACGGATATACAAATTCAATGAAACGATTATATTCGACCTTAAACTTTGATAATCTGAAAATCACACTACTTTGCATTTTATCAGCTCACCTCAATTGTATGTTCATTTCATGAGATGGAAAACCAAATAGACATGCAGGAAGCTTTCGTTAAAATTAATAATATTCCTACCAAAGTTATTACTTTTGGAAGATGGATAACTGAGAAACCGGAAAAAAAGGGTGAAAAAATTATACTTGTTATTCCAGGTAATCCTGGTATTACTCCATTTTATAGAGAATTCCTGGAGATTTTACACAAAAGACATGAATGTCCTGTGTGGGTGATAGGCTACAGTGGACATGAGGATTTCAAGCAAAAGGGTATCACGACAGATTTTCCAGATATAGGATTGAGGCAACAAATTGAGCAAAAAGTAAGATTAAACTCTTGAATAGTTACCTATATGATTGTTACGTGAGTAATTACATTTCAGGTTTCTTTCATTGAAGAATATGTCCCTGAAGATGCAGAGCTTCACATAGTAGGTCACTCAATAGGGAGCTACATGACTTTGGAATTACTGAAGGAACCTACCATTGAAAAAAGAATATTCAAAACGTACCTACTGTTCCCCACTTTCGAGAGGATGATAGAAACCCCCAACGGCAAGTTCATGCATAGATTCGTAAGGCCTATACTTCCAATCGTACTATTTCTTTCTTGGATATTCTCGATTTTGCCAAGAATAATTGCGTTGAATTTATTGAGGGGTTTTATGTACTTGAGGGACATGCCGTTATGCCACAGAGAAACAATATACAATCTGGTTAACCGTAAGGTGCTCCGACAGGTGTTTCATCTTGCCTTCGAAGAATTGGAGCAAGTGAAAGAAAGGGACGATGAAAATATTAAAAATAACGTTCATAGATTACATATATTATACAGTGAATTGGACGGGTGGGGCCTCAGCGAATTTTATACTAATATTAAGAGAGATTTTCCCGAGATACCTGCTAAAACCTCTAGATATACTCATGCTTTTGTATTTAATGATAATAAGGAAGTTGCACATGTGGTTAGTGAGTGGATTGATAGCAAGAGTCATCAAAATTGAATTTTTAATTTATCTCAATATTTTTTATTATGGTTGAAGGAATCACAAATTGCTTGAGATCAATTTTTTATTGATCACTTGAAATTTTCTACCACATTACAGTTGAAATATTTTCTGGATCTTATCTTTTTCAGTTTATATTTCAAAAGTGGTTGAATAAAATTCATTTAATGATTGTTGTCTCATTTTCCCTATAAGGTTGAACAAACACGTCCCTTTAGATTCAAATCATTCTTAAAACACTTATAAGTTGTATGAATTAATGAAGAACGTTATCAATTTTTATTGATCCCAGATTTAAATTGTCTGCTCAGATAAATAGTTTCTGGTGTCTGGTCAGATCTCCCCTCGTTAATTTTATCAGAATCATGAGTGTCAGAGGCCAAATGCCAAAAATAATTAAACATTGATAGCAGTACTCCCATGATAAGAAGAGTTCTTTTTCATTCATTTTCCAAAACGGGCTCTCAATCGCTTGTGTAAAATAATTTTTTCACCATGGCCAAAATGAGGGAGGGTTTCGTGAACATCAATAATGTACCGACGTTAGTGACAACTTACGGAAGATGGATAAGTGACCCCCCAGAAAAGGGCGACAGTGAGGAAATTATTTTGTTGCTTCCGGCTAACAATGGGAGTACCGGCTTCTACAGACTATTCATGAGGATATTACATACTAAATATCACTGTCCCGTGTGGGTCGTAGCAAACTCTGGGCACGACATCCAACCTGGAGAAGGGGCCCCCAAGAAAATACTCGGACTGAAGGAACAGACAAATCAAAAAGTAAGAAAGCTCATAACTCAAATTTTTCCTTGCACTCAATGATTCCCTTGAATATTCCAGATTGCGTTCTTCAAGAAATACGTACCAGCTGACGCTAAAGTATACTTGGTAGGCCATTCGATAGGCTGCCACATGGCTTTAGAACTCATGAAAGATCCAAGCATCGAAAAGAGAGTCTTGAAGGTCTGCCTGATGTTCCCGCTCATCGAGAAATTAAACGAAGGGCAAAAAGGGAAAAACATGATGAAGTTCGAAAAATTCGAACCGATCCTGATATTTTTCGCGTGGCTCTTGTACATTCTTCCAGAAATAATATCGGTTAATTTGATGAGGGCAGCGAAGGTGCCTGAAAAGGATATTCCTTTCATATTATCATCGTGTAATCCAGCGGTGTTGAAACAGGTTCTTTATGTGGCTTCACATGAATTGGCAGAAATAAGGAAAAGGGATGATGCTGTTATCAAGAAACATATAGATAAAATAAGGATGATTTATGAAAAAGAAGATGGTTGGTTGCCGACCACTTGCGTAGATGAGATCAAGAGAGACATTCCAAAATTAAAAGTCGAGGTGACGAACTTCAAACATGCTTTTTATTTCGACACCAGTCTAGAATTGGCGGAAAAGGTCAGCAAATGGATCTCTGAAGAAAAACAAAGATATTACTGAACTTCAATATGTTTTACTTCTCTCAAATATCAATACATAAGAATTATTCATTAAACAAATATCCACATTTCACCATTCGATTTCTGTATTTATCGTCTTTGAGAATAAAAATTCGAGACAAAATAAAAATTTCAAAGACTACCACAACATTCAATAATTGCTTTTGTAATCTGTCATGTAAAGCTGAATGATGAAAATAAAAATCAAAACTAACTGATTAACTTTATTCTTCCATCAAAAATAATAACACTTACTTTAATCAATCTAAGTTTCTGGTTTTTTGCTTTGCAATTTTTTCTCAGTTTTCTCAAATTCTTTTTCTGCCATTTCGTCCACTTCATCTTTGACTTGTTCGACACTGATAACTTCAGGTATATAGAACTGCAACATGTTCTGTACACCGTTTTTGAGGGTAACTATTGAGCTAGGACAACTTGTACATGCACCTTGCATTTTCAATTTTACCACTCCATTGTCATATCCCAGGAAGAGAATATCACCTTGAAATCATTAAATCAGATAGTATAAGTACATGATAGTGTAAATTTTACCTCCATCTTCTTGAACAGTTGGACGAATTCGTGTATCTAACAATTCCTTAATCATTTGAACAATTTCACTATCGTTCTCATTAATTTCTAGAAAATTTTCTCAGTCACAAACTATTCATTAAAAATGTGACACGACCTTACGGGTATCCGTATTAGGTTCAACATCTTTCAAAACTGGTAGGCCGCTGACAAAAAAATCCATGATCGTTGCAAATATTTCTGGTTTTAAGATTCTCCATTCTACTTCATCATCAACTTTGGTGACTGTAATGAAATCTGGTCCTAAAAACACACTTTTTACTCCGTCTATTCTGAAAAGGTGTTTTCCAAGAGGTGAACAGTAAGCTGCTTGTCCATTTGGAAAATCAATTGTTTGACCGTTGTCGAGAACCTTGACACCTGGTAGAAACTTCAGACTGTTGGGGTTGGGAGTTTCTTGAGTTTGTATGAACATATTCAGTTTAGGAGAAGTTGAAATTAAGCGATTCAACAATATAGGGAAGACATTTCTAAAACAAAACAATATAAAAATAAAAAGCTATACGAATCGTTATCATTTTATTAACCTTCCCAAGGAAGATATTTCGGGATTCAGAATATTTTTCCACATTATTCACTTGTTCCTAGTATATACAATGTTTTCCAGTAACAATTTTCTTTCTCGTCACTTTGCAGGTTATGTTCATAGAATACTCAACAAAAACATAACTTTGTTATGTGTGACATAACCTACAGACACTTGTCTGTGAACTCATCAGAAAACTCCTGATACAACGCCATCTTTCGCCATAAGATGGAGATTCTCGAATTGCTCTTTTAAATAATTTATTAATATCAATATCTCTTTTTCTGCTTTATATATCTGAACTGTTTGAACTATGCAATGTGGATTTCAGCTATTACAAACATCTCCATTTGTATATGTGCCAAATAATTTTGATATCAAGCCTTATGCTGAAACGAATTTAAAAAATTGCCCATTCATGAAAAAACAATTGTGTCTCTTCCCGGAACATTTAATTATTCCTTCTCACCAAACAAAGAAAAATATCACGGTGAGCTCCAGGGATAAGGATTTAGTTGAAACAAATCATTGGAAATTAATCTTAAGCCGGCGATTCCAGTGGCGTATCTTTTTTCGTTTTGCTGCTCCTATGAATTTCCTTGAAATAAATTCCGTGCGCGCATGTATATCGTACCGCAATTTTCATCATGAATTTGCGGGGAAGATAGTCCGGCTTTTTTTCATTTCGAATTGTGCAGAGGAAAGATGTACACTGTTACCATTTTAATTTACCTCTTAGTGTTCACCGTTCTTGAAAAAAATAACGCGAGTGATGTATCCGTTGATGAAATATTGGCATCGTTCAAAAAAATTTTTGATTATTCAATTCGAAATCCAGATTTTATTGGTTTATCAGGTATTTTTGGCTTTGTGCGATCAAAAGGTGAATCGTAATGACTGAAAAAAACTTATAACTTATATTTAATAAATTTCAGCGTTGATAACAGATGTATTGCTACCGAAAAAAGAACAAATTTCGCTATTGTTCCTCATCCAAACAAAATGCGAAGAAATTTTAAAACTGAAGAGAAACATTTTGAACCAATACAACGAATGGGGTAAGAATAAACAACTAAATGTGATGAAGAATTCAAAATTGCGTTTCCTACTTCAGTTGTAAATATATCAGACCCATTCCTCTGGAAAAGAAAAATATCCTTTGAATATCTTGAGGAAAAATGCTATGATTTTGAAGAAAACTTAACAAGGCAGTTGCTCAATGATCTAAACAACGAAGCAGAAACAGCATGTATAACGCCAGAAATGTTTGAATTCTGCCTCAATCAGTCATATTACATAAATCGACCAAAATTTGATCCAACTTGTAACTTTTTGTTACTGAAAAATTACAAGGGAATAGGATACGAGACTACACACAGGTAAATCTTTGGATTGATTAAAACGGTTTCATCTTTCTTTAATTTTAGGCTTCTGTTTCTGCAAATAGCAAGAGCATGGCAATTTTTATCTGAACCCCAAACATCCCATATCGAATCCTTGTGTAAATATATTTACCAACAAGCTAAAGCAACGCAAGGACAATTTTTATTCTTCGATCTTTTTCTAGAACAGGGTGAGTAGTTACGACAAATTTAGAAAAATTTATTCTCTTAGTATTTTTATGTGGAGTGGAAGGCTACATAGAATTTCTCAACGGGAAATGGTTGAATATTATTTTGGAAAATCAGCTGAAAGAAGGTTGTTTCCCACTTTTTGGAGAAGGAACAAAGTTGAATTCATCAGTTTACAATAGACAATGCTCTGATCATGCTACAGGTTTGGCAGCAGCAGTATTAGCACTACACATCCACTTTAATTCAATAATTTCTTGAACCATTTCAACGAATCACAGATCCATTTTTTAAATGATGAAATTAATTTTGTTAGAGAAATTTATTGATTGAAATATTTGTTACATTCTTGTTGAAACTAAAAATTCTTGTAGATTTTTTCTATGTACTGGACCAGCTCAGCCACATGTACTTGCTCCTAAAAAATAAAGTGAAAAAATATATGTAAGAAATTCGTAAAAAAAACATTGAAACCTTCAATGTTGAATCACGACTCCTCAACCAGGCTATTCCATCCTTCAAAGTATTCTCGTTCAGATAAATAGTGAACGGTATTCCCAACTCATCGTACTGTTTATACTGAGCGTCTAGCGTTTTTTTCACATTTGATGGGAGAAGTAACGTAGTGATATAATTTTGTCTCAGCAATTTCGTTAGATACAAGGCCAAATCTTGGAGTTCATTCAATGACTCAGCGTTCACTGGAAGTATTAAATTTCTAAATCATTTGTTCTTTCGAAGTTTAAATTCTGAAAAGTGAATAAAATTAGCACCCACTTGAGGATGACATGGAAAATCCAATTTTAAACGGTGCGATTTTTCTGTGGAACCTCAGTAAAGGTCTTCTTTCATTCTGAAACAGTGGTTCTTCGAAAGCATCACACAAAGAGTTCAGTAAAAGGTTGGACATGCAAGACACACATTGTATATAAACAGCTGGTACTTCTTTCTTCCCATCTTTAATCTGGAAAATTCATACATATAGATTTTGACAAAATTTCATTACTTAGTACATTGAACTCACCAATAGCTCAGCATTGCTGAAACCTGGATACCTATTCAAATATAAATTAATAGTCTCAAGCATTTGATTTCCCCATGGATATTTTGCGTCGATATTCACAAAAGTTTTAGGCGAATCTAAATCAGTATCTCCATTTCGGATGTCACTCAAATGGTATCGTCCAGGAGATGCTGAAATCTATGCAGAGAAACGAATGAAATTCAAATTAACTGATGTTAACAGCTAACCTTCCGCCACCAGATCTTTCTCTGTCGCTGTATTTGATGAAACAAGTGATTTGCCATCGAAGGAGCCATGAAAATAGTGTATATTAACCTGGAATCATTAACGAAGAAATCAGAAAAATTACTGAATAACATAGTCGAGTCACTTTGTGTTTCTGAAATATTCACTTTAGAAACTAATTGTTTTGTGACTGGAATTATTTCTATGATTCCAAATGGCATAACATTATACAATAATCCCCTGGCATGGACAAAAGTATTCTTGAAATTATCTTTGCTGTAGAAGACTGGTATTTCCTTACTATTCATGAAATTATCAAACCATTCCCTTTTCAAATTTTCTTCTAAAAGAGCGCCAGGTAATCCCAATTCATATTGTATTGTATTAGGAGAACTATGGAGAATTTTGAGAAAACCAGTTTTTGCACAAAAATCCACTATTTTACGAAACATATTCAATTTCTTTCGGATTTTTCAAACAATTCCTCTGGTTCAATGGGAACATTTCCAGGTGGCACAACAAAATAGTCGTCTTCGATTAATTTAGCATTACGTAGAATCAAGTCTTTAGAATGCTCCTCCTCGACTATATCAGCCCTCAAAGCCAAAGGCCTAAAATTGATGAGGTCTTAGTATTTACGAAGAATGAATCTAATGTATCGATACCTATCTTCGGCAACAGTGACAAGAGGTTCAACACCTTCAGTATCTACAGAATGAATCACACTAGCGAAATTAACTGCATTTTCTATCAGCTTCAAACTACTTTGATTAGCGCAGTCTACCAACGATAACCTTTCTAAAAGATTCACAGTCTCTTCGTCAATCTTCACAGGATCTTGAAGATTGTTATTCCAAATTTTGTTGGATTCGACACGTTCAATTGGTTTCAAACAATTTCGGGCAGATTTATTAAAAGTCCTATTAAAAGTTATAATGAATTTCGCTTTTGAAATTAAACGGTAGTTTGCTGTTGCTATCATTTTTTTCGCATAACCTCAAAACAGAACAGAGACATAGAACTCAGTGCTTCAAGAGAACATGATTCTATGGTCTCTAATTTCTTGAAAAAATCTAAATTCACAGATGCTACCTAACTACTCCATATGTTCGGCTGAGTTGGTTGCAATCTTGGAGGCAACATGATTATTGAAAAGAAAAGATTGAAGAAGTGTCTGATCTTTTCAGATTCAAAGGGTCCACTCGAAAAAATTACAAACAAGAAAGTACAACGCAAAGTGTTTCAGCAAACTGAATGTTTACAGAGTGCGCAACCTACCCTTGAATCGCCTATTAGCTTCCAAAATTAAGTTGTAAAAAAAAAGAAAAACTTGTGGTGTTTTTGTTTAGTTTTGTATTTCAATGTAAAAAAACATTTCCCTACCCTAGTTTTCCTTGTGTTTTAGTGTATTGTTCGAGTACAGTGAAAACCTGGGTTACCTTATTGATCCTACATGTGGTGATACCTCCGAATGCTGAGTAATACGACAAACAAAACCTGATGAATTCTGACGTAAGTAAGTAAGTATAAACCCTGTGCCCTCCTAATTTGGGAGGGTCTACCATTTGTTTGATGTGTCGATGGTGATCAACCAAGCACATTGTAAAAGAGTGAAGAAGAAGAAGAAAAAATCTAAATCACCTAACCTTACTAACCTCTAATTGCGATTCTTTGAAATCGACTTTGTTATTTGTGAAATCGACACGTGAGACAGCCACGGTCATTCTCGTTACGTTAGCTTCTGGTTCAGCGCTGATCAAGTGATTATCTCTACCAGAACTTAAAAAGGCAAAATGGTAATGTATATTTTTATTCTAAAAAGAATTTATTCGTTTTTCACGCTGTCTTATTCATTTCTTATCACACGTGGTCAAGAGTTTAGTTACAATGGATTTTCCCGAGTGTTTTTGGTTTTCAATATTTTAATCTAGATATATACAAGATGTAGAGCTGCCAAAATAATATTCAGTAGCTCTTTTATATCATACATAGTTTCTTATTATTCTAACCTTTTGCTCATAAACTCAAGCCCCTTGAGGTCCTACGATTGCGAACACAATATTTTTTTAATGGGTATTAGAGGCATGTGATCATTCACTCAAAATAACTTTGCATTTTTAAAAAAAGTAATTTTAAATTTATTAAAAGACCGAAATTAAGAACATCTATGTCGCTTTGTGGCAAGAGAACCAAATTGCGCATGCGCGAAGTAGTGTAAATGTATAATAATTATTTGAAATTTTTTAGGGTATTTTACTTTATGATTTATTTTGATTTTAGAGTTGTTTAGTTCCAAATTCTAAGGAAAAAAAGAATTACGAGCTAAAAAAACCTTTACTGTTTTTTACTTGTTCATTCATATTGTCAATGGATCTAGTGAATATTATTTTTCTTGGTATAATACCGTTTTATGGGATTGCACCCCTCGCTCATTGTTACAGCTGAATTTACACTCTGTGAGCTACTCAAGGACATCAAATGACTCTTAATTTAAAATAACTGCCATGAAAACTTCTCTTCTAGATGTAGACATACAACAATGATACTTTTTTACAATGTGCATTTCCTTCCTTAATTGTTATTTTTCTTCTAGGCGACTAAAGAAATTAATCCAGAGAAGATGGGGCAAGAGACAGCCCCTGTCCATCGTATCAGAATTACCATGTCCTCAAGGAATGTCAGTTCTTTACAGAAAGTCTGCAAAGACTTAATTGACGCTGCCAAGAAGAAAAACCTGAAGGTTAAGGGACCTGTACCTATGCCCACCAAAATACTTCGTATTACCACCCGTAAAACCCCGTGCGGGGAAGGGTCCAAGACTTGGGATAGATTCCAGATGAGAATACACAAAAGGGTTATTGATTTACACTCGCCTTCCGAGATCGTTAAAGACATTACATCTATAACTATTGAACCTGGTGTAGATGTTGAAGTTACAATTGCCGATGAATGATCCGCAGATTTTAAGAACATGAAACTTGATTTCTAATAAAACCTTCAAAAATATATGTTCTTTTCCTTGGAATGCCATTACAGCCTTATTAAAGTGGGACCTCTATATAGCAAATGAAAATTGGTTATATCATTTAATTTGTTGAACTGAGGTTCATTATATTGAGGTGAGATTGGTCTGAAATAAGTCTTTTATGTTAGGACTATTGTCAACATCATTAATGTTTCGTATGATACTATAGTATCAGTTGTTCAGTTTTTTTTTTTATATTTCGGAAATTATTTTGACGAATGCAACGATTTCAGTACCGATGTATTCGAGTGTGTGTCATTAGTGGAATAATTCATCTTCTATGACCAAGGTCATAGTTGATATGAAACAGATTAAATGAATTTGACGCTACGTACCACATAAAATCAGAAAATCCTGAATAACTCAAGAATTATCAATTTTAGGAGCATTAACATGTTTGAACACTATCATCATTTTTCTTCATACAATCCAACGCAATCATAAAAAAATAGGGTTCTAATTTGAAAAACGAAAGTTATGGGCCAATCTTGATCCCAATTTTTGACCCAACATTTGGAACACCCTGTAATGAGTTTTTCAAATTTTAAAAATGTACAATATTTCCACAGTCTTTGACCTCAAAAATGTGAAAACGGTTTGTGCTTAAGATATGTAGATTAGGAATAACAAACATAATACCGAATACCCTTTTCCCTCTTTTTCTTCAGATTTTTCTCGATATTTTTGAAAGCATTTCGAGGAATGCAACGATTTGACTACAAATGTATTCAGAATTGCATACTCTATCAAATTCAAAAAGAAAAAAACAGAAAAATAAAATTTTGAAAATTTTTTTTCCGCGCCCTGTATAACTGAAAGTGGTCAGGCTCCAAGAATATTTTAGCTCGGTAGATAATGTCAAACAATATCATAATCCCAATTTTCAGATTCAAAATAAGTCTAGTTCTCCAGAAACGCCTAATAGGCCGTCGAACTTGGTACACCCTGTATATATATTAGACTGATTCAAAATAATCGACTTCTTTTGTTTTCACGAAACCCCCCCCTAATTATCTTTAGGGTATCGAAAAAAGACCTCTGTGAAAATATCAGCTCCAAATAATAACATTTAGAGGTCGCTCATCAATTATTTCTATTTTGCCTACTAATAGCAGGGGAAAAATTTCATTTTTCAATAAAAAATTCCTAGAACACAAATCAATGGACGGATTTCTTCGTGTGATACATTTTCGTGTAGGCAATCAGATACACTACAAATTAGTCCCTTTCGATATTTTGATAAAACGGCCTCTTCAAAAGTTATTCGATTCGATGCTAATATTGAGGTATTTTTGAAGAAAAAAATTATTCAAAAAAAACGACTTTACTTGTTTTCACGCAACCCGCCTTCTAATTATCTTCAGGGCATCGACAAAAGCCGTCTGTGAAAATATTAACTTTGAATATCAATATTTAGAGGTCGCTCATCGATGGTTTCTATTTTCGCTGCTGATGGCAGGGAAAAAAATTCTTTTTTCAATAAAAAATGTTTTGTTCACGAACTAATAGACGGATTCCCCTATATGATACATTTTGGTGTAGGGAACTAGATACTCTACGAGAATGTTTCATACGATATCTCGATAAAACCACTCGTTCAAAAATTATTTGAACTTTTTTTCCAGAATACCTCAATATAAGGTGTTAATATAGAGATATTTTTGAAGAAAAAGTTCGAATAACTTTTGAACGAGCGGTTTTATCGAAATATCGTATAGGACATTTTCGTAGAGCATCTAATTCCCTACACTAAAATGTATCACGCAGTGAAATCCGTCAATTAGTTCGTGAAGAAAAAATTTTTTATTGAAAAAAGAAAATTTTTTCCTGCTATCAACAGCGGAAATAGAAATCATCGCTGAGCGACCTCTAAATATTAATATTCAAAGCTAATATCTTCACAGACGACTTTTTTCGATACCCCGAAGAGAATCATACATGGAGTTTCGTGAAAACAAACAGAATCGATTTTTTTGAATAATTTTTTTATTCAAAAATACCTCAATATTAGCATTGAATCGAATAACTTTTGAAGGGGCCGTTTTATCGAAATATCATAAGAAACATTTCTGTAGAGTATATGATTGTCTACACGAAAATGTATCACACAATGAAATCCGTCTATTGGTTTCTGCTCTAGGAATTTTTCATTGAAAAAAGAAATTCTTTCCCTGCTATTAGTAGGGAAAATAGAAATAATTGATGAGCGACCTCTAAATATTATTATTTGAAGCTGATATTTTCATAGAGGTCTTTTTCGATACCCTGAAGATAATAAGGGAGGGGTTCGTGGAAACAAAAAATGTCAATTTTTTTGAAACAGTCTAATATATATATATATATATATATATATATATTGATAGTTGAAAATACGTTATAAAGAGGTTGTTCGTGAAAGGTTTTCATAATCTGAAGGTTTATTTTACATTGATTTTTAAGTACAATTCAGGGGGATTTGGAAAAAAGCGTTAAATCAAAAAAATCGTTGTACTGAGGTTGCACTCTAGTACTCTAGTTATAAGTTTCCTAGCAAACCAGAAATGGTCAACTAGTAATAAGGACGTATCACTGATAAGTTCATTTCTGAATGAAATCAAATATAACTAAATTTAATTTTAGAAAGTGTTATTTGAAATTCAGCAGTCAAGTCTCATTTATTAACGTTGTCATGTTCATGGCTTTAAATTGAAAACTTATGCAACTGCAGTTGCGTGAGCCAGAAGGCTCTTACAAAATTTCATATTTTATTTATATTCCATAATTAATTTATGCTGTGACCCAATACGAAATATCCACCATAAAAAGTACATATTATGGTATATCAATGATTTATAATGAAATGCTAGGTGAAGCGAGAAACATTAAACTGATTTCAACTTACTCTATTTTTACACAAGAAACTTAAAATAACCTGTGACGGTGTCATTTTGTCATTGAAGAAAAAATTCAAAGAGCAAAAAATTATTATAGGTAAATCTTCGTACCGCCACTGGTTCCTGACGAAATTGCAGCGTTTTATTTCATTCATTTCGCGGTTCGAAATAATGCGTATCGGGCTTGATCAAACGCATATGTTCTGAAGAGTTCTTTTTGGTTTTTCCTGCTGGCTTCTTTGTCGTTCGATTATTATGATTTTACCCAAAGATTATAAAGTATACTCTATAATCTTTGATTTTACCTTTACGATAAGCGAGATATTTGTTGTCGCATTTAGCGGATTCAAGCTACGTAAAGTTGCCAAATATTATTGGAAGTGCAAATCTACGTTTGTGAATTACCTATTTGCCTTTCATATTCGGATAAGATCATTAGAAAACTCTTCAAAAGACCGCATAACATCCAGTGAGTAGATAATTCAAATTTTCACTCAACAATGCCTTAATCGACAATGATATGCTTGCAGGAGGCCTTTCCTTTTTTCTTTTATTTCTACATCGTTTGTTCTACCTTTTACGTTTCGTTATTCGAACATTACCTGGATTTACCTTCCTGAGATTGTCAAACATACCCGGATACTTCGGATGCAGACAAGTTTGATTTCGAGGACAATGGAATCTTAAAGAACTGGCGTATATCTACTTCTTATTCCCGGAGATATATTCAGGTCAGATCCAGACAATTTAAATTACTTTCTTGATTTGAATTGGATAGTTTGAAACATTCCAAGGATTATTGTCAATTCCTTTTTTTCATTTTAATCACATTTAATTCTTAATTCTAACAATATACAATATAATTCTGTACTGTTAACTGTAAAGCGCATATAACGTTATATACGTCGACTTTTCATATTGTTTTTTTAAATATTTACTTTATTATCATATATTTGCTGTCAGAGTTTTGCATTTAACTTTGTTAAAACCTCTGAGCTTTTTCAGTAAATATTTGACAAAAAGTTCACTTCGAAAACTTTTCTTCTACCTTCTATCTCCCATATATCATTACTTGGATTTCGTGGTTTACTGAGTAATTCGACGAACGAGGTAACCGGTGGAAAATCAAACTATCGTGGCGCTCAAAAATTTCAACTGTATTTCACCCACACCCACTTCTCCGGTTATCTAAAAGTTAGGTTAGCAGTCTAATTTTCTTTCTTCGTACTGCAAATATTATAGAGTGTCACAAACCCAGATGAAAAACAAAAATTTTTCAACTATATATCGGTAGTTGTTGAACAATAGAAATCGTGGTTTCATGAATTTATATAGAACAAATAAATGTATAGGAACTGCTCATCTGCTTTTGATCAAAATAATTATAATATGTCAGTTATCATTTTACGCAAACGATATTCTGTTGAGTAACGAAATGCTAAGCTCAGCTTTCTCAGAATCTGAAGAGTCATCCCTTTTCAGAGTCTCTTTCTTGGTCTACTCCCACCAATGCTATACTCTACCCAACAGCCTCTTGCTTATAGACACAGTTGGCGTTTAAATATGTGTTTAAGCTCTGCAGAATAGAGAATCACACTGTTCTCAAAATTATTGACCAACATGAAGACTTAGAACATCTTTGGGCTAGCTCAATCATCCCTCCCCTTCTCCAAGCATTTGTCGACCTCTCAGGCCAAAAACACCTCATAAAGAGAATGCGAAGCATTCCCCATATATACAGCGGAAATGTATGCGTTGGGAAGTGCCGTTTAAATGATACTGCAACATAGCATAAAAGAAGTACTAATTGTGTCGGATTCCCTCAGCGACTTGGAGACACTGAAAACTGATAATTACAACTTGTATCACAGCCAGAACCCTTGGGCTTTTGCACTCAGCTTGGGCCACTGGAATTGTAGTTAAGTGTCTCTGGGTACCTAGCCATTCTCATATACATGGCAATGACATCGCGGATCTTCTAGCTAATCAGGGTAGGTTTCAGAATGGCGCTCCAAACATCCCTGCCGGACCTAGAGAACTGTACCCACGCTTCTGCTCGGTACTGAAAAAAAGCTAGATCAGCCAGTTCTTTGATATCTGCAAACAAAAAGGGTGCATCTATGCGGAGTACATTAACCACAGTTCATTCCCCACAAACCCTTGGTTCATGAAAATCAATCGTCCGCGACGATTCTTTACCGTAATTTTACGTCTCAGATGCGGCTACTGTCTAACACCATCCTAGCTCCTACAGAATAGGAGTAAGAGATTCAGATTTGTGCGAATGTGGAGAAGAAGGAAATATAACTCATCTATTCTTCGGCTGCACAAACAACTCGAGCAAGAGTGCTGAACTGTCTAATGCACTTTCTTCACGTGGTTATTCTCGCCCCCTCAATATATATGATGTATTCTCTGAAAAACTAGATGAGCTGGATCTGCTGGTAAATTTCCTTTGTGATAGTGGTTTGATGATATAGAAGCATGCCAAAGCAGCCTAGATTTAACTACCCTTATGTGCTACTTTTTCCCTTTGTTTTTGCTTGCCTTTTTGCTTGTTGCACCCCCGCCTATAGATCGCAGTGCATGAGCCTAGCATGTTGTTTGTCTACCTCTAACAGAAATATTGGTTTACAGTTATCCTGACCTGGGATTGGAACTCCAAGACTCCGGATGACCCAGGATTTAGGAAAAAGACCACTGTGATTGGGTGCATAGTCTTTCAGGCTTAGCCCATATTCAGACTTCTCCAATCAGAGACATTGCTGGTTGCAGATCAGTTTGTTTGAGAAAGAAGAAGAATTAGAAGAAGAAGAATAAGCTGATTAACCTCGAATTTTGAATTCCCATACGGCTCACTCGGAAATCGGAAAATTCAACTTATTAGAAAATTTTCGCAAAATGAAATACATATTGGTGACAGGCGGTGTAATAAGTGGTGTTGGAAAAGGTATCATATCAAGTTCCTTTGGAACAATCTTGAAGAGTTCTGGACTTGAAGTTACATCCATAAAAATTGATCCCTACTTAAACATTGATGCAGGTACGTTTTCACCTTATGAACATGGTGAAGTTTATGTATTAGACGATGGGGGAGAAGTTGATCTGGATCTTGGAAACTACGAAAGATTTCTAGACGTAACGCTTCATAGAGATAATAACATAACTACCGGGAAAGTATACAAAAATGTCATTGATGCAGAAAGGAAAGGTGATTACTTAGGAAAAACGGTTCAAGTTGTTCCTCATATAACTGATGCTATACAAAAATGGGTTGAAACAGTAGCCCAAACACCTGTTTCTTCCAACAGTAAAACTCCAGATGTTTGCATCATTGAGCTTGGTGGAACAATTGGAGATATAGAGAGTATGGCTTTCGTTGAAGCCTTCAGACAGTTTCAGTTCAGGGTCAAAATCGATAATATATGTGTGGCACATGTAAGTTTAGTTCCTCAACCTCGTAGTACTGGTGAACACAAAACAAAACCTACTCAAGCCTCCGTTAAAGAGCTCAGAGGTTTGGGATTATCGCCTGACATCATAATATGTAGATCAGAGAAACCTTTCGGAGATAGTGTGAAGGAGAAAATATCGAATTTCTGTCATGTGAACCCAAAACAAATCTTGAGCATCCCTGATTTATCCTCGGTCTATGAAGTGCCAGTTTTAATGGAAAATTACGGAATGACGGAATACTTGAATGAAAGATTAAATCTTGGGATCCCTCCACACATGATTAACATGAATATGAAAAAATGGAGGAATTTGGTGGAAAGAATAAAACATTTGAAGTATGAGGTTAATGTTGTTATTGTTGGTAAATACACAGAGTTGGAAGATGCTTATGCCTCCCTTGTGAAAGCCTTGCAACATGCAAGTAACCATTTAGGATATAAAACATCAGTTCAGTTCATTGAAGCTTCCGAACTGGAAGAAGAAATGTTATTGAAAAATCCTGTTGCATATCATGATGCCTGGAGAAATTTGTGCAAAGGAGAATGCGTTGTAGTTCCTGGGGGCTTTGGCGAAAGAGGAGTAGAAGGAAAGATTGCAGCTTGCAAATGGTGCAGAGAAAATGACAAACCATTCCTTGGCATTTGCCTTGGTTTCCAAGCTGCAGTAATCGAATTTGCAAGGAACGTAGCCAAACTAGAAGGTGCTCATTCAACAGAATGCGAAGAAAAGCCTGCACATCCAATTATCATAGACATGTCAGAACATAACACAGGTCAAATGGGAGGAACAATGAGACTGGGAAAATGTACGACTGTTTTCAGAACAGAATTCAATTCTAAATTGAGGTTGGGTGTTTATATGTGTAAATTATTATTATTTGTGATTTTCGATTGAATTTTCAGGAATTTGTATAAATTCGAAGAGAGAATAGAAGAACGTCATCGCCACCGATACGAAGTAAATCCAGACTATGTAGAAAGATTGGAAAAATTAGGTCTCCACTTTGTAGGCGTGGACACAGACAAGAAACGTATGGAGATTTTGGAACTTCAGGATCACCCATATTATGTAGCTGTCCAGTATCATCCTGAATACCTTTCAAGACCATTGGCCCCCTCTCCACCTTTTATCGGCCTCATTTTGGCGGCCAAAGAAAAATTGAGTTCTTATATTGTTAAAGATCTCAAACTGTCCCCTCAAGCTCACTCTGATTTCTCTGATTCAGACGATTCAGATTTGGTGACAAAATTGAATATAATTGAATCGGATAGTAGCAGTGCTTACAGTAGCTCTAGCATTTCTTAAAGAAAATTAGGTGCTGAGTTTTGAAATATTAATACAATAGTCAATTTCACTTTAGTTTAGTAAGTTTTAAAATGTACCTGTTTACATGCAAAACTCGACTTGAGGCATATTAGTTATTAGAAATAATAGTTGTAAATTATACAACGATTTCAATTATTATCTTTTAATGTTGAGGATTGTTGACCAGACAATTTGATTTCTGCTGTGATATATAAGTATTTGAATTTCCGTCATTTTTTCTTTGCTCTATGTTCCTAGGCTTGTGGAGTAGTTCGAATGAGTTAGTACGAAATGTTGAAGCCGTATTCTATTTCTTTTGGAATATTCTTATACATTTATTTTTTTAAGCAGAAATATTTCCCTACCATTCAGCAATATTTTCTGCTGGGAGTTGGTGAACTTCGTAGCAGCCTTATTTTTACCAAAATCGAGTACTTCGTCTTTTATGGAGGAATTTAATATTTTTTAATATTTCCTGGTTGCAGACTTTCGGAATGGCTAAATCTGGATAGAATGTGATGTTTTTATAAAATTAAACTATGACATCATGCTTTCCCAACCTAAAAATTTTTCGGGTAGCGTAGGTGGAAAAGTCAGTAGGTTATTCAATCTTCAATCTGACAGGACAGCCAAATTAAAAACAAATGCAGAAATGATACAATGACAGTGTACCGGTAAAATACTACGATTTTTAGTGATGGTTGCATCAATTAATGGCTTCATTATTGCATGTTTAATTTCAACAAGTGCTTATTTTATTGGTTTACTTTCGTTCTTCGCCGATAATGAAAAGGACAAATGTGATATGACATATATGTTCGAACAACCACAGTACGTGGTAAGTCGGTTTATTAAATTAATTTGTGGAGAAAATACTATGTGGTGTCCTCCTGAAATTAATCTTGTCTCGAGGTTCAATAATGTCGCTTTAAATAACCGTGAACCATACATTCGTAACTTGTTATTTTCTAGAGAATTTCGAACAATTATGACAAGGAATTTCCCAAGTATGGCTTATATTACTATGATGAAGGCCCTCCGCATGGGAGTACCCCAAAATTCTGGGGTATACCTGTACTTTTCATTCCAGGAAATGCAGGATCTCACAAGCAAGGTAAAAAATATAAATTTCATGTTTATCGGAGTTTCAGAATAAACTTTTTTGGTAGCGAGATCCTTAGCAAGTGTAGCGTTACGGAAATCTGTGAACAAACGGCTACCATACCATTTTGACTACTTCACCATCGACATGAATGAGGAACTGTCAGGACTCAGCGGAGTATTTTTGAACGATCAATTGATGTACACCAACTACTCTTTACATTTTATATTGAAACTGTACAAAAAACAGAGGTATCCACCAAAAGCAGTAGTTCTAATTGGGCATTCAATGGTAATTAATTTTGTTTGAAATGAGTTTTGTTCAACAATTTTCTTCTGATGTTGTAGGGAGGAGTGATAGCTAGAAAACTTGCTCAAATGATGTCTAGTCCTGTTCATATTGTGATAACTCTAGCGTCCCCTCACAAGAGATCGCCCATCATTCTAGATGAATATATTAGTTCTTTTTACGAACATGTAGCAGATCCTATTCGACCTGATATAACTTTTGTCAATTTAGCTGGGGGGTTTAGTGATTTGTTGGTACCAACCACATTGACAGACTCCAAAGATAATACCAGTCTGTATGCTGTTGTAAGTAGTAATACGTACATATTATAGGCCAGTCAAAATCGACGCAAGAAATCGCTTCTATTTTTTTTTTCCAGACAACACATATTCCGTTGTCTTGGGCACCAGCAGATCACAAACAGATTTTGTGGTGTAAGCAGACAGTGCTTTCATTAACAAGAAGCCTTTTCGACAGCGTAGATCCCATGACAAGACAGATATCCGAATCGAATGAATATAGGAAAAGAATATTCGAACATCATCTGCTCCAAGTTAATATTGCCGAACTTCTTTCTTTGTTCAAATTTCTATAAAATATTTTTTAGAATAGTGGGACCAAAGCTAAATTTAGGGAAAGATACTTTAACAATGTTGACTTAGAAGCCGATGCCGAGTGGATTGAACAGTTACCCAGGCAATACAGCGTTAGGTTATTGAGGGGGACGAAGAAATTGCAGTGGTATATGATAAGGATTGTGAACGATCCAAGACATGAAATGCTGACTTTAGTTGCGTTGAATTTAGAGACTGTTGACTGGGTGTATGCTTGCAGGGCATATATTCCAAAGAAAACATACAAGATTTGGTAAGGAGCAAATACCGCACATGGATTGCCAGAGAGTTTCATACTGTAACTCAGTTTTTTTCAATTTTCTTAGGGCCGTTTGCACTAACATTCCTTAAAATTGAACCTAAGTTGAGGGTTCTTACATTAGGGACCCTTAAATATTTCGATCTAGTGATATTTCACTTTCTCATGGTTCACCCTAGTTCAATAAAGCCATTTCATTGGCTCGTCGGCCACAGATGTCATTTCCTTAACCTAACTTTAATGTGATTTTGACGATTTCATGCTTGTTGAAATTGCTATAAGTTCATAGAAATCAACAAATATTCTGGAGTCAGTTGACAAATTATTTTAGGTTATAATCCCATCCTGAGGAGGGCTTAAATTTGAGGTTATGTCACTTGAATTTTAAGGGAGGTTGGTGCAAACGGCCCTCACGTTTTCTTTCTTGGCAGCTTATGTGTTAAGGATATTAAGATAGCTGCATAATGTTCAAAATTATTCTCTTAGTGAAAATGGGATTCATTTGACCCACCTATCAACAATTGACCCATCAGCCAGATATAAAAGAAGATCGCTAACTATAAATTTAGACGAAATCAGGAGAAATTATACAGATGAATTTACGCATGTCATTTTCAAAGTAGCACCTACTCAAGAGCCTGTGAGTGTTTCAATTTCTAATTTTCAATTCAAATTATTAGAAGCATATTATTTCAGGTAGTATTTCATGTTGATGTTCACAATTCTAAAGATAGAAGGATCGAGTTCAAACTCCCTACTTGGCTCGATTTGTGGAGAAAAGTTATTGTCAAGGAAACTTTTGAAAAAGCTATACGATACGAAATCGAACTGCCTGATCTTTCTCATGTTATTCAATCTTTTTACTTGTATTTGAAGCCGATCAAATGCTCGAAAGAAGCCCATCACGCCACTGTTACTCTTGTAGCCCCTTGGAGCAACGAGAACAACCATAAACACTTTACGTGAGTCAATTAAAATATCTGAGTGTTACAATACAACATGTAGATGTTTAATGTGAATATAGGATGAGCCTGAATTGCTCTTTGAGGTTAGTTTTCGTTTTGACATCTTCTGTCATTTACACATTGAATCATAGAAAAGTTGATTGTAATGTTATTGAAGGTTATTCTGAAAAAGGTGTTTCAAATAAAATAATGTTGGGGTTTTTTTATTCGGAGCTTTCTGCATAGAGAAAAGATGCTTAATTTAAAGAAATTCTTCATTTTCATATGTAACTGAGTTTCAATTGACATTTAACATCGAAATGTTGTAGAGTAACACTCTTTCTTGTCACTCAAACCAATCGGACTGTGATAATAAAGCAGCTTTTGTAGGGATGTTGATAAAGACCCTTTTCACATTCGACTTTACAATTCGAAACCGAATACTTCTGAGAAATCGGCGTTTTTAAAGTTGACCTTGGATCCGACTTGCAGATATGAGGTTAGGTAGGTGAAATCCGACATAAGATTGAATGTCGTTTTCTCATGTGATATTCTTTCAGCATGCAAAGATCTGTGAAAGGTACATTGAATCAATTAGCTCGCTTTTATTCCCCTCTTCTCATCGTCAACATAGCAACAGCTGTGCTGCTCATTTTGAAGACTCAATTACAGAGTCTCGGAACCGAGAAAGGGTGTACCTCATTTTTCGATGCTCTGAAGTCTGGAACTAAACCGTATTATATCCTGGGTATAGCCAAACTTGGTACTGCTGTTCTAGGGTAAAACTTTAATGAATTTCTGAGGTTGAGTGTTTTTTCATTATTTTTTTTTAGTTCCTCGGTGGTTTCTAAGATTGTACCCTTTACTAAAGGGCATGGTCTCAAAGAAGAAGGCGTAGACTTCTTT
This sequence comes from Hippodamia convergens, assembly GCA_038502775.1. NCBI lineage: Eukaryota > Metazoa > Arthropoda > Insecta > Coleoptera > Coccinellidae > Hippodamia > Hippodamia convergens. The sequence continues at coordinate 12,443,111 of CM076612.1, forward strand.
TTTTTACCTTACATCATGTACTTAATCAGTATTGGTATAATATGGTTGTTTGCTTCGGCGATTACCGTTTGGATAACATTCTGTGAATCGACCATACATAAATTCCTCCTCAAGTGAGTTTGCTCTAATTGAATGCTATTTTGATGTTAAATATTGATTTTTAGGTTTTTGACGAAAACCGTACCATTCACCATAATTTGGTCGGAGTATATGATATCAGCTCTGCAAAAGATACCTTATTTGGTCTCAATGGGTATAATATTCATTAGTTTCAAGGCTTGCGGAGGCTTAGCGTTAGCTCTGGGCACTCTGTTTTATTTCTTGAAGGTATCAAGATTCACAATCTTTGTGAATTGAATATTTAACAGTTTTATTTATAGTTGACGCAAATGTCGCAAGACTTTATCGAGGAGACTGTTTTTACGCTCATTAAAAGTTTCGTCCTGAAGTATAGAATCAAACGAAGTTCAAAAGAGAAGAAACAAACTGAGAAAGAGCAGGAACTCGGAGCTAGTGATGGTAACAGTGATATTTCTACGTATTTACTTATTTCTTAGTATCTGAGATTCTGAGTGATTAATTTTAGGGATTTCCGTGGAAAAGGAGTCTCTTACATCTCTTAACGAAGACGCAAAGGCAACTACTGAAGTGGTGAAAGAAGAAGAATCAGAACGAATAAATGAACAAAACGTTAAGACTGAGACCATTGGTCATTTAAGCGGAAACAATTTAAAAACAAATGAAATGAAATTTTCTCCTCCAAGCGCTATATCTTTTCACGGTGTTATGTTTTTGATTTGGGTCCTAACCACTATTATCAATGCGCCCTCTGTTCTCACATGGGCGAGGAACTATGAGTAAGAGGTTAAACTTTTAAGATGTCCTTGAAAATAAGGATGAATTTTTTTTAGGTCCAACTCTTCACTTGAACCAGATCCTTCATTTGTACCAGGTTTTCTGTTGAGTTTATGCACGTTAGCTTTGTGGCAATTCGAAATGCCAAATACCAGGAAGTAAGCATAATTTTCTTTCATTTCGAATGATTAGCTTTTTCAACTTTTCAGTGAAGTAGCTACATCCATTTTAACCTGAGACAGCCCTTGCCACTAACATTGAAATTCTGAAATTTTTTTTTCCAGAAGTTGGTACAAGGAAGTGAGCTACCTCATCAATGTCGTCGCGATCATCGGCTTGATATACGCCCCCATTTACATTTATAGGCTCAATTTCCTTCTACCCGCCGCTGTTATAATAGTGGTTCTTCATCAGCTCTTCGCCCCTGATTCTCCCGATGTAATCGGAGAAATCAAAGATGACGATCATGCCAAATACGAGGATATCAAAACGAAACTAGAATGAACAAAGATTTGAACTCGGGGAAGAGATCTCATGACAAATGAAAATAATCGTAGGTAATCGATCTTTTCGTTGTTTATAGTTTTGTTGAAATTTGATAATTTCGCAAAGATAGATTTTAGGAGTTTGTGATATTATTCATCTTTAGGTTTTTCGACAATTCTGATATCACTCAACATTCATACACTTTTCGCCTATTTATCGATATTTATTTCAATATCTCATATTTGATTAATCGATTCTTGACAACGTAGGAAGAAATAATCGTTAGAACAAAAAAATGTACCTATATTAGATTTTTTCCTGCGGACAATGCGAAATCCATAATTTATATGGAGTTTTAACAAAAAGGAATGGAGTGTTTTCGAAAATCATATCGTGGTTGAAAAAATATATCACTTTTACACTTTTGGACTTGCCATTCACAATTTTTATGGAAAAATATCAACAATGGGGGTCATTTTTAGAACAAACAGAAGTATCTACATATTTCGAATTTATATGAAGAAATGAAAGAAAATCAACAGATAAAATAATTTCACTTGAAACTTAAACGATAATGCAACTTGTTCAATTCACATCACCTGTTCATCGTTTAGAACCCTCGCTATTGTCTGTTACCCTCTTGTGATAAATCTGTATCGTTTGAAGTTCATGTGCACAATTGTACAAATAAAGATTATACAGGTAGCATTGGTTTATTCTGGTTTGACCAAAAATGGAGGATCATTGGAGGTCAAGTCTCTTTCTCATTCAGATAATCAATAATATATTTACAAATACCATTTAATCTTCTTCTAAAGAATTATGTACAAAATTTTTAATTAATACTAGTGCTCTAACACTATTGATCAGTCTTTGGTAAAATACTGTAGGATGTATAAAAACTTATTTGATAACAGAGATTATTTGTTCAGTTAATTAGTGAGCATTTTATACAGGGTTATTCACGAATATGGCTCTATAGAATATTTTCAGGAAAGACACAAGATTGATATTATATTTTTCGAAGGATCTAGGACTTCCGCTTTTTCCGGAATTGACGTCAACTTTCATTTTTCAAATGGGAATGCCCATTTTTATATATATTCTCCATTGAATTATGAGTCTTTTTGATTGAAAGAAATTTAAATTTCCCGAGAAAATTCTCTATAAATGAGGAAGTACGGAAAAAAATCTCAAAATTGAACTCTGTTGAAATACAGACAACTTCGAGGTTTTTTCATTAAAAATTCTCAGTTTTGAGAATATCCGAGAGGGAAGGTTGATGCTTCTTTTCCGATAGCGTGATTTTCAGAATATGATACTGGAGGTCACAAATTCTTTGTCAAAATTAGAAGTGACGAAACATCAAACAATGGTTTTTTTTTTTTAATTGGAACCCAAATTTTTCGAACATAATAATTAACAGAACATGTAACAAGAAGGACAAAAAAAAATTCTCCGGAATTAGGAATTTGCGGAGATTATCCTGAGCTTTAAAAAATAAAGAAAAACTGAACTCGTCTGAACTATAAGAACATATTTTCTCGATAACAGAGATTTCCAAAAATTTCACTTCACCGCTAATTATTTTCCAGTAAAAAAATCCATTCGGAATGAGATTGAAAAATGAGAACAAAATCATTTTTCCCGAATATCTCGAAATATATTCAATATGGGATTGAAGTCTTGGACGTATGCTCCTATTATTTTTCGACGAAGATTTCGAAAATGTTCCGAAAAAATGGGGTTCCAGTTTGAAAAAAAAAAAACGATTTTTTGATGTTTCGTCACTTCTAACTTTGACAAAGAATTTGTGACCTCCTGTATCATATTCTGATAATCACGCTATCGGAAAAGAAGCATCAGCTTTTCTTCTCGGAGATTTCCAAAAATGAAATTTTTCAACGAAAAAAGCTGGAAGTTGTCTGTATTTCAACAGAGTTCAATTTTGAGATTTTTTTTCTTATTTCATCATTTAAAGAGAATTTTCTCGGCCAAATTCCTACTATTGGAATCTAAGACTCAGAATTCAATGGAGAATCTATTTATGCAATAAATTTTGAAAAACGGAAGTCCTAGAACTTTAAAAAAATATACGAGAAGTCGTCTTCTTACTTGAAGCTCACCTATAGAATTTCAATCCCGAATCTTGTGTCTTTCCTAAAAATATTCTACAGAGCCTTACTCGTGAATAACCCTGTATGTGTATACCACATTGAATACTTACCTATAACAGTATAACATTCTTTATCTAAGTTAAATTTGTGTAGTGTTGTTCTTACGATCATCGCCTTCAAATCCTTTATTCTCTACCCCAGTTTTATGTTCCTTTTTCTTGGGATTTTCGTCGATTACGAAGTTCTGATTTTCGCCACTGCCAAAAACGCAGAACGTAAGTCCGGAGATTATATAAACGGCTCCGCCAATGTAGAAAATCTTACGCCATTGGTCAATACCGTTCTAGGAACATTTGGAGAGTTTGTAGAGTGTTTTCAAAGTGATTAAAGCTTACTTACGTGATCGTGAGTGAAATAACCTACGATGGCCGGAGAAATGAACCCTGTGGTACCCCCCACCGTATTCGCGATGCCGTAAAGGCTGCCAGCGAAAGCTGGCGCGAGATCTTGGGAGTTAGCCAGGTTTGTAATGGAGGAAGCACCGTTAACTCCGAGAGAAAACGTGATTAGGGTTATGGTCCAAATGACATCGCATTCGGTAGCAGTCAGCAGAAGAAGTAGAGCTCCAGGGATCAGATGAGCTGTAAATTCGCATTTCTTATCATTACCGCTAATTTTGATGCAGTTCGGAACTCACAGCATATTATGAAGGATTTTCTTATGGTCGTAGTCTCCATCCATTTGTTCTTCTGGATTGTATCTCCTAGGAAGCCGAAGAAGAAACCAAACAACATCCTCGCCAAGTAAGGGAGGGCCGATAGGAAGCCGGAGCTGTCCAACTTGAAGCCCAAAACGGACGACATGTATTTGGGACCTGAGGTCATCAGGAAGAATAGCCCCCATGCGTTGCCAAAATGGGCTATTATGAAAGCCCAGACGGGTATGGAGGTGAAAATTTGGTAGTACGGTGGGATAACCTGGAAAAAACAATGAAAAAGTTACAAGATACATTTTGGATCTTTTAGTTTCAAAGGAAGTTTTTAGAGTGAATGTGGGAATGATCGCAACAATTTTTTCATTTATACTCGGTGATATTGGAAAGAATTATGGTTACAGACATGAGGAATAAATTTGTCAACTTGAAAACTAGCATTTTAATCAAGCTGGGATCAGGTTTTCTGTTGAAAAGCATGCCATTTAGACATGACTATTTCAATAATAGTTTGGAGGGCTAGTGTCTTCATTGGACTATAATGAAATGAGGAAAACCATGCTAAAATTAAAATTGAACAAATTATTCTTCTTGGGTTTAACAGTTCTAATGTTACTGAGTCTTCTCGAACTAAAAGTTTTAGTAGTATTTCGGTGATTGAAAGAGAGAACCAACGTGGGTGAGTGTTTCTCTTCTCAATTAACGATTAAACGTTTGTCTTCGAACAAAGATTCCGTCTTTTTTACTTACTTTATCTTTGTTGTCCAACCCCTTCAAGCTGTTCTGGATGAACATGCGCTCTTTTTCGCTGATTCTTCGGCTGTCTTGCGGAGAATCCGAAACCACATAGAACCACAGGATACTCCATAAAACGGCTATCACAGCAGGAACGAAAAAAGATGAGGGCCATCCAAACTTCTCAATGATTATACCTAGCAACGGCCAGGTCAACACTGTGCCCAAACTTCCACCCAGAAGCGCGCCTATGAACTTTCCTTTCTCCACTGGAGGAGCCCATCTTGAGATCAGGCAATGCAGGGATGGGTAAATCACCCCCTTAAAAGAAAACAATTTATACATCTTCTGTATACTGCTTAGGATTCTAAAAACAAAAAAATAAAGTGAAGATCATCTAGCAGCTCTTTAGATATCTTTATGGAGATATACAGAATGTTTCATATAAATTCTGTGTGAGTCCAATACATCGTAACTAGGGCTGATGACATGCTAAAATTGACTCTCAGGACATTATATAGGTAGAAACGCAGAAACAAAGGGAGAGATGGCGCAGTCGAGAAACATATGTGTCAGCTGGTTTGAACATATGAAGAGAAAATGGAGCATATGTAGTTCGAAAAACTCTAGAGACATTGCTGTGAAAAGACCATCACATAAAAAATTCAACGCCCATCTAAGTGATCTGCGTTTGAATCTTGAAACTGGAATTAACATCACTCAGAAAGTAGCTGGTACTTCATGGGGCGCTGATGCAAGAACACTCAGAACGGTAGCACTACTTTGGGTATATTTTCCTTTCTCCACTGAAGTAGCCCCTCTTGGGATCAGGCAATGCAGGGACGGGTAAATCATCCCCTTTAAAAAACAATTTATACATCTTCTGTATACTGCTTAGGATTCTAAAAAGAAAAAAATAAAGTGAAGGTCATCTAGCAGCTCTTCAGATATCATTTTGGAGATATACAGGATGTTTCATATCAATTCTGTGTGGGTCCAATACATCGTGACTAGGGCTGATGCCATGCTAAAATTGACTCTCAGGACAATATATAGGTAGAAACGCAAAAACAAAGAGAGAGATGGCGCAGTCGAGAAACATATGTGTCAGCTGGTTTGAACATATGGAGAGAAAATGGAACATATGTAGTTCGAGAAACTCTAGAGACATTGCTGTGAAAAGACCATCACATAAAAAATTCAACGCCTATCTAAGTGATCTGCGTTTGAAGCTTAAAACTGGAATAAACATCCCTCAGAAAGTAGCTGGTACTTCATGGGGCGCTGATGCAAGAACCCTCAGAACGGTAGCACTACTTTGGGTATTTTTTCCTTTCTCCACTGAAGTAGCCCCTCTTGGGATCAGGCAATGCAGGGACGGGTAAATCACCCCCTTTGAAAAACAATTTATACATCTTCTGTATACTGCTTAGGATTCTAAAAAGAAAAAAATAAAGTGAAGGTCATCTAGCAGCTCTTTAGATATCTTTCTGGAGATATACAGAATGTTTCATATAAATTCTGTGTGGGTCCAATACATCGTAACAAGGGCTGATGCCATGCTGAAATTGACACTCAGGATAAAATATAGGTAGAAACAAAGGGAGATATGGCGCAGTCGGGAAACATGTGTCAACTGGTTTGAACATATAGAGAGAAAATGTAGCATGTGTAGTTCGAGAAACTCTAGAGACATTGCTGTGAAAAGACCATCACATGAAAAATTGAACGCCCATCTAAGTGATCTGCGTTTGAAGCTTAAAACTGGAATTAACATCCCTCAGAAAGTAGCTGGTACTTCATGGGGCACTGATGCAAGAACTCAGTACGGCAGCACTACCCTGGGTATTTTTTGTTGAACTTTGTTGACGTAAAAAAATTAATTTTTTTTATTATATTTTTTATTTTTTTTTAAATTTTTATCACTGATGGTACTCACCCCCATGATTCCTGTTATGAACCTCAACAGCCACACTACCTTCCAATCTGCCATCGCTGCCAGAGGTATAAGGAAGGTACAAACAGCTGCTAGTATTGTAGAGATCAACACGGTTTTGGTGGCCCCAAATCTTTCTGCGACCAGCCCACCGGGCGCGCATGACAAAATTTGCCCCCAGAAGTAGGCTCCGATCAGAAGACCCTGTATCTGGGGGTCCCAGTTGTAGCGTTGCCCATTGTCGTCCTAGAAAAATTGGAAAATGTTCCAGTTTGGTGTTTTCAAAGGAAAATTGTTGCCAAGTTTATTAAAAGGGGTCTATATAAGGAGTGATCCACGGTCGATGGTAGGTTAGAAGTTTGAGGAAAACGAAAAGCAAGAATTCATTGAATGTTTGGTTTATTGGACAAGACAGTAGCGTAACGAATTTCGACTGGGCCCCCCCGTAGAATTAGTTTTCGGGCCCCCACATACGGGCATGCGTATTTATTGAAAAAAAAACTTCATTTAATAAAAGTATATGGTTTAGGTTTAACACCACCAAAATTACTCCGAAATATTACTCGAAGTAAGACTTTTTATATTTTATTTTTTGAAATATTATTCAAAATTTGCAGTATATAATATACATAATTGCATCTTTATTTCCAATATAGTTATCAATCCTAAAAAATACTGTGTTACTCGATGTAAATGGGTAAATAACTTGAGTGGTTGAATCTTCCTTGTCATCTCGATTTATTTGTTGCAATAGAATATTCTAAAACAAGTTGCAAAATCAGCTCCTATTCCAACACGAAGGCGAAGTTTGATAGCATGAGTGTTGGAATTGCCTTCTGCCACGAGTGTCAGATGATATTTTCTCTATTTCAGTCAAGTTTTGTAAAATTCTCTCGATTTTCATATAAAAATTCAGATTAGTGACTTTTGTATTGTATTTACGGAATTTGAATTAATTTGATTTGAGAATTGATAGGATCGGAAGTCAGTACTGTTCTGAACTGACAACCAAAAAACGAGAAATATAACTGAAAACAATGATGTAATAAATTCATAACAGCACTACTTTCAGTACGTTTATTGTAAATTCTCAACAAACTGGGCCCGCTTTTTGGGTCATTGTACTCCTCAAATAATTCTTTATTAAGTTTAACTTTTAAAAGGATCGCTGATCGCTCTGCACTTGCTACAGTAACAGATTATATTAAAAATAACATTAAAGCAGTAGAGATATCTGGGAAACTAGTTGTAATTAAAAAATTTTTAGAAACAGGAGATCAGCTAACTGTCGTATTGATAATTCTGTCTGAATCTCTGATTTCAATGCAATTCTAAAAGAGTTTATTCGGAAATTAAGGTCAGAACTGAGGTTATGCTCAGATCTAAGCGGGAAGGAATATCTTACAATTCAGTTTGATGATTGGAAAAATGAAATTGGAAGATATAAACGATACTCTGCTGAAAAAATAATTTTATCTCCGAAATTGGTAATGTGAATTGTTTCGATTTCCTCGGAAATTATCGCAGAACCTTCTTCAGCTTTTCCAATCGTTATAAATTTGGCATTGTTCTCTGTTAGAACGATAATGGTCAATGTGGAAAATCAATTAGTGTTTTCTGGAGATATCGCCGTTTTAATGAATTTTTTATCGCCTGCATTATTCGCACATGTATCAATTTCTTCGGAATTTATTGTTCGAGAATTCGAATTGTTCTGGCGATAATGTAGTGAGAATTAACGTTTGCTCTCATATCTGCGTCTCGGAAATGAAGCAGTTACGAATTTAGAATCTATGTTATGCCCAACCTGAAACTTTCATGATTTTTTTCGAATCATCACACAAAAAATCATTTTCTCTATTTCAGTATCGTAATGAGTATATTACAGTACTAAAAGTAGTGCTGTAATGAAACACATTACAGCATTGTTCTCTGTATTTTCAAATCAAATCAATTAAAATTCCGTAATCTGTCAAATTTCGTAAGTGACACCAACTGCCAAGATACAATACAAAAGTCACTAATTTGAATTTCGAGAATATTTCACAAACCTTGACTGAAACAGAGAAAATATCGTCTAATACTCGTTGCAGAAGGCAATTCCAACACTCAATCTATCGAAAACTCGCTCCTTCGTCGGTCGTTTTCTAACTTCGCATTCGTGTTGGAATAGGAGCTCATTCTGCAACTTGTGTTAGCATATACTATTCTTGGAAAGCTATGCCTCAACAAATATTGAGTTTAGAGTCGTTTTTTGCAGTGAAATACTTTTTCGGATCTGGTAAAATAAAACTTTAATAGTTTTCATTTTTCTTTGATTTTTGGTTGATCTCAAGCTTGGAATGATTATGATAATGAAGAGTAAGAGTTTTCTTATATTGCACCTACATTATGTAGCCTAAAAACTGATTTACCTCATCGTTGGCGATCTCCATAGTGAGCTTCTCAAATTTTTCTTCCGTAACTTCCTCGACAGTAACGTTCGTAACCTCTCTGGCCAAACAAGTTGGTACAAATGTTTTGTTATCCTTCCCTTGTTCCTTCACCATTGCTATGATGTTTATGGACATGTTAACTCTCAGCATGTAGGAGATAGCACAGGCTGAGAACAACATTAGAGCTAGGACTGCCCTTTGGGGCAAGTGACCTGAGAAAAACATAATTTTTTTAAAATTTTCCTAGTGTTTGTTGAATAACTTAAAGTTTGACGTAGGTAGTTCGTCGAGGTCACAAAAGAAAGTGGTTCCTTCATTTCTACTTTCATTGTGACACAGCAATGTAAAATTTGCATACCTACTTCATCAATTGATTATTGTAATCGTGTTAGAAGTAGATAGTTACCGATACTAAAATACTTGTATAAAATTTGTTCAAGATTAAATTGATGCCAGATTCTGATTCAATTAGGATAACTCATCGTTGAAGAGGTGCAAGAGTAGAAGGAATAATCAAAGACAAAAAACAAGTTGAAATGACTCCATTCTTGAACCGGTTATAGCCAAGTTTTTTTTTAAGAGAGGTATCGACGAAACATTGTTTTTGAGCGATGGTCTCTATAAGCAAGAGCGGTTATTACTATTGACAATTATGTAATAAGAAATTTGTCGAAACTTTTGGAATGAATTTTTACGAATCAGTTACCTACTAGTAATCGAAGCAAATTTTTTGAAGAAAATTCTACATACCCTTTTTCGAAATCTGCAAGAACATCGCACAATTAGAGTGGTTAATTTTTTGCACGCGTTTCAGTAGTTTACGCAATATCCCGACTGCAGATCTAGCGAGAGCTATAAGTTCCCAACGATGGCCACTTCTACCGTAGATTAAACCGTTGTAAGAAGTTGCGAAACGGTTTTATATGCGAGATTTCAATGCACATGGAACGAGAGAGCATTAATTTCAAAAAGGGGGAACCATGAGAGTGTATTCTCATTTCCAATAATTTTTTTATGCTACTTTAGACAGTGTTGATTTTCATAAAGATCTTATATGAATATCTAGAAGACAAGATATAGGGACCAAATGATTTTATTCCATTGTTTAAACACCTTCCAATTTGAAAAACATTTCATCATATCATCAAGATATGCTCAGACTTGTCAGGTAAAATTGTTTCAAATTGCGAATAATGAAAGAAAATCCTGTGAAATTGATGTTTTAGCAATAAAATAAGATTAAATATTTTGAGCGTTATTTTCATTAACGGATAACTTGAAAACTACCAACTCTTATCACATTGAGACAAGAGCAATTCCTATAGTGAGACATCTTGTATACATCATGTGTAGTTGTCAGCCTGAAGTGAACCATTGACCTAAAAATATTCATGTGAATTCGATGGAATGATTCGATAAATTATAATTATATTGAAAACGGAAACTCATAAAGCTTTTCAGTACCAACATAATGATATTCATCTGCTATTGAATCACGTAACATTATCAAGGACATCTCGAAATGACATTTTTTTTATTTCGTCACCAGTCAATATCGAATAATTAGGAAATTTCGATAAAAACTACTGTGGAACAATTCCCCATACGATGTTGATCGACCTACACCTGCAATTATTTATTTATCTCTTGAATAATGTGAAATTAATTTGATTAATTCCGTATATTCCACTTCCTCAGAAAAACACATATTGTCTATTTGTACGGAAAAAACACTGTTGCGAATGATAGGCTTGGATAATATATTCTTGTGAGATAACTCCCCCACATGACGAAAATTATATGTCGGATCAACATAGATATTTTTTTTTTTGATATTCGTTTACAAGAAACTTTTTTGTCCAGAATTGAATGGGAAATTATAAACCCATAAAGAACTTGAGAGGTCGATTGATGCAGAAAATGGAATAATTATTCAATTTCAGATGCAACCATCGCAGGATTCCTTCTGAACAGGTCTGCAATTAGATCTGGATCTGAATTAAACTCGCTTGAGCGAGTGCGGAGTTCAATACCTTTTCGACAGTCTGAAGAACTTCATCCGAGGTTGTGTTCTTGATATACACCCTTAATATGTCCTCGATTCACCATTAGTTTTGTCAGAAACTAGCTGACTCGGCAGACTTCGTACTGCCTCAATCGATAAATGAAAAAGCAACTTTAATATCAAAATAAACTTTTATGGTATAATACCTTGAAAGTGGACATAAAATGGTCCAGTTGATGAGAGCGAAAATTAGGCATTACCTCCGAATTATATCAAGATGCTTTGATTTTGATAAAATTTTGGATATAAGCTATACTTGTCTCTTACTCCTACCGCATGCCGATTTATGCTTATGATTTTTAAGGTGTGAAAACAACCCCTTTAACTTATTCCAACATAAATCAAAGTGATTTTTGCGTTTTATGAAGTTCAATGAAGGTCTTCATGCATTTCAAGACCGTATAAACCACCCCCTTTCAGCACAAAATGTGTAAAAATGGGTAAATATAATTAATTTATTTCAATAAATTTTATAACAGTATCTTGGATCAATATTAGTTTTAGTTATTTTTATTTTTCAACCCCTAAAAGCAACCCCTATCTGTTCAAAATAACAAAATGAAAATATCATTTTAACATTTCATTTATTCATCACTTTATCCACGTGAAATTAATACTTTTTGTGTCAAAAAATTTGTCTGATTCTGAGTGGCTGCCGTAACTGTCAATTATTTCTTCATCTTTGCCAAAAATTAGACAACTCTGTTTTGGCAGTTAACACCTGCATATTCCCTGTATCTAGCGTTACAAAAAAGACTAAGTTTTCTGTAGGAGCATGACGCATTGCATCCTTTTATACATTTTCAAAAAATAGTCCTCAACAAATTTTTTGGTACTATTCCTACCACTATCAACTGTATTGAGAGCTTCATTCTCTAGCCAAATTTGAAGTTGATGATTTTAGGCAAGCGTTTATTTCATCGGCAGCCGTCGATTTTGGAATTACCAGTAATGGTTGTCGGAAGTCACCAGACAAAAGAATCAATGCTCCCCTGAAAACATCCGTTCAGGCAAGCAAAATACAGAGTAATATTTTACATATACAGGGTGTACCAAGTTCGACGGCCTATTAGGCGTTTCTGGAGAACTAGACTTTTTTGGAATCTGAAAATTGGGATTATAATATTATTTGACATTATCTACCGAGCTAAAATGTTCTTGGAGCCTGACCACTTTCAGTTATACAGGGAGCGAAAAAAAAATTTTCAAAAATTTTTTTTTCTGTTTTTTTGTTTTCGAATTTGACAGAGTATGCAATTCTGAATACATTCGTACTCAAATCGTTGCATTCGTCGAAATACTTTCCAAAATATCGAGAAAAACCTGAAGAAAAAGAGAGAAAAGAGTATTCGGTATTATGATTGTTATTCCTAATCCAGATACCTTAAGAACAAACCGTTTTCATATTTTTGAAGTCAAAGATTGTGGAAATATTGTACATTTTTAGAATTTTGAAAAACTCATCACAGGGTGTTCCAAATGTTGGGTCAAAAATTGGGATCGAGATTGGCCCATAACTTTCGTTTTTCAAATTAGAACCCCATTTTTTCATGATTGCGTTGAATTGTACGAAGAAAAATGATGATAATGTTTTAACATGTTAATGCTCCTAAAATTGATAATTCTTGAGTTATTTAGGATTTTCTGATTTTATGTCGTACGTAGCGTCAAATTCATCAAATCTGTTCCATATCAACTATGACCTTGGTCATAGAAGATAAATTATTCCAATTACTCACTAGTGACACACACTTCGTTGCATTCGTCAAAATACTTTCCGAAATATCAAAAAAAAAACTAAACAAAAAGGTTAGATAAGAGTATTCGGTATAATGTTTGCTATTTCTAATCTAGATATCTTAAGCGCAAACCGTTTTCACGTTTTTGTAGTCGAAAACAGTGGAAATATTTCACATATTCAGAATTTTGAAGAACTCGTCGCAGGGTGTTCCAAATGTTCGGTCAAAAATTGAGATCAAGATTGGCCTATAACTTTCGTTTTTCAAATTAGAACCCTATTTTTTCATGATCGCGTTGGATTCTGCAAAGAAAAATGATGATAATGTTCCATTATATTGATACTCCTAAAATTAATAAATCTTGAGTTATTTAGTATTTTCTGATTCCATGTCGTACGTTGCGTCAAATGCATAAAATCTGTTTCATAACAACAATGATGAATGAAGTAAAAAAAAAGGTGTGTCACTAGTGAGTTATTGGAATAATTCATCTTTTATGACCAGGGTCATAGTTGATATGAAACAGATTTGATGAATTTGACGCTACGTACGACATAAAATCAGAAAATCCTAAATAACTCAAGAATGATCAATTCTAGGAGCATTACCATTTCAGAACATTATCATCAGTTTTTTTCGTACAATCCAACGGAATCATAAAAAAATAGGGTTCTAATTTGAAAAACGAAAGTTATGTGCCAATCTTGATCCCAATTTTTAACCCAACATTTGGAACACCCTGTGATGAGTTTTTCGAAATTCTAAAAATGTACATGTAATAACGCATGGACTCAGATGCGTTAATATTATTAGAAAATGTAGTTCGCCGAATTAATATCAGATATAATTATTTCACTAAAACGCTATTAACCGTAGCGATACCTACTGGCGTTATTCGCAAGAAGAAAAATATTTCCAATTTTTTTTCTATTTCATCAATATACATATTTCATTTCAACCCCGTCGTAGAGGAATCCAAAAAAAATCTCTCATCACAAAATGGCTGACTTAGTTTTATATATTAAGATGACAATGAAACTGCAAAATACTCGGTTTTGTACCTTGAACATCTTCGAATCTATAGTGAAAAAATGTTTTTGGTCCTACTGCCGATTTTGTGAGAGATCCTTGTACCATAATCTTCATTCTAGACATCAGGTGCGAATCAACCTCGCAACTGTAACCTTTCATCGTTCAGGGTCGAGTCCAGGAAGAATATAACATGATTTTTCATCAACCAATCGATATGTCAGATGCGGCATATGCAAAAACATAGTTAGTGACCTTCTGAAGAGTATTCGAAATTATCTGTCTCATTAACACAACCAACATAACTTCTGATTTCATTCGAAGTCCGTTATTGAAAAATTAAAACAGATTTGAAGAGCATCATCATGAATCCATTAAAGATGTGCCAAAATATACCGAATAACCAGAGGTTAAATTCTGGCAGTTCTCCTCACCAACAAATCGCCGATTTAAACAAGCTCAAGAACGTAACATCCAAGGCATCGAAACTGGAGGTTATTTACTTATTCAGATTATAAACTATGCCTTGAATCATTCTGCAACACTAAAGCTGTGTTCTCTAGAGCGAATCTGTTTGAGGTATCTCTGGTTAAAAGAAAAATTATCGAAGAGCAGATTGAGTGAGAGGTGAATCCAATGTCTGGTCACCGCATCTTGGATTTGTTTTTTCCAATTACTGGTTTCATCGGCCAAAATACCTTGCTTCTCATTAATTGCCATCCAAATATCCAAACGATGTATCCATGATGAAAAACGAATTAAGTACACTATTTCAAGTACGTGTTTCAAATTATTTCATCAACGTTGAACGTGTTGGGAATACAAACTAAGTTCCAAAAGGTTATCACCTCGACAGTATACATGACATTTCATTGAAAGTTCATGAAAAGTACATTTCCACTAAGAGAAAAGTTTGACGATTTCATGGATGAGGTAACAGGCATCATACGCAAGTTAAACACGAACAAACAATAGGAAATTGATGCTAGATGTTTTACTTTCTTCCTTTACAACTTCTTCATTAGAAAAAAAGGTACAATGTTACGAATTTTTGCCTCCTCATTGTTTCAGCTGCAAATATGAAACAGTTATAGATTTTTCAATACATCTGATTCATTTCGATTAGTATTAAACTTCAGGCTCGTAAAATCCTGTTTTCGAACGGAATGCAATACGTTCATTCGTTTTTCTTATCGCCTCATTAATAAAATATTGCGCATTTCATTAATCATTTTCAATTTCCTCATAATTTGAAATGCGCGTATTTTTATGCCATTAATTGCATCAATTGGATTGTTTTTTTACAATATAAAAGATTTTCTGCATATATGTTATATCCTACTGACTTTTCCGAAAGGTAACTATGTTATAAAGTGTTCCAATCTTGAAATGATAAGAATCACGCTGAACAGCCTATACTTCAAGTAATAGGGCATGATAACGGAATATGTCGACATGAATCTATATATGATAGTTGCTCGATATCCAACGTCTCTTGATGATGCCCTCTTTACCTTTACGGTCTGTTATACCAACAGGTTCAACATAATTCGCGAACTTTAATATCAAGAAATGATTAATTGAAAAATCAAGGGTGTTATATATTATATTGTTATATATTCTGAGCGGATGTTGATAGTATTAAGGATTATTAAGGCTCTATGAAACAAGCACCAAGCACATTCTAATAAGCCATTTCTAGACCAATTTCGACATGGATAAATGAAGATTTCTCACTCTATCAAAAAAAAAAAAAAACAATGAATAGATAATGTTTTTCCTCTGGTACTGGAGGGGACGTTAGAATCATCTCTGCGCCTTACTCCTTGGTTAATTTAGAGGAAAAATCTTCCGTAACTCGAACCAAACAACATCTGACAAGACTTTAAACTGGGACCTATTACTACAGTTCCTCAAATAAAATGACATAGATCCCTTAAAGTACTGCAAATTTGAATTGAAGGAATATATGTTTTTCAATAGTGAATATTTCAGTTTATTCTGTTTGAATAATTAGAAAATAAATCAATTTTGCACTCTTATTCATTCTGAGTACTCTATATCTTGGTTTCTAGATCTTCATACACCTCACATTTTCTCAAAAATGTATAATTCGTCACTTACAAAACATCGTCACTTCTTCTGAGAGTCAAAATTAACACCACAACACTTCCCTGATATCAGCTGGTCTAGAACCATACAGGTGAAACAAATTGACTGGTCCAAATTTTGCCAATTTTGAAGAGAGGTGAAGAAATCCCAACCTGTCTGTTGCTATCGTCCCCCCCTCACTAATGCGATTCTGATCGTTCGTTGCACACTGGACGACATAAACAATGGACATGCCGGTCCAACTGGTTCCGAGTTCACTTGTTGAAAAGTAAGTTTTGATCAGGTGAATCCAGAAAGTACAACGAAACACAGACGTAAAACAATTAAATGTTTATTATCTCTCTTTCTTTTACTTGTGAGAATCTCAGTCCAATCAAAATCAGACTAAGAATGATCAATGCTATAAACCCCAGCTGAATTTGCTCATATGTTTCTTGGAAATTAATAACAAATTTGGGTAATTTCAAAATATTGCCACCCTGAGCAAGCTAGGAAGAATTTCTCAGAGGAACAATCTCTAATCAATGGTTGAAGCTATGGTGAAAACTCCGCAAATATAAGACATTTTGATCGAGATTATATAAAGGACAAACAAACAAATAAAATCATCTCTTTCGATATCAAAATAGAAGAATGATTCGAAAAGAAACTAAAAGAAATTATCTTGAATCTCCAAAAGAAAAGAAGTACATAGCTCCAAGACTGTTTCTCTTACTGCCGAAGGACTAGTAAACTTACAAAGTAAACGAATTTTCAAAAAAGAATTAAAAAAAATGGATTCTGAATTTTGACAAAGCCAAAATACATAAAGTAATAAACCAAAGTTATTAATAGTTCCCGATTTTGACAAGTTAAACAAATGGATTTGGACAAATGGACACTTACCCGGACTCGACGGAAAAAACAATGGATTTGGACGATTTTTGTGTGATTTCGACATGGTGGAAATTGTATTATCTCTTTGTTTTTGGGAGTACATTAATAAAAAATAAATTAGAATAAAGAAGAATAGTTATGTTTTAATACTTTGCACAGTTAGCTCAATATTTAGAGTATTAACTCTACAGTACTTATCATAGAGTTTATTTAATGTAGATTTTCCTTGAATAAACTCTTATTCTATTCTATTGAAGCAACGATGGTGCTGTGCTGTATAGGAAACCAATTATAATTTCTCATTTATGCAACAACATATTCCTCCATTTTTAATGTGAGAATTAGAGGTCCCAATGATCGGGTTATTAATCGTCACTCACCACATTCATTGTATTAGCGCAAGCAAGTGTATCATTAACAATATTGCTTGAAACTTTTTAATTTTTACACACACAGATAGACGTTTCCATTCAAAACATCTTTAGTAACATCAACAACATTTCCAAGTTCTCACGCCGTGTGTAATCTTCGGAAAATACCGCCGAAAAGATTTTCCACAATGTTGAAAAATATTCTTTCCTCCGTTTTATGCGACCATTTTTAGCATTTTAAATAAGTATTTACATGTTGTCAATGAATGAGCTCATTGTTTAGGTTTTCCATGTTTGGTTGGCTAACTTCTCTAATTGGAAATCGTAATTTTCCGCAACGAATGAGTGTATGAAATTTCATTCGTTTCCAAAGCAAACAGAGCATTTAATCGTACATTAAGAGCATTGGGGTCCATTCAGGTTTTACATGAAAATTTTCAATTTTTCCTGAAGAATCAGCACGATGAAGCGATGCGCAGAAGAATGTGAAGAAAATGACATAATTTTGGTGGATGCGCCCTGTTGGATTTATTTCCCGTGAACTATTTCGGCTCAATCCTTAGTCTTAACCCTGTAAGCTTTCTTTAAGAAGATTGCTTTTTTAATTTTCCTTCTCTTATTCATCAAATTTCAGTTCCACATCACGAAAGGCTGACTCTACTGACAGCGCATTTGCCAATTTTTTGTGCAGGGGCTTAAGCGCTGGATGGAAATGCTCAAACTCAATGGATAACAATGAAATTCTTGAGAAAGAAAAAAATTCGTATCGGAGAATGAATATTTCCAGTAGTCTCCCGAATTTTATAATGTTTTGGTTAAAATTCTTAGTGCTGACATCTGGGAGCAATCAACATAAGTACTATTACTCAAGATTTTATAGAATTCCTTCTGAAATCAGTTCGAATTTCGAGCAGTAGATGTTTCTTTCATTTTCTTGTAACATTTATCAATTTTTATACATAAGGATACTCGGAAAAGATGGCAAAACAGTCTTTTTAAGTCGAATTGCGCGCTAATACTGGAAAAAAGGACAACCAAGTATTAGAGAAAAACACGTAAAAAAAATAGACAAACGGAAATGAATTCAAGAGCTGTCTTTGTTCAAATACATTATCCGTATCAATCATGAAAGCAACATATATTTTGATACTTAAAGACTATTAGAATATGGCCAAATGGAAGAAAACGATTAAATATGTGAACCCAAAGAGAATCATAGAATGATATGACGAAATCATCCATTTTTTCTCTTTTTTATTAACACTATCGACGATGAAATCCTACTAAATCGTAAACTTAGCCTACGCTTTTGCGATTGAAAGCACCATAAAAACAATATCGGAACCGTGTGCAGCATTAAAAAACTTGACGTCCGAATATCCCGATAACGAAATTAAATAACAATGATAACGTACAACAATGGGGCGATATGCTGTAATGACCAAATAGTAGTAGCGTTAAATTTCATTACGATGTAGAGCACGTGAAGCCAACATGGGCAAATAGATTGCGGAAAATTAAGGCAACTAAAAAAAATACAAGTTGAATCTGCTCGAGGCAAAATGATTTCACTTCATTCAATTATAAAGATTTTTTTTCTCGAAATGAAAATGGAACAAGATTTACAGATGTAGTATCAGATTGGACAACGAATACAAAAGATCGCAGAAAAGACTGTCAAGTTTGAATACGATTTTTGACGCCAGCTCCCGTACCGAGTATCGGGTTCATATCGATCCGAGCGAGCGACCATAGAAAGCCCTAAAATGAGCAGTCAATAGACTCAAAGGGTCATAAAGAACCTCAAAACCAAAACAGACTCGACAACCTCATCATAAATCACTTGTCAACGTTGGCGCTTCCTTGCGTACGACACCCTGTAAACTTCGCCCGTCATCCACCCAAATCGGCGCTAGAACAGATCGCGGAAACACCGTCGACCCATCATGCATGGATTCAGGAATGCCCTCTTCCCTGTTTTACGCTAACACACCCCACCCCGAAGTGTTCTCTTTTTACTTCCTTTCTTAAATCGAATACTACGTTCACATCGTGGACATGCGCTGTCATTGTTTACAATCAGCACGCCGTCTGGCTGTACGCCTCATTTGCCCTCTCACACCGCGACTAGCGGTAAACAGAGATAAAAAATCGACGCGAGGCACATTCCAGACAAAATAGTACGATCTCAGACGGCTACGACATCGAATCGACCTCGACAAAATGCTTCAACTGCGACGAAGCGAATATTGGCGCTATCGTATATTCCGCGTTGCCGCCTTGACGGAAAAGTCGCCGAAAAGGCCATATTGATTTCCCGACAATCGAGATAGATCGCTAGATTCAGTGTTTCTGGCTTCTATGATTCCCCCGCACACATCAGTATCAATATGTTCTATGTTTGACTGATTTCCGAAGATTTGGACAAAATATTCGGAAGTACCCTCTGATAATACGCAGAAAGTAACTGAAAATAGGAGTTTTCCTCTAAGAATGATAAAAAAATATAGTAATGAGTTAACCATTCCGAAGTAATTAGGAGTCTCTCGTGCGATTTGTTGGGTAAACATCGTCAGGTGGAGCAGGGGCGCTCTGCTGTGATTGGTTGTTACGCCACTGATCCGAGTAACGTCACGCCTTGTCAGTGCTCCTGAAACACGTCTAAGGAGGCCGGCAACATCGCGTGGTTTCCCAGTTCGAGTACAGAGTTGTGATCAACACCGAGCAAAAGGATAGTGCGACTAATATAGTAAAGTTAAATGTGCGCAGTCAGTGCTGCATTGTTTGAGTGAACGTTAGTTCTCAATTTGAATACATCAGAGTAGATGAACACGTGAAAACTGACGATATCCGAGGTAGCAAAACAATAATAAGGCGGCTACAAGGCAATGTAAACATCAATTCGACTGCTGTGCCCTCATTCGCGTTTGTTGTGGTCTGTTTATACATTATTTGGCGTTGTGGCACCTTTCTAAGAACTGTTTATGTCCATGATTCGGGTTTTATATTTGATTCTGTTTACTGTGAAGGACAAGTGAATGTGAAATGTCGACCAGTGGCAGTGCTCATCCCGAAGAGGGTTTCAACATCCTCCGAACGGGATACATGAAAAAAATAAAAACAGGGCGTCGAAAATGGTTCGTGCTCCGCAAAGAAACCCCAGAAGCTCAGGCGCGACTGGAATATTACGATTCGGAGAAGAAATACCAGAGTGGAGTGGCTCCACGAAAATCCATAATCATGAAAACATGTTTTAATATAAATCAGCTCAGTGATCCAAAACATAAACACGTCATTGCTCTGTACACCAAAGATGAATGTTTAAAATTGGCGATCGATGACAGGCAGGAGGCTGATGAATGGTTCAAAGATTTGCTTTTGATGCAGCAGGGCGAAGATCTTCCTGAGGGGCAAGTACCCAGGCCTACTTTTGGTAAGTAGACACAAACAACTTGAAAACATAACGCCACAAGGTCATTGTGGCTGTAAATACTCTAGGAGTCTGCTGCGGTGTTGCCGCCGCTTGCGAATCGTCCCGAGTCCCAAGAATTCCTTTCTCCCCTTGGAAAATGTCCTCTAAAATTCAACAACCAGATTATTCCACAATTATACTGGACTCTGGTGATACAGACTAATTTCCAAACAAATTAATGGGTTTGGGTCTTCTAATTACAAGAATTTTTTAAATTATTACAAATAAAGTTTCCCTTAAGAATGTCCAAAATTTTTATAAATGGATGATAACGTTGGTACCATATGGGTTGATTTCAAAGTGTTGAAAATACCTTCATCAAAACATTTTTCTATGGCTGTTGCTTCATGTTATAAACTACGATAGATGTTTCCTATCATTCAGAATTGAGTTATAATATTGTGGAAGCTGATTATTGATGGATCCGGAATACGAATATTAATTTGAGAGGTTCAATGTCCAAGTTGAAAAAGTGAATTTGTTTGTTTTGGAGAATCCTGTTCGTTGTTTGGATGGATTTGGGTCAAGCTTGGCAACGTGGCAGGGCTCGATCACGACAGACCCGAGTCCAATAACACTATTGGCGAGAAAAACAGATTTCGAGCCGTGGCGCAATCATGTTTGTCAAAACAAAATAACAATAGTTATAATTTTAGAACAACGTAACAGGACGAATTAGACAAATTACAGGCCCATCTTCAAATCGTTTTTCGATCCTACCCCCCCTCCTTAAGCGCAGTTGATATCCGCGGATCGCATTATCCGTGGAATCCCAACAATTTCGTACCGTTAACGTTTGTTTCTGTGTATCTTGATCATCATCGAATATTCTTGGTATTTAAACGCAATTTTCGATGGCCTTCGCCGCGCAATGAAATTGGCAATGTCCGTTTCGCTATTTCCTCCAGTTCTTTCACGGAATTTCCAATAGCGTCACAGAACTGAATGCCTAGATAGTAATCGCGCGAATTCTTGCGCCGTTCAATGGTTGACCGACCATCGAGCGTCTTTGTTTATCGATGGTTTCCTGTTGTGAAAGACAATTTCGGCCGACTGACATTCCACGAATACCACAGAAATGAATCAACTCTGCCCGGACAGAGAGGTCTCAGCCGAGCACAATCTCTTGGAATGAAAGTTGGTTGTTTTTGCGCAAGGTTGACCTTTCTAAAATGGGTCTATAATGAAACCGTCGTTCATGGGTTGGTTTAGGAACGTTTATTTTGAATTTGTCATCCATTTAAATCGAGACCGTATGTTTTTCTATGGTCCGTTTTTTAACTCTATGATCATCAATTTATTCTGTGGGTTTTTTGACACATGTTAATTATGAGAAATGTTATTACAGTAGAATCGTGAATGATTAAAATTCTTCAAATCATTCCTTCATGGTTAATTACTTAGAGCATGGTTCGTCTTCTTGGCTAGACTGTTTTTGTAACGGGTAAAATCTTCATTTCGAAGTGTTCTGTGCCCGTCGCTTAAATGCGTGTCAGACATAGAGTGTCTATTTTTGCTAGGTGCTAATAGTTGGGACAAGTTTCACAGTCTGAGTATTTGTCTGTCCACGCGATACGAATTAAAACGGGGGCCATGTTCTAAATTTAGCCATCTTGAAATGAAAGGCAACAGAATCCCAGACGGTAGCTAGACGGTTTGCACACAAGTGACCTCTTAACGTCAAAATCCGACGAAAATGAGTCCCAGCGCTCCAACAGATTACGTTGGTCTCGATTCAACTAACTCAAGCGATAATCAGTTTGATGTCAAAAGTATAAAATGCGAAATAAACTGGTTATTTTAATAACCAATAACTTTTCCCAACTGACGTATGTCATAATGACGTTATCATATTTCGCGATTACAGAAAAAGGAAATTAGCTATTGTTCTATGGTTTTTTAACGGATTGATTGACGTCTGTGTTCATTGTATCAAATGCCGCACGGATAAATGAACGAACAATAGTCTGCCCCTATTCATAGAATTAATATGCCCTATCTGTTTTCATATTACGAACAACTCCGTAAACAAAACTATTAAAACATACATAACGGAAACCATTACGTTTTTGAAAGTACCATTAGTGTCCGGATGAACTTCTGAAAGAATTTACCGGTTATAATCAATTTCGTGTTCGGGTCCAAAGTACAAAACTGTCGAAATTCAATGAAAGGAACTTGATCAGAGAAACAATTTCTCGCTTTTTCTCAGCAATGGGTGTACGCTTTTCTTCTATGATTTTCACCACAAAACTTTCTGCTGACGCAAGTGACCCAAAGGAATTCGGATAATTCTTTCTGTGGAACCTAATGAATGGGTACCAAGAAAGTAACATTACGTACACACAAGACGTAAACAACTCGTAAACAAGGTCTTCGCCACGTTGTCGATTCGTCCAAGAATTCCGTCGTGTTCTGCTTATCGAATAGCTCCAACGAAAGTGAATATTTTGTATTGTTGAACTACTTTTTTATTTGTGACTTTACGTCAGTACGTGACGTATGGCATAGAATTTGGGGAAAGTTTATATTGCTGGATTATGTGAATTGTCCGGTTTTGTTATTGAATATAGGAGAACCAATATTCTGGGACCGATTTAAATGAAGTATGACAATCATTCGATTTTTTCTGTGGTACGGAATTCGCGCAATATGAATTATTAAACATAGAAGAAGAAGATATACCGTGACACGCAGAATTTTATCGATGAAGTAAACCAAATCATGTGACTATTCGCTACCGAAAGGAAAAGATATGAAATAAAGTACACACTGGAAGTAATCGACAACTCACATGTTCATAAGATAGGTATTTTTATATTAATGAATCATAATCACATGAATGAGTAAGTTCGATAGTTTGTATTGGAACGTGGTTGTTGGATTTATTTGCATTTGAGCACATGACCTACGCAAGATAGGCCGCCATGTGATATTTTGCGTGACATAATCGTGATTTATTTTCGTGGTATTTTCCTTATTGGGTTGGAATATTAGTAATTTATGTGGGATCGACACGAATGTAGCATTCACGTTAGGCTAATGTAGTCTTACAAATTCCTGTGTGATTAAAAAGACGTCATTGTAGGAGTCACCTCAAGAAATCATCAACGGAATAAAATAACAGATTCTTCTTCAAATTAACGAATTGTAGGTCGAAATTGAACTGCGAACGCCTTCTTGTGTAACATTATCCGAAGATGCCGTATATATTTGGACGGCGACACAGTTATTGTTTTGAAATGTAGAATGTTTTTGTGTTTATCGCATTAATTCGAGATGAATCACTTCCTCTGCATCTTCACATAGATGCAGTGGACAAAACGGGACGATGGGATGTTGTTTTCGCCAGTTTTCCCGGTATTATTTTTCGCCGAACGAATTATCGAAACGTTTTCTTTGAAGTCGGTTGTCTTCACTTTAATTAAATCGTTTATTTTCGGCGGGATCAATTTTGGATGATTAATGCGGCAACTGACCATCGATTTCTCAGTAATCTAGCCTCTCGAAAACCTTTTTCGTTTATGCTCATTAATATTTGGTTGTTTTCAAAGGATTTGAACAAAGAAACGCGTATTGAAAAAATTCGTTGACGCCTATCACTTTGACATTTACTGTCACGAACGTCGTACCTGATGCATACTAAAAAATATTGAGCAGGTTTCATGTTTTATGCCTCATACTAGACAGAAGCGGCATTGTTTGGTACCCTTCGCGTCTGCTAGCACCTGTCCTTTTCACCATGTCCAAGTCTGAACAGGTGTTGTATACGTGAGATTAAAAAAGAAGTACCTACAGAACCAGCTGTCATTGAATCGTAGGATATTTTCTTCTATGCCTAGGTGCTGCGTTCGGGGGCAGTCATCCAGATTTACCCTACTTTTTTACGCCACAAACGGATCGCCGACTGTTGCATCGCATCCAGTGAAATTCTACGCCACGAGCCGAGAGTGGGTGTTTGGGTGTGACGTCAGGAACGGATCGATGCGCTCGGGTGGAGCAGATTTTCCCATTTTGGGGATACGTCGCATTTCGTGCGAAATGAGAACGCCCACGTGGATCCGCTGGAGAACGTTTCGCGTAGGAGTAATCTAATCGGAAGTGCACGTTCCAGATGGCCTAACTTCCAATTCTGAACGCCCCTTCGCTGCTTTGAAATTCGATGAACGATTTTCTATGATTGATGTCTTTCGAATCTTCGGTTCATTCAACAGGGACCTTATGAGATACGACCTTGGTGTTTGGGGATTCCATATATTTATTTATTCACTGTGTTTGTAAGAACAGACGATAATATTACAAAAACCATAAAAATTATCGTGGAATTAATTTATTCTTACCGGACGTTCTTTCTTCTATGTCACGTTCGTCTATGTGACACTTCTATGTCACAGTATTTATAGAAGTTGAATATCAGGTTCTGCTCCTCTACAGCTGGAATTATGGATTTTAATGAATTCTAATTCTTTTAATAACAAGGCTATTATGATCAGCCTCAGGTGGATTGATGCAACAAATATTCCATCTAAATCACGATTTTTCGGGAACATCCCTAATTTTTTTCAACAATTCACAACGAAAAAACAAGTATCAATCGTTGAATGTCAACCATATTTTCAAATTTCATCCAATTTGAATTAAAATTAAACATCTCTTCTGTTGACAACCATTTCGGAACCCGGTTGAATCGAAACCATAGAAGTAGGAGTAGGTCATAACCACAATAAAGTTGAATTGAATTTTGATCTTTGAACAGGTATGGAAATGCTCTTCATTTTGAAAAATAAGGTTGCCATCGCTTATCATAGGTGTTTTTGTGTACATTCATCAATTGCCCCAAATCATACGCCGGATAAAAACATGTTTATCACATTCCAGATAATGTGAATCGATTTCTAAATGCATTCCTGGTATTTATCCGACCGTATTGACAGAATGATTATCGGTGCTGTGAGCTGTGACTATACACAAACATGACAATGTGTGATGACACAACAAACGTTAGTAACTTTGTCATCAATGGGCTGCAACCAACGACAAACAATGGATTCAACCGGCGTCATTGGATGCAGCTCTATGTAGCCTGCTATGACTTCGATTATGTGCACAATCCAGAAATGGCGTCAGCACCATTATAATCTTTAACGTGCCATTAGATTGAACGAATCCATTGATAGACTTGAGGACGAAGGTTGGCAAGAATTTCGTAACAGATAAAAATTAATCGTTACAGTGGAATTCCTTGTGTAGCTCTTGTATGGCGGATTCAGTGGTGCCAACTGCCCGAAGTCGGAAAAAGGTTTACGTAAAAAGCTAATGTTTATTGAGCAATTCCACCAACGTATTGAAGATTAATGCCCTAGTTCTAGGTAATTCTAGAGTCGTGCAGTTTGTAAGGATATAACAGAATGCATATACTCCTATTATATGCTGTACACGTGGCCCACATTGAAAAGACCAGCAGAATATTTCCTTCAATGAAACGCCTAGTAAGAGCAATTTTTATTTGAAGGCACCTTTTGCTCGAAAATTCTTGCCTCAAATATTTTGTGGGATCCGCGTTATTTTTTAGAAAAACTCATACTAGCGTAAATACCTGACTTGACTGTTTCACTCTCAATTTTTAATGTTGCCATCAGTGTCATCCTTCACATCTTCCTTCTGGTATTAACGAACGACCTGACATTTAATTCAGGTTGTTTCCATTGTGTAAATCGAAATGAAATAAAATTTTATTGAGGTGAAAGTGGCAATAAAAACACGTGTTCTCTTGAAAACTGGTTAAATGTGATAATTTAAAGCATTGCAACAAAGTAATTGTTCGGTGATCAATTCATTTTCTATGATCAGCATCGAGTATATCTGACGTGCGTTAGCAAAATGTCAAAAGGGACAGATGATGTATATTTCTCTATGGCGGGTATTTCTGTTAATTATTGTGGTTTGATAATTGGGTTGATGAAACGCAAACTGTTACATGAAAAACTGCGATTGCAGGTTATGTCATGGTTTTGGCAGAAACATCTCGCTCTGGAATGAAAACACTTTGTTGGCTGATCGACCAATGAATTGGCAATGTTGATGAACAAAATCAATGAGAATCACGTGAATGAGAATAGTTTAGACGCAAAGGTGTTGAATCGACTCAATTCGAAAAAACCTAATCGAACAGTCCATCAGATTGTTGGAAGTTATGAAATAATCGTCTCTTTTCCAGAGAAGCCACAGAGGATTATCCTAACCACAGATCAATTTCATCATTATCTTGGAAGACGAGGGGAATCACATATTCCGATTAAGAAATGGGTATTTCCCTTCAGTCTAGGTGGGAAATTCCATAAAGAATGTACCTAAACGCTGTCATTCCGTCAATAAACGTCGTCGTGAAACATTGCATGTAGAATATTGAATTTATGAATGAAATAATTAAAGAGGAAGGAAGTTCTATCGTATTTCCGATACCACGTCAGTAATTTTCTCCTATTCGATTTCGAGACTGTTATCATTTTCCGTGCGAGCATTTTCGTCCTGGAAACGGCCTTTTCCAGGCCGATTTTTAGGAAATGAAGCCCCTGGCGAAGCAACGGGAACGAGCATAACGGAAATGGCATTGTTATTGTTGTGTCTTCGCCCACTGCGGGCAATATTATTTCATTAATCATTATTTATTATTATCCTCGTGTGGCTAGCCAAGAAACCCGAGAACAGGGTCATGCATCACGAGGACTAAGCGACGGTTCCCCCTCTTTCGTTCAGAACGGTAGGAAATTTGGGAAATCTTCATTAACAACACGAAATTTGTCATATTGCATTCATAGAATGATTTCATTTCTGGTTGATATTGAACATAGAGTTGTAAGGGCCTCACGAAACCTCTATACGCTTCTATGTCTTCATTGTCTATGATCTTATCACAGATTTAATGTAACGCCACAATGTCAGAGTTTGACAGTTTCGGTTTGGAATTATCGTTGATCGTAGGCATAGATCAAAATTATACATTCTTCATTTAGTCACGGTAGAAGAAACTACAGATAAATATTGAATAGATTCAACAGAATCTTCAATTTCATATATCAGATAATCTTCATAAAAATGGCTTCCTTTTCTATCGGAAACAAAACCTCTATTTCGCTCATAAATATTGATGTTTATATCCCCCTTCGAGTAATCGCAGGTCGATGTCTTAGGTTAACGCTTTGCTGAACGCGCTGATTATTTTTCTGGTTATTACCCCTGTAAAACCTTTTAGTTAGCCATCCGAATACATATATTTGACGGTCTATCGTTCTTCGGTAAATAAATAGAGCCAATATTGCCGCTTAAAAGGGGGTTTTATTAATATGGGCTCACTGGCTCAGAACGGTCAATAATTTATAAAAAAAAAGGGGAATTCATTGACTTAGACCATGATAACCGTTTTTCTAGAAAAGTAGATGTATAAGTTTGACTTCATTTCTATAAGAAACGTAGTTTGAAACAATTTGAATGGAGAATTCAAATTCTATGTCTATAATACGATATGCACGTGTCATTCGAATTGGCGTGCCATTCAAAAGTATGGGTATTATATTATGATTGAGCACACTCGTACATCCATAATAATAACTATAATCAATTGGCGCACTTTTACTTTCAAGGTAGAAACATGGGCGCTGATAAGTGCTACTGGACACACGGAACATTAAAAAACGTAAAGGATCCCTTTCAGCGTTTTTACGTCTTGATATATAGATGTCGCGTCTAAAAATACCACTGTGACGGAGACCCACTTGATTTTTCCGACCGTATGGCATCGTAAATTATTCACCTTTTCATTTGAGGTTTCAGCGGAAGTTTATGACGGTTCATATTCCGAATCATAGGTGATTTATTATTCAAATCCCCAGTTATAAAACAGGGATTAACACCGCTTAACTTTCTGGGGTTGATCGTAAATTCTAAGTATATCTTCCGAACAACTGCCGGTGAAATATAACCATTCCAAACTCGTTTGGGGTTCTTATATTTAGAACGTGTCCGAATTGATAAACGTTTTTTTCCAAACGTTTAAAATGTTCATTATGACAACCACACAACGACGTAGTTAGGGTTGGTGTAACTGCTGCGGGACATAGAATTCGATTTATGTCAAAATTGGTCCCATTCCACATTCCCTAATTCTATGATTGGTTCAATTTCTGGGTGTATTTGTTCTTTTAGGTATGCAAGAGCGGATTCGCTGTGTCATAACTTCTATTTGTAAACGTTCGAATATCGATTCTGGGAACTCACTCAAATTGTTCGACAAATATTCAACAAGTGTTCTCAACTTGACTTTCTATGAATTGTTTTCTATGCTAGTTTCGAGTACTTGCCAATATCATTGAGTAATGCGGTATTTCCAACTGAGATCTGTGTCAGATCTCCGCTGATTCGTCATCCTGTTTGTTTGCCAATAGATGTTTTGAATATCGACAAACACGGATCTGGAAGATGCATATTTTTCGCAACACTTTCTATACATTTCAATCTGCTCCAATGCCAGTATTAAGAAAACTCAATTCAATTACATGTTTGGCCATTGATCAAACGCTGAGAGGAATTTCGAAGACAACCAATAAGAATTAAACGAGAACGTTTTTTGATAATAACGTACGTTTCTCTTTTCAGCACATGTATGGGAAGTCCTCCTGGTGAACCGTGGTTTAGGGACACAGGACCTCATCGGGACTTACAGACTATGTCTGAGAGAAAAGACACTTACATTGGTCAAGAAAGATTTCGACTTCCAAATTGAAATCAATCTGTCCAGTATCAGAAGCTGCGGAAGTCTCCAAAAATATGTTTACTTCGAGGTTAGAAGATGTTCTATGACAGGCGGTTTCCTCGCAGGGTTGCCAGCAATGATTTTTCGTATTTTTAATTTTATACAAGAGAAGTGGATTCTATGGTTGGCAACTTTGCGAGGCAAACTTCGTTGACCGTTGATGTAAGTTTGAGAGGATAGTTTATGTATTTTTTTGCTTTAGGTTGGTAGAAGTTGTCCTCTCGGAGCTGGAGAATTATGGATGGAGACTGAAGATCAATATATTGCTCAGAACGTCCATTTGACAGTCTACCAGTAAGTACGAATTACGTTGATACTTTATGGTATAAGATCCTAGGGTTCCCAAACTCATTTTATGAGAAAGAAAATTACTAGTAATACTGTATGCTACACGTTAAGATTCACAGAAACTCGTAGTGTTGGAAGTTCTCAGATTTCGCCCTCTTCTTGAACCTTCAGGAGGTAGGAAAAACATGGCAAATGCAGGATGACATTTTTTCAAGGTTGACATTCGCAGTGTCATTTTATCGTGCTATCCGTTATCCGAAAATTAAGATAAAAAATTGTTTATAGCACGAACCGTATTTAATAACATTCAGAAATTAAAATTTGTATACTTTATGTGAAGTGACGACAGCTGATAAAATAATGTTCTGATAAAGATTGATCAATTTGTTTGGATATGTTTTTATATAATATTTACCTCGTAAATATGATCTTTTCAGTGGAGTTCATGTGAAATTTGTTCAATAGGTACTTCAACGATTTTTCTACTGAATTTGAACGTTGTTTTCGATAATGAATGATCATAAGCAAGTGTTTTCTAGGAATATCGATATCGCTCAGTCCAAATTGATTTGTAGGAAATATGGAAAAGTTGATGAAAGTTCTCAATCTAAAATTTTCGTGACCGATTTCTAAATTGTCAAATCGACAACCATAGAAATTTGACAGAAATACCAATTGCCAACCGAACCAGAGAATCGGGCCCTGCGGGGAATCACAGAGCTCGGATCATCCGGCGCTCCTAGCGACGACGTCAACAAAAACCGCGGCATCGATATTTCGCAAAACGCCGTCCTTCCGACCGTTTTCGAGAAAAATTGATTGCTGGGTGCAAAGTCCGCCGTTCGTTTTTCATTCATCGAACCCGACGATAGAGTACACACGTGCGGATAACATTTTGACGTGTCAGTAAACTTGTTTTTACGACTCAGCGTTCCTTATTGTTTTCAATTCCGAACGGTCGGGCTTATCGCTCCTTTCCACGACGCGAAAAAATCCATCGCGGACCTTCGCGGAAATTCTACTCTCGTTTTTCATTTCGCTGTTGTCGCCATGCGTCAAAACTAGCTAAAAAGGTCTATGGTTCCATCACGGAGAAAAAATATTATTAAAAGTTCTTTGGGTGTCTGCGCTGGCCTTGAAAGTCAGGTGGTGGCTCTAAAAATTTCTATGGGACTATCACAGAAAATATAATCTTAACCTAGTAAAGTTATTCACGTGGAAACGCCCTTACATCTGTGGTACTGAAATCCGACTACGATTTTTAGCTAGTTTCTTACTTTTGACACCTATATGGCGCTGAAAACATAATTCAGTACAGAAAACTATTTTAATAGGGGCGAAATTCGAATTATACTTTTCATAAATTTCCATTAACCCTACACTGCCTATTGTATCAAATCAGATACAACCAAATAAACTCCATTCAAAGTTATCTCATCTAGTAGTTTCTGACCCATGATGCGCTGTATCATTTTTTATACATACTTATTAAAAGATGCAATACGGTTCATAATGAATTTTCGCTCTAGAATATAATTTGTGGCTTGTTTTCATTTCCATAGTGCAGCTAGTTGATGTCATGTCAAAAGTGTGAGGTGATTCAGACTAGTTTATACATTTGTTTCGGGTGAAATTGAATTATAAAAACTATTATTCCTCTGATAAAAGTAAGATACATACTATATAACATAATTTTATTCATTTATCCCATGTGATATTATCATATTCGACATTGTTTCAAATTTGATACAACTGATGTTTTTCAAAAATAAAATTTTATATAAACTCTAGAATTTTTTTCTCATTTTTACACAGATCACTCCAATACAACGAATCGAAATAATATTTTTTCTAACAGAATAAAAAATTTGAGAAGTGTAGGGATAAAATGAGTATTCTTTGTCGAGCTTTTAGAGAAACATCCGGATCGACAAAACAAAAGCAGAGCTCCATTTTTTTATCAGGATTTTCCATCTACACATTGTTTTGAATCAAATGAAATACGTTTTGGATTCTTTATATATTTATTTGAAATGATCGTGTAGAATCAACTACAATACAATAATTATAAAATTAAGAACATTTCAAAAATTTTTTCACATATTAGAGAATTACTATAACAATTTCAAGAACTAATTCATACAGTGAACTCTCGATAAATGGAACATCGATAAATCAGTTGTTCTGGACCCGATTCATACATACATATCTTACCCAGTGTATTTTAATTTCAATGAGTCCAGAGGTTCTAGTAAATGAGTCGAACTGCTGGAAAGGTCGTCAAGACAACCACCACCTCTATAAGTCGTTCTTCTGACCACCAATGCCTCTATGAGTGGAACTTTTTGATCTAATGAATGAAACCGAAGAAAATTCGGTTCGCAAACAAATTATCCAGAACAATATATTTTTGCCCCGAAACCTCTATCTATTTGACAACACTGAAAATAAAAAACAATGAACAAGACAGTTACATGATACGAGTTTCAAAACTTACATTTCCATTCTCTTTGGTAATGAAAAGAATGCACATTCAAGATTATTCTTTCTATTATTTATACAATTAATCACCTGCATTTCGAATGTCGGCCAGTTTCTAACAAAAAATTTATAACAGAAAAACACACAAACCAGGATTATGGAGTGAGCTTGGTGCTACTCTTGTAGATTTCGAGTTATTTCAGTGAAAAATATGCGAGAAAATACAATAATCATTCAGCAAAATATTTATTCAAGTATTTCTTTCAAAATTGACAACAGCCTACTAATGATTTCTATATAATCTATGCCAAATGGACCCTAATTAAATATTTTAACCATAACCGGATTTCTTTTGAAAAACAGATGTCGCTGACATCACTGTAGTCACTTCGTTTCCCATCTTCATACTCTATAATCTTTGGTTATTCTCTAACTTTGCGAGAACAAAATCAAGATGATAGAGAAATAGAACTAATTTGCAAAATCGAAGCAATTTTCTGTCTGCTTCAAACTTGAAAACGTCAAAGGTTTTAGGTTTTAGGATACATAGACCATCGACCATAATCATGTTGCAAAATCATCAATTATTTTTTCGTAGAATAGACAACAAGAAAATGTAGCTCATTGCAAAAATTTAACTGTTTCTCTTGTAGAAATCAGCCTTCGTCAAAGATCGAATAAACATATTCAAAATTCAAACGTATGGGGTCAAAGGTAAGAGACAAACTGCCATTGTTGCCACAAGTTAATAATTTATTCACAGGCTAGAATGAAATTAATTATTTTGCCAAATTGATATGTTTTTATTAATTCGCGGTATGTGTTTTGTCTGCTTTTCGACGGTATCGAGTGTGTATTAAATCAGCCCTTGCTGGGAGTAACATTTTGTAACAGGTTCTTCGAAAATTATTCAAAATGCTAAGATATCGAGTAGATTTGAAAAAAAGAGATGTTTCCATTTCTAACTCGCTCTTAAATTTGATTTTCCTTGCAGTACTATGACTAGCAATGGCAAGGAGGAGCTTGGGCCAAAAAGCAGGTTTAGATCGTCGTCAGCAACAGAAACATCAAAGCCAAATGTAGATAAGAAATATAACTCCAAAAGTCATCTGTTCCCACAAGGTGAGTTGTTTACCTTTCTATTCTCTGCTTTCAAGCTTTTCCGTTAACCTACTGATTTATTTTGAGCATACCTATAATTATTTAAGGATTGTTAATGTTTGAAAAATTATCGCTGTTTAAAATTTTGTTTATTTCCATTTTTCTTTCTACTTTTGAATTTCTTGGTTCTAAATGAGAATTTCAAAATAATATGGATGTTTTGATGGTTCATGCACGATTTTCTTTAAATTTTTGAATTGTCCAGTTCGCAGTTCAATTTTCTTTTTAAACATACAATAATTTCAATTCTTCGGACATTCTTTGAACATACCACTGTTTAGACGTTGTTCAGGAAAGTTTCTCTTCCAGATCATCAACAAAACGTCGATTCTTGTTCATGTGGCGTACAATCTCACAATATTCAAAACCCTATTGGTATGACCTATTTCCGTTTTGCTACATATACTGCATGATCATTAAAGTGGTTCATATTCATTTGCCAATTCATGGTGAAAGGTCATGTTTGATAATAACGAAAAAAAACAATCGTGATTTTGTAGGATGAACAGAAGTTAAAATGGAGAAAAACAGCAATGATATCTAAATTCAAATGATAACATGTGGAGTTTGTGTAATATGAGCCACTGTACCACAGAGCACTACGACCAAAACTAGAATAACTCGAAAACGATCTTGACTATTTGATTATTTAATCCAATTTTTTTTCGGTCGAGTCACGGACGTCTTTGGTCTCTATCCTGAGTTATTCTTGTTTTGTTCATGGTGTTTCTAACATCGCTACTGTGCCACCGTCGTTTCTAACCCGTTTTTCATTGTACGAAAGATGTTCATACATGTTTTAATGTTGGTTTTGCATGTTTTCGCTTGCAGTGAGTGGTATGGTTACCATTTATCAACATTTGAGGGGTGCTACTAAATCATCAGAACGACGTCATTCTATTTCAGGTTTGTTCATTTTCCATTTGCTTTTCACGAACATCTCTGTGTGTTTTTCATTGCGTTAACTGTTGGATATAGCATGTATTTTTCGATCCCTGTCCTTTATGCAAACATCGTCATTCAATAAGTTACTTTTGTTATATGAAAAAATGAGATTATTGTTTTTCGAAGCGAAAAAATATTTTGAATTTTCTACTTTTTGCGTTGAAAGCATTTTCCAAACACTCGACAAATGTGTACAAAACAACTTCGTATAACCACACACAATAACAAGATTTGAAGGATTTATAGCTTAACGTTACCATAAATATTGGATTAAGAATTTATTGCCCATGAAAACATTCCAATTTCCAAACTTTTATGAGCATATTTTACAAATCCCAATCAATTGGAAAAGAGGAAAACAATTTTTTTGGGAAACACTTTACGCAAAAAAATCGATTTAATTGCATGTCCTCGATCGTTTCTGGTGTTGGATTAGAGTTTGAAGCGATTTAATTTCAATTTCTGCATTCATTTATTATTTTCAATCGATAATTAATTGTTACACGGGTTGATAATTCGAAATAATAGTCACATTGTTCAATTAACACTTTAAAGTTGAACCTTACATTATTATGAGTAAAAAACTTCACTTTACTAGGAGAACAACAAATAAAAAAATTTCTGATAGCTTTACGATTTCCGTTTTATTTTAGGGATATGACGAAGGTATTTATATCATTTTGTTAAACATAAAAGTGACTGTCATGGTCATCACTGCGGGAATCAGGCGAATATAAAAAAATTTGAGGTAGTCGCAGAGGTTTCTGGAAACTGGAACTGCTATATAGAGTGATTTTTCAAGGAAAGGCCAAGAAGCTTTTATTAACATGTCAACCCTGTTAAACACCATTTACAAATGTATTGTATCGAATAATCTCAAATGCTCGATGAAAGATAATATTAATGAATAATTAATGACTCATTAATATCGGTATTAATGATTACTTCAAACATATTCGTGTAATACAGTTTTTTTTTTATAATGGTCAATTGATTTGGCATATCATCGTCGACGATTCTGAAAGGTGCACTCAATTTTTGGTTAATATTCCTTACAGCAGTTGACATGGTCATGCTTTTAAAAATCCACTATTTAAAAAAATTACCTCTTCTGGAAGACTTAGGCCCGGTTGTACAGTCCGAGCTCAAGAGCTCAAGACTGAACCCTACTTAAATTCGATAAATCCGTTGTACAGTGCGAGCTCAACTCTGAACTGCCCTAAAACTAACCCTCAAGTTGAGCCTTCGAATTCGGCTGCTCAAACCCAGTTATCTACGGCTCAAGCTGTT
Organism: Hippodamia convergens; assembly: GCA_038502775.1. Lineage (NCBI taxonomy): Eukaryota > Metazoa > Arthropoda > Insecta > Coleoptera > Coccinellidae > Hippodamia > Hippodamia convergens. The sequence continues at coordinate 12,479,025 of CM076612.1, forward strand.
TCAGATGAAACGTCACATCAAATTGAGGTTATGTTTCATGTTTTGAGTTATTGTTTGGTGTCTCGTAAATTTTGAATTATGATATGAGTCAACTGAAGTAAAACAAAAGTATTATTATATAATTATTAGTAAAATAAAATGTTAATTAAATGAATTCGCAACTGCGTAATATTCTCGCAAGTCAATGAAGACGAAGATTTTGTGCAAGTAGTGGAATTTGTATTGAATTTTGTAGAAGAAATACACGATGCCAATCACCACTCACTCTCAGTTCTGGTATAGAGAGCTTATTAATGTTCGTATCAAATAAAATAAGAAATTCAAAAGTCAAAATGTTAACAAGATATTTCAGCACTGTCATAGAACAATATTACTTTGTCTTACTTTTCCCATATTTCCATAAAAATTATATGTATTTATTCAAATTTCATATGAATAATATAAATAGATATATACTTTCTATAAATATTATAATTTTGACAAAATGCATCGAAGAATAGAACGCAAAGTTGCCATTTTCTAAAGGATCATCTTCAGGGAAAGCTTAGTTGAGCTCGCCTTAAATATTGACTGTACAACCGAAAGAGATTTCTGAACCGGACTCATCAGTGAACCATGCTCAATAGAACTCGGAATTGAGCTGTGACTGTACAACCGGGCCTTAATTGTTTTTATTCGAGAAAGTATTGAAATTGAACCTCTGCTACTTCCTGAGATAAACTGAAAAAACTTCAAAAAGGGTGTACTAACCCATCAAGGTTATTTTGTGAAAAATCCATCCGAATGTTGAACTACCTTCACTTAACAAGAGAAAAAAGCTGCCTTCGCTTAAGTCGATGATACACTTGTACTATCCCAATATAAATGTCACTTCTATGACCCGTCATTGACGTACGTCTCTTGTGATTTGTCCACCTACAGGCGGTGTTGCCTTTTCGGGAAGTATCAACCACCAACGCACCCAGTCACTGCCCCTTGCTACTCCTGCCACTGCACTAGAACATCCCCTTCAGCAGCACTCGAGAGCCAACAAGCGCTCAAACCAATCCAAATGTATGTATTATGTCACATGTTGTGTGAAGTCAATTTTGACAGTCCGACTCCAGGCGGTCACTTCATTTTCTATGCTCATTCCAATGTACATTATTTAAGTTTTCGCGAAGTTTGAGTCTGGAGTCGGATTGTAACTGACCGCTTTGTTGAGGATGTGAGAGAAGACTTGAGTTAGAGAAGGGATGGACAGCTTCAGATCTTCGATTTATCGTAGAAATTGCTTTAAGATCTTGGTTTTTCATGACACAGTAACCTTTTTTCTGAAATTAACCTTGTAGATAGCGCTCCTTTGACATTTATTAGGTGATATTTGTTACCCCTGGTTTTTTTAACCTAGATTAACAACTCTATCATCCTATTGGTAGACCGGGTGTATTAGAATGTTATATAAGTCAGGGGTAACAAGACTCAAATATAGCTTGCAATCTCACATTTGGTTAAATGAAGAAGTGGAAAGATTATCAGTTATTTTAGGGTTCCTACAATATACTGGGTTATTCACGAATATGGCTCTATAATGTGTTTTGAAAAGACACAAGATTCAGGATTGAAATTCTAAAGGTGAGCTTCAGGTGAGAAGACGTACATTTTCTGAAAGTTCTAGGACTTCCGATTTTTCCGGAAGTGACATCAATTTTCGTTTTTCAAATGGGAAGACCCATTTTTCTTTGCATAAATAGATTCTCCATTGAATTCTGAGTCTTTTTGATTCCAGAAGCTTTAATTTTCCGGAGAAAATTATCTTGAAATGAGGAAATACGAAAATGAAAACTCAAAATTGAACTCTGTTGAAATACAGACAACTTCGGGGTTTTTTCATTAAATTCTCATTTTTGAGAATTGATGCTTCTTTTTCTTTAGCGTGATTTTCAGAATATGATACAGCAAGTCACGAATTCTTTGTCTAAGTTAGAAGTGATGAAACACAAAAAAACCGGTTTTTTTTCAAATTGGAACCCCATTTTTGCGAAGTATTTTCGAAATATTTGTCAAAAAATAATAGGAACAAGACTTTTATCACAAAATGAATATTTTTCCAGATATTCAGGAAAAATGATTTTGTCTTCAATTTTTAATCTCATTCCGAATGTGTTTTTTTGCTGGAAAATAATTAGCGGTTAAAAAATTCCTGAAAATCTCTGTTATCGAGAAAATATTTTCTTATAGTTCAGACGAGTTCATTTTTTCTTTATTTTTTAAAGCTTTGGAAAATTGCCGCTAATTCTTAATTCTGAACTATAGAAAATATTTTCTTGATAACAGAGGTTTCCAAAAATTCAAGTAAAAAAACATTCGGAATGAGATTGAAAATTGAAAACAAAATCGTTTTCCCTGAATATCTCGAAAAATATTTTCTTTGGGATAAAAGTCTTGGACGTATGCACTTATTATTTTTTGTCGAAGATTTCGAAAATGCTTCGCAAAAATGGGGTCCCACTTTGAAAAAACGATTTTTTTATGTTTCACCACTTCTGACTTCGACAAAGAATTTGTGACCTGTTGTATCATATTCTGAAAACCCCGAAGTTGTCTGTATTTCAACAGAGTTTAATTTTGAGTTTTTATTTTCGTATTTCCTCATTTAAAGAGAATTTTCTCGGGAAAATTCAAACTTCTGGCATCAAAAAGACTCAGAATTCAATGCAGATTCTATTTATGCAATGAAAAAATGGGTCCATTTGAAAAATGAAGCATTCAAAAAATATTCTTACTTGAACTCACCTTTAGAATTTCAATTCTGAATCTTGTGTTTCTCCTAAAAATATTCTATAGAGCCATATTCGTGAATAACCCTGTATATTAGTGAAACGATGCTCGTATTTCATACCAAGCGATAGAAGGGTTGTTTAACTTCTGACTCTGTCTTTCCAAGTGACTTCCAAGATGACAAAATGAACATCATGCTTCACCATGGGTAATATCATGATGTACGAGTGAAAGCTTTCTTTGTGCTTTAATTGTAGTCCTGACAATTCACACAGTTTCAAACTTTTATTAACAACATTAACTTTTCTTAATGATTCAACCTTTTATTTTATTCTTGTGGCACCCAGTGCTAATGCCGTTATTATTCCATAGGTTTATCATCGGGGGTCCGAGAAAGGTGCGATAGTATGCCATCACGAGCCAGAACCACCAGCGAAGGGAACCACCCAGTACCTCTGTTTCCGAGATCTCATCTAGCCCCGCACAGGCCTTGTTCCATTCACCGTGATCTGGGATGTAGTCCCCCCATCGGTTCACCTATTTCCCCACCATCTGCAGGCGCATCCACTGATTCTGCTGGATCTTCATACAGCTTAATCGATGAAAATGAAGATTTGGACAGCAACCATGGGAGATACGGACATTCATTGACACCCGATGAAGTTATAGCTGAGGAAGACTGCGATAGTCTTTGTGCCCACTACGGTATGTATTGTTTAGCTACCTGGAATCACCTTTTTGAGTTTCGTGTGGTTTTAGGGATAAGTCCGAATACGGGTAATTACCTCCCAATGGCACCACCCTCTTCAGATGACGGTTACGTAGCAATGTCTCCGATAGGAGCACACAGTAACATCACTCCGGCAGCAAGTTTGAGCAGTGTTACTTCCGGTACGCCTTCCACAGACATGAGATTCGCCGAATACCCCCTAGATAAAGTGGTGTCGTTTTTCCCGCCATCCTCAGATGACGAGTCTCGTCCCATCAGGGCTTATTCCGTTGGATCGAGACCGGAAACTTACAAGTACAAGAAACATTTGATGGATATCCACGGAACGGCAGAGAGTAGGAGAGACAGAGCTGCAAGTGTTGGCTCTAAGACGAAGAAAGGTTAGAAAATATGACATTTCAAATGTCAATATGACATATGATATTTGACATAACCTCATGATTTCATTTTTATATGACGTTGAATTTCTTTCAGGACCCGTTAGAGTGTTACCTCCTCACGGTCATTACCCACATGCTCATCCAAAGTCCTCGAGCGCTCCTCTTTTGAGTTCCTCGAGGATTCCGGGATCGACGAGTTCGGTCGGGTCTGAAATGGACGACTTTTTAGAGATGGACTTTACGAATATCAAGAAAAAGTCGTTGAAAGACGGTTATTTGGAGATGAAACCGAGTCCAAAGTCTTCTGCGGCGACTACACCGGTTACTACACCTTCAGGTACAACTTCTTGTTAATTTTTTTTTACTTGGGATTTTGATTTACTCGATTTATTGCAGGTTATGTCGAGATGAAACCTGGTGTGACTCCTCCTAATCTTACGAATAGTAGCGGGCCATATTTGGAGATGAAACCGGGAGCTTCGCCAAATAGAGTGAACGAATATGCTTTCATGGATTTGAACAGAGCATATTCCAACAGAACTGACTTACCTCGCAACGATTACATGGATATGAATGCCAAGAACACTTTCAAGAAACCTTTTCTGACAAATAATAATTACGCAAACTATCCAGAACACGATATAAATCATCACCAACCGACAATACGGAGATCGTATTCCCAACTCTCCCCATCTACCGGTAACTGCTACAGAAACGTGGGTTCGCCCAACTCAGATTACCTCGACATGAACAGCAAGAACAGAGTGAGAAGCGACTCTGACCAAAGCAATGAAGGTTATGTGGAAATGTCGTTGGGTAGAGGTCACCACCGTCAGTCAAGCCTGGATGGCGCCCAATTGAACAGAGAAGATTATACAGGTATGTCTGCTGGTTCAGTATTGAAAAAGAAAGAGCTCAAACCGAATAAAAAAGAAAATAACCGTTCTTTACCAATTCAGATCCTGAACTCAAACCAAAACAATCCAATCAATGGTCGAACATACTCCGACGGTTCGCCAAAAATGCAACTACATCTTACTAACACTACCACGAGCCCCGTTTCTAGTCTTCCAAGAGGCAGGAAAAATAGCACCCGCAGGGATTCGAGGGACAGTTCGAGCTCCAGCGTTACGACACCTTCAAATTCCTCTACGATATTTCCGTTAAGTTTGAACAGTCCTAGTTCCCCCGTTAAACCTCTGAAGACCCCGGAAAAGTCCACCCCCAGTTTGATTCTGAACAGTTTGTACAAAAGGTTCCGAGGAAAAGGGAACGACAGTCAGGAGGACTATGCCGTCATGGATTTTCAGAAAAACACCAAAGTTAGCGCTAAGTCCAACGATTACATGAATGTGGATATGTCTAAGACTGACACGAACGAGAATAACCATCTCCAGGGTGATTACGCTGAAATGCAACCCGGGACAGATGTAAATAAGGCATTTAATCGGATGACCCTCTCGGAAACTTCCTCAATGGTTTTCAAGCCCATTTCGGAATCTAGGGAGTGTCCTAATTCCCCCACGAGTAATTTAAACGATTCCCCAAAGACTGAAGACACTGAAGTGAAAAGTGACAATAAGTGCACGGACAGTTTGAACGATGCGAGTGCTTCTAAAACGGTTTCGAGACCTGGGTCCGCTTCTAGCGACTTGTGTTCTTCCACCTCGACTTTAGTGGGGTCCCGACCCGACTCTGTAAATAGTGATTCGATACGTCCCTCTTCTGCGCTGCATTACGCAAACCTAGACCTACAAACGATCGACGATGACGGAAGTAAGAGCCCCAGGACTGCGAGGAATAACTCGAATGATAGCGGTCAAGAGGTCAGTTTCGCGTACGCTGAAATCGATTTCAACAAGAGCGAAGGGCTTAAGAAAGGTGTTAAGCATTGATTAGTGAATTCTCTAGGTTTTTTAGGATTTGTATAGAAGGCGCATATCGTATTTGAAGTTGTTGTTAGTGATTGTAGATTGTTTTCTGAATTATTGACTTAGATTGTTATTACGGATTTATTTATTGGTACGGAGACGGAGAGATTATCTGAATAGACTTAAACGCCGGTTCTTGTCGAAGTTTTTTGAACCTAATATTCGTTAAAAGATTCAAGTATTGATTCGTTCAAAAAATGCTCAATAATCAGGCTTGGCATATTAAAGCCATTGCTTCAAAGTTCCTCCAGATTTTTAGCAAACAGAAATATTATTTTAGGAAAATTTTTATCTTTCTTACAAACACAATATTTTTCTTACAAAAGAAGGAATAGTTCTGCACCAAGAACGTCGTAATTTGTTGAAAACATAACTTGTTCAATCCTGATTGATGAGTGGAAGAACTGGTTGAAGATTTGACTTATTGAAGCTCAAATTGATGATGTGACATTGAAAATTCCTCGGAGATATCGAGGATTTTTCGGTGAACTTGTATTTTGTGCAGTAACCTGACTAGGCAAATATACAGAGTATAGCACAATGATAATATAAATTGATTGCGACAGTGAACTCCAGATAAGAATCCCAAAGAAAGAGAAGCTTTAGACGAGATTTTCCACTATAAAATCCTTCATACTGCCATAATTTTTGAGAAATTTTAAACGTTTTAACTCCCTGTAAGAATGAGATTATTAAGTTTTCAGCTAATACATGAATTATTTTATTTTATAAATTTTGAAACTGAAAAAAAAAGATGTTGATGCATCGTCAAATAATTCCTTATAGGTTAATTTTTATAGAAATGTCAGATTGCATGTTATTCATCTGTCATTTGTATTTTGTCCTCGCTGTCAAAAATTATAACCTCAACTATAACTATTAGCTTTAAAAATGTGTTTTTGAAACTGCATTTGGAGTATTATAAAATGATTCCTTTATATATAAATATGATATAATTCAGAAGTTGAAATAAAAGAATATGATGAATATAAATTTAAATACTGAAAACCCGAAATTTTTCATTGTCGCGCAGTCGGAAAATTTCCTGACTGGCGCAATACAGTAGTTCTGCTTATTGTTAGTTGTTTTTCATCTTTAGTTCTGTTATAATGTTCGGGTTTGCTGTAACTGAATGTCCGTTTTAAATTGAAATTAGTGGATTTTACAAAGCATACATATCCAAATTTGGTAAAACTTGGTTTTGATGTTCTAAAAGTCTAAAATATAGGAAATTGAAGTATGTAAATTATGGGTGTAATAGCTAGGTAATGATGAGACCTTCAACTTGAATGTTACGATTGAGGTTTTGTTGAAGTTGTTTCCAAATTTTAATAATTTCTAATTATTATATTCATTGCACTTTTAAGAGATTTGAGACTTTGAGTATTTAGGAAAAGATTGCATTTGATGTAGGTAACCCATCGTTTTATTATTCTTTTTGTTATTAGTGATTTGTGAAAAACAAATTGAGATAGTTTGCCTGTTGAAATTGAAAACATATGTATACGATGTATTGTGAAAATTCTCGCTCCAGTATGGAGGTCATGTTCTGGACCAAAAAAAAAAAAATAATAGGAAAATATACTTGCAAAAATTATTTTTCCATTATTGATCAAAATAAGTCAGAAGAACTGTAAATAAATTTGTAAGCCCTATTATTTGGTACATTTTAAGCTTATTATTGCAGAGGATGTTAAAAAATTTTCTAAATATAATCAGTTTTTAGGGTTTGGCTATAATAACCGACGGATGAATCTTCACATAAATGCTTCTGCAGTGAGAAAACATGAGATATTGCGATTATAGCATTGTCACATTGTGTAAAACTATATTTTATTTTTGAAAAAGTAGCTTTAATGCTTTGGAATTCATTAGTGGTATTTTTCGACACCCTATATACTTATATGTATATCTCCTGGAGAAACTGTTACTCATGTTTCATTTATAAAAAAGAAATAATAAAAAATATTTAATCAAACTTCTCCGTTTCCCTCAATCCCTCAAGTATGAAAAAACAATCCTTCCACTGTCAGCATTTCTGCCCTATCCGTAGATTCATTCTCGACGTTTCGCCAGTTCGAGTGTATGACATCGTCAGGAGATGTTCTCGCTGAATTGAGCTGCCTGATTATATAGTCCCGAAAGCCTTAACCAATTCAACCTTTTCATGTACTGGAACATGGTTATTTTTTTCATGAGGTAGTGGGTTTATTTATTTCATGTATTTAACCAGAAAAAGCTATTTTATTTCTTGTTTGCTAAAAATTTCAGAATGTCAACAGTCAATCAGCCTATCATGGCAAGCCTTCGGTAGCTCAGTTAGTAGAGCGGTGGACTGTAGAGGTTATACAACATGGGCATCCATAGGTCGCTGGTTCAAATCCGGCCCGAAGGAATCTTTTTTGAGGTATGTAGAAAAGTTTTTAATCTTGAATATTGACATCTGTACTTTTTATTTATGTTTTTGAAACATAATTTGTAATTAAATTGGACGTAAAATTAAATAGGTATCCATTTTCAGTGACAAGAACGGTTGCCATTTGAGTAAAACTAATTCATGTGATTCTATGGTTATCCTTGTGTTGACATTTGTTAAGTTTTTGTTTTTTTCTCATTAAATCAAGGTTAAGTAGTATGAAATCAAAAGTCAAATTGTGGACAGTAAATGAAGTAATCTATAACTCGTGTTTGTAACCATGGGAAATGCTGGAGGGGCCCAGAGAGAACGTCACAAATCATCAGGGGAAACAGTCCCATCATCTCCGGTTAAAGATGGACAGGCTTTCGTTTTCGACAAAAAACCTGAGAAGTTAGTATTACAACATTCGCAGGACGAGGAGGAACCTTACTACACAAAACCGCCCAATCTTTCGTTCGAAAAGAAAAGACAGAGGTCCAACACTGTTTCAGAGGGGACTCCCATAGAGACAAATTTACCAGGTGGTAAGGCTCCTACAGTTTTCAGATGGGAAGGTGGTGGCAAAGATGTTTTTATCAGTGGAACATTTTCTGAATGGAAAACGATCCCAATGGTCAAATCCCATGGTGATTTTGTCACAATTATCGACCTACCCGAAGGAGAACATCAATACAAATTTTACGTTGATGGAGAATGGAAGAACGATCCAATACATAAAACCGTGGAGGATCCATCAGGAATGAGAAATAACTTGATATCTGTTAAAAAATCTGACTTTGAAGTTTTTCAAGCATTGGACAAAGATCAAGAGAGTTGCGGCAATGATGCACTGAAAGAATTTTCTCAAGAAATCCCTGTAAATAAGCCTTGGGAAAAATCTAGTGGCCCCCCTGTCTTACCCCCCCATCTCTTACAAGTGATATTGAATAAAGACACACCGTTATCGGTAAGTTATACAAAACTCTTACTTTCTGAATCTTATCTCTTTTTTTTTCAGTGTGAACCAACGTTGTTACCTGAACCAAATCATGTGATGTTAAACCATCTTTATGCTCTCTCTATCAAAGATGGTGTTATGGTCTTGAGTGCTACTCATAGGTACCGCAAGAAATATGTAACTACGCTTTTATACAAGCCAATATGATTCTGTAAATATGTGAATATGATCATTTTGAAATAAATTTGTAGACTTGTACTATATTCTGAGAGTTGCATTGTTTTGTGGCTATACTTAATCGTGTTTGAGGAAAGTATATTTTGGATATTGTTATCAATTTACGCTGGGTATTTTCATCACTCTCAATATCTATGAAATAAACTATTGATTTGAATCTAGTTTCTGATAACACTTGATTATTCTCAGAGTGTTATCAAACAAGTTTTTTCCTCATTTTAATGATATTTTAATATGAAGCACAATATTCCAATAAGAAATTTTTCATGAGCATTTAATTCGTTTCAAGGTGAAGCACAAAATTAATATTGTACTCAAGCTCAATAAATCATTGAAAAAATTGATAGGGAACGAGAAGTTAAATTCATCTTGAAATTTTATTTTTCGAAAAAGTGCCATCAACTCTGTTGTTTCATGAAAGATTTCAATTTTCAAGTTGAATGCAATAACACCGATTGATTGTCAAGTTTTTTTGTAAATAAATTATTATTCAACCATAAAATAATTTTTTTTATGACTATACCAGCAAAGTAGCAGTTTTTCCTTTAGGTATTCGCCATTATGAAAGTCAATTTATAATTTACTGCCGCACTATTTGAACGCTCAATTAAAAAATTCATAATTCAGAAACCAAGGCCGATAAATTCTGGTACAATATGTTGAAACCATTGAACCATTCACCATTAGGTAAACAATTAACAGTGCTGTGCCTAAGGTGGCGTTGGGACACAGTAACAAAGTCTTCACAGAACACACCTATCCTTCCAACTGTCACAAGCTTTAAGTAGCTGACAGGTCTTGCTGAAACCTAGGAGGCATCACTCAGAATAGATGTTTTTAGATTCCTTGATATAAATTAGACTATTTCTACTTCGTTCCGCTTTACCCGATATGAGATTCGGACATTCACTTCGGTATCTGTTCAATTGACGTGAAAAATGATCAGTAGTATTAATGTTGCTTGAAATTATTCAATTATTGTTGAATGAGTTGATTGCGCCGAGCTCATTTACTTCCAAATGTGTCTGAAAATTGTTTTCAGTCAGGAAGATGAAGCTTGAAGTTTTAGAAAGTTTTTTTGTTATTTTCTTCCTCAAAAATGCATTTTGCGAGAGTAAGGGAGAAGGTATGTTTAATACAAAATTTTCCGATGATATTCATTGATGCATTCGTTTGTTTAACATCATATAATTTATTTAGACTTAAGTTTTCCTCGTTTATGATACAAGATACACCCAACAAATTTTACAGGTATTGAAACTGATAAATATTACGACGTTAAAGTAGAAGTACCGACGCTACCTCTTCATCGAATTAAAAGACAAATTAGTAAGTGAAAAAAATTACTTCTTTCGGTAGTAGAAGTAATAGTTATAATGCACTTCGAAAAAATATTTCAGGGGCTGAAGAAAATCCAAGAGAAAATGACGGAGACTTATCATCGGCAAGATCGGATACACTGCAAGATCAGAATTCAAGAAGTGAGTGAAAATATACTTTGGATAACGGAACAATTTTCTCATAGTTCGAAGATTTCAGAATATACGATATTAAATAATAATTATATGATAATCCTTTCAGGGTCTATTCTACAGTTATTTCAAAATGTAGTTATTTTGTAGTTTCTTTACCTCTGTAACTGTTTCAGAGAGAAAAAAAAAAATATTTCTTGAACCTATAGAATGAATGATTACCTTCTATTTAATAAAATTTATAGTTCAATTTGTTGAATTATATGAAAATTCAACTAATTTTGCGAATATTTTAGACGTTTCAGAAGAACGCTTGGAAATTAATGGTATTACTTCTTCGCCACAATCAATAAGTACTCAACTGCTTAATGAGGAGTCGAACTGTAAGTCATGCAGAAATTTTCAATACTATTAGGCTTAAAAATCTTGATACCTTGAGCATCGAGACTTTATCTATTAGATTTCTCATATTCTAGCGAATGTTGAAGGTACTACTGAAGAGAAGGACACTAAAGATTCCCCAAGCAAACCCTTGCATCATTTAGCTCTCGATCCAATTCAAATAGGAGATCCCAACTCAACGCTCAAAGCTCATATAATTCGAGATTTACAACGTCACATTGCAACAGAGCAATGGACCAATAAAGGACCAAACACCGTTTTATTTACGTTCAACATGCCCAAGCATACAATGACCAACGCAGAGTTGAACCAAATAATCGAAGATATATATTTAGAATTGGAGGACGTCGAGCCAAAAGCTCAAATTCGTCCAGCTCACATCAAACTGACCGAAGGCTCAGAAATATCAATTGAAGTTGCCGTGGACATGCCACCTGTGAAAGAAATGGTTATGCCTAAAATGTTGCGTAGATTCCCGGATGTTCGTAACAACTGCATCGAACTCGTGTACAAAAAAGATTTGGACGTAGAAGATTTGGTATCGAAGGTCGTGGAAAATATAGAATACCAACTATACAAGTCGAGGATTGTGGACAGCGGGCAGCAGATATTCTTGGACTTACCCTTCAAAGTGAAGAGGAAAAACGGAAAGAACAAGAACCTATTCATCATACTCGTGCACGAAATTAAAGAGCGTTTGAAATCCTTAGATGGTGTTAAGTTAGTGAAATACGAATCGAAAAATATCGATAAGAAATGGAAGCTCTTGACAGTGAAGGTTGCAATGAGATATTCTGTTAACCAGGCTCATGAAGGTTTACGGTCAACACCCGAAATGCCAGGGAAAAAGAGGAGATGGCACAAAGCACTGTTAGGGTGGATGTGGACAATCTTCTAATTCAAAACATTCGCAATTTGAGAATGGAGCAATCACAATAAAATATTTCTTTTACATTCTTTCCTTCTCTTGATAATCCCGTCAGTCACAACATAAATTAAACATGAATTTATGTCTTTATTACACGAAATTTCAATAAAACTGAGTCACGAAAACCCAATACGAACACTAGTATTTCACGACATAGGTACAGTTTCCGAATATAGTAAAAAAATGATAAACTGAGCATTCATTGAACAATGCTTACAGAAAGAAACTTTTCTAGAAGTCTCATTCGGACAATGAATTCTAGTGATGCCTTTTTGAATAAACTCTTCCATAAGATGACGAATAAAAACGTTATCAGCATTATTTTCGGTTCCCTCTTCTTGTCGACCTATCTTATGACTATTGTTGAGGGTTTTGTCATGAAAAAAATTCCTATAGAACTGGACACTTCACAGGAAGTAATCGACGAGGTGTTAGGAAAAGACAGAATAGAACTACAAGTTGGGTCTGGTGAGTAAGAAAACTTTTGATCCATTGATTTGACATAGGTTCGAAGTTACTGAAGATAATATTTTTTACTATTTATTTTATTTATAATTTTCAGTTCCAGACAATATTAATATAGACTCTGAATGGACTTCTTCCAAAATACATTTGGAGTTTGTTAACGAAAAAAATGGAAATAGAATAAAGCATATAAAGAAAAATGGTACTATCTACTATTTTGATTTTAATTATCCTGAGTTAAGAACTCTAAAAGCTTTAATAAGTAAGTGGGAACAAGAAAAATCTACATCATATATATATATATTATATCTATATATGTCTTTTGAAACTTATGTCATTGCAGGAAAAGAACTGGAAGCACTGGAAAAAGAAATTGAAGATCCTTTTGTCTTCACTCTAAATATTGTTGCAAAATTAGCTTCTAAGCTGGACGATTTCTTGTTAATGACCAAAATCATTGACGATTCCATCAAACCCCTAATTTGCCCGAAGCAGACGATAAAATACTTAGCAAAACCAATATTGGAAAGTAACATACTGAAGAACTTTACTTTAGAGGTGGTTATTACCTCCCTAGATAAAAAATTAAAAGAAGAATATAAAATGTTGAGAAAAATTTGTAAAAATGAAATGATACCTGGACTAAAGAAACAATATCCAAAGATGAACTTTAAATTTGAGTCCCTCTTCAATGCTGTAGACATCTCAAGACAAAACTCTAACAAGAATATAGTTAGATTAGTTCTTATGGTTTTCAACAGGAGAGGTAAGCCAAGAATATCCCAGAAGAAAATAAAGAAACTATTCAAGAACGTTGGGAAGAAATATCCCCAAATTTCATTCGAATCGAGTTTCAACGATTTAGACCCATTGAATCCCGATAAAGATTACTTGATTTTGAGTTTTGGTCTATCAGAAACAACAGATGATAACCACATAACAAGTACTACAATAGATTCTACAACTTCGAATAAAATTGATACTACCTCTCAAGAGAATATATCCACCACATTACTCGTTTCAACAGAGAAATGGACAATAGAAGCTTCTGATAGTGATCACACTTCATCTGCAACTCAAGAAGCCGTCGCATTTTCAGAAAATACTGAAGAAATTACATCCAAGATTCAAGAAGAGCCAACAACCGAGTGGACTTTCTTATTAGACTCTCGAAAAACAACCGCTATGGAGTCAAGTCAGGACGTTGTGTCTACATCACATTTTATTTGTACTGAAGAAACATTAACCCAAACTGAAGCTTCTAGTATTAACACTTCTAATGATTATCCCAGCATGTATAAAGAAGACTCGAATTCATCTAATAAAGCAAGAATTGTTGGAGACAGAGGTTCTACAGAAACAGTAATTGTTTTTACTGAGGATTTATTAAGAATTATATCAGAAACAATGTCGTTATCCGAAAAATCAACAGTTGAAACGACGACAGGCCAAGAGATTGTAAACTTGGAGATTTCGACTGAAAAATAATCTATAACGAAGAATTTTCTTCAAAAAATACTGAATAAAGTAAAGCAAATTTCTCCCCTTAACTGGATTATCTTTTGAAAAACATTATCAATTTTGTTTTATACATCATGAACACACTAAATCTTTTTTTTAGTGAGGTGTACTGTGTTAAAATTAAAAATGAAGCTTGTAATTTGTTTTATTGGTATTGGCATCTAGATAACTAGAGCATCAGCTAATGCATTAAATTTACAAACACGATTCCATTCTGTTTGGACAAAAAACTTGCTTTTTATTGATACGAAATGTGAGTCTTACAGCTGAGACAATAGGAATTGATGCTGCTAATTGAGGACGTATAAAGAAAAACTTAAAGAGGCTCAATTTTCGAATGGTTTAATTGATCCGATATTATATACATGTACAGGGTTTTAAATATCTTACATATTTACATCACAGATTCTACTCTCATCAACTACCCTTCTTCATCTTTTCCGCTTCTCCAGAACTTACAGCCTACTGTCTCTCAGTGTAGGCCTTCTGGAATTCGAGACCATTGATGTTATAGTTGGCAGACCTCTTTCGTCTGCAGTGGTGAAAACAACATTGTCAACTCCAGTCAGATGCTTGTTTGGCATGCTCACAGGAGGTTGAACTGGTTTTGGTCCTTCCATCAAGCACAAAGTGAAGAGGAAGAGAATGGAACCTTAAGAAGAAACATTATATTATGACTAATTGAGGTCAGAAACTTTTTTCCTACTTATTCCATAGAATCCGGCATAGAAAATGTAAAGGGACTCCCTGTAACCAATAGCCTTGGAGACTGGTTCAACCAAAATGGGCAGGTTACCCCCAATGTTGTTCATAAAGAACAAGAACAAACCAACAGTTGTGGACCTGACTTTCAAAGGTACTATTTCTACCAGTATGGCAAAGAGGATGCCAAACCACATCTCAGCAAAGATGTAGGAAACTCCAAGGGACACCATTGCCCATTCTGGGGTGAAATAAACACTCCCGAAGGCCGTTGGGGTGGCTATTATCTGTGAGATGGCTAGTACCATCACCCTTGAGCGGATACCCATTTTAGCCACGAATTTATCTGATATTATGCCTCCAGCTACGACGCCTGAAAAAGTTTTTTATTAGGAAAACCATGAGTTGGTTTCAGGAAAAGAAAAAGTGGACTGAAAAGAAAACATTGTCCGCAATACTCACCAACACTACCTATGCCTACGGTGACAGCAAACAACCACCAACCAAGGTCATAATCTGGGAAGTATTGACGATAATAAAGGTCACAGTTATAAGCGAAGCACATTCCACCACAGTGTCTGATAGAAGCTGCCACACAGAGCATTATGATCCTTGGATCTTTCATAACAGTCCAAATGGTCACCTGAAACGAAATATAACATTTATCAAAATCCTCAGACAGTGCCATAAGAAATATAACCTTTTTATCAGTGGCACTGTTGGCAGATTCCCCGATAGCTTGCCTTTCTGGTTCTTTCAGCGTCAACCATGTGATAAAACCAATGATTAGGGCTATGATTCCAGCACCGTAGTATGTGATTCTCCAGCCAGTACCCCAGATGTTGAGTTCTGGAATGTATCTGCCTACTGGGAAAGCGAGACCGTATCCTCCATAAATTCCCCAGTTGAAAATTGACATGACCAAAGCACGTTTTTCTTCGGGAAAAATGTCAGTTAGGAGACCTGTTGCCAGAGGGTTGCATCCAGATTCCCTGCAAGATTACACCTCTTGAGAGAGTGAGAAATTGATTGTGGAAGGGAATGCAGCTTCGTGAGGGATACCAAAAGGCAGGCGAAGATGATACAGAAGATATCAGAAATGTTGGAAAGCAGTTTGGCACGAAAATAGTGCAGCAGATGCAAGTTAACTGAAGAGATTTAACCATATATTTTAAATTGGTCGAGAAAATCTATGTTATCCCTAAATATTGAGAAAACAGTTATTATGAATTTCAACATCAAGAATAGCAATGGTCAATTCTCAATTTTCAATGTTGATGATGAGTTGTAAATACCACAATGAACACAGTAAAGTTTCTCGGTATTTTGGTTGATGACAGATTGCACTGGGATCCACAAATTGATAATCTCTGCGAAAGACTTAAAAGGAGTTGTTATGCGCTCAAGTTCATGTCCAACTATTGCAATATGAGTATGCTACTAAGCCTATATTATAGCACTTTCAACTCTCACCTTAGATATGGGATTTTATGCTGGTGAAACTATACTACAGCTACTAGGGTCTTCGTTCTGAAGAAGTTTGCAATAAGAATCACAGCAAATTTAAAATATAAGCAATCATGTAGGAAGGCTTTTCATGATTTAGGAATTTTGACATTGTCTAGTCTTTACATATATGAAGCATGTATTTATGTTTACAAATACAAGCGCTCACTTTCTGAGAGCAGGGTTGATCATGCGTACTCAACTAGGTTCAAATCGTCACTGCTACCAGTGCAACATAGAACCACCTTCTACCAGCACAAAAGTTTCATATACAGGGATTGCAAGTTCTTCAATGCACTTGACTCTAACTTACAGAATGCACGTTCTATATCTGTTTTCAGAATGAAATTGAGACGCCTTTTGATTGAGAAAACTGTATATTTTTTTGATGAATTTTTTGAGATGTAATTTGCTTTTTTTCCTATTGACTTTTTCTGTGTTATTGTTCTTTTAATTGTTGAAATAAATTTATTATTATTATTATTATTGAAAGAGCTCAATGCTGAAATACAGAGATTCAACTTACCCCGCTGCTTGAATCATCCTAAGGACCACCAGCTGCCAATACTCAGTGACTGAGCCGCTCAATATCATAGCAATGGAAAACACGATGGTGCAAATCGTCAACATCCTGACTCTTTTGAATTTGTCAGCAGCGAATCCGATGACAACTCCCATAACCGTGAAGACAGCTATGAAAGCTGGTCCAGCTAGGATCTGGTAGTCCAAACCAAGCCCATTGTAGGTCCAATCGCAGTACTTGGTGCCGTTAAGGTCCAAAGATAGACAAATTTCGGAACTGTTGGCTGAGGAGCACTGCACGGGGAGTTGGCTGAGGTGAAATTCTGTTGAATTTAGTTGGCAAGCCAAGTCGCCGTAGTGAAGATCCGTGGCTACAGCCTTGGAGGTAGCTCCAATGAGGTAATGGCCTAACTCTCCAAGCACGTATCCTACAGACACCAAGGCGAGCACGTAAAATGGATATGCCATTGGGAACTTTTCGAAGATAGTTTGCTTCATTTTTGTTCGGAATTCCTGCAAGAAATGGTCTTTTTTACCAAATGAAATCTTCTTCAGGTGATATGATGGAGGATCATTATCATACATTATTGAAGATACTCGAGAACTGTATTGCTTAATACTTTTTAGGTAGTTTCTAGATTGCCCAAAAATATTACCACATCGATAATACCGTGGGAACCGAAATCAATACCAAATTACGATACTGAAGATTGTACCAGTTCAATCTGGCAAGATAATAAGAGGAAATCATTATGATAAATATATATTGCAGAATATTGTGCACTCATTCAATCAATAGCTCATTCAACTTTCATTCTCCTCGAGCAAACTTTCGGTGACATAGACCAATTGTCAAGGATATTATGCGAAAGAAAGAATTGTTTGTCCTAATTCTTTGACACATAGTTCTTTCCTTTGGTATACTGTTTCCTGTTTCTCAGTCGAATCGATCAACCTTGACGTAGGTTTTGACTTCCTTTCGATAGTCGATATTGAGAAGTCCTCAATTAAAATAAAAAAGAAAGTAATTGTTCCCAGTTGGAGTCGAGGTTACTTATTTCACTTGTGATTTATTTGTTTTCCTAATTCTTATCTTATCGACGTTTCGAGATATTTTGTAGGTGTTGAATCGATCATTTTTCTTGAAAGAATCAAGTTCAAAAGGATTATTATATTGTATTTGTTGATAAAACTCACTCGGTAAACTATAGGATACCTTTGGTTGCATTAAAAATTATCGGATGGCATAAGTAATGATAAGATAGACAAATGGGTTTATTGATAATTATGCTCATATAAAATATAAATGAAAAAAATTATGCATTTACAATTGGTGAGCTGTGTGTTTGGATTTGATTGTGGACCAGCAAGCTGAACAGATTCTCCGAGGATTCAATAATCAGTCTATAGGAGAAATGTGCTCTCAGAAATATGCTATTTGATCTTTCAAGTTCATCGATAATAGTAAGCAGGTTTCTTTTTATTATCAGATCGATTTGAGTTAATCATTTACAATTCTTTTGAGTATGTTTCAATTAATTATGTGGCAACCATACCCAACTCTGCTTATGGTGAAAGAAATAAGGAATACATATTCAAATTAGTCTCAAGATATTCAAAAAAATGGGAAAACATATTCAAATCAGCTTGATAGCCTCGGAGGAATTTATATTGAAAACATGAATATCGAATTAAATACCTTTCGCTCAGATTCAAAGAGATACTCTTCAGATTGTGGTGAGATGGGGATTTAATAATCTTCATACTATTTAAGATCGAATGCAGATTTTTTTTCTGTAAAAATAGATAGGACAGACAATAAAACGCTATATGAAATGAGTAGATTGTTAGGTTGAGAAGGACCAATAGTTTCAAGCTCGTTCTCCTTTCCTCAAATGTTTGTATGTTCAAAACGAAAAAAAAAAACATTGCGAAGGAGCATATCCTTCATAAGGTCTACTGGATCCGCCCCTGATTGGAGTAAATTTGAGTTTCCTTGTTTATCTGCACGCAAAAATTGTCCTACTTTCAACTTGACTGATCCCCCACAAAGGCTCAATCTGCCTGCATTGTCAACTGTGGAAAAAACGGAATAGCATATCTATTTGAGGTCATTTGCAACATAACAGGTTACTATCTTGGCCTGTTATATCTTTCCTTCGACTATACTGTAACCAAATCAACCGCCCACACTTTACTCTATTGCTTTTAAATGTTTCATTGCCATCCGCTAATTCCTGCATTTCCATTGAATATCAATTAATTTCGCAATTCAGCTCAATTTGATTAATCAGATGAATATAGGATAAAAGGTTCGTCAACGTGAATTTGTTCTCGATGTTTTGAGAACTTTTTGAAATTTCAAATGAAGTAGTATGTACAAGACGTTGTGTGGCCTATTTTATGCACATAATATGAAAATAAAATGTTGAACGATATTTCAGGTTGATCAGATTCCACATATCTTCAAGAGGTATTGGTTTCCTGGTATTTAATTTATCATGAATTATTCAAACTGTTGCGATCGTCATTACTTCTTCTAAATTATGTGAGTAGCTTTTCTTCTAGATTTACGAGTTTTTGCATTCTGAAGCTTCTGTCGATGAAAAGAGTATACGATAACTCATTTAATTGCTTTTGTATTAGCATAACAATTAGAAGTAACAATACATGATTATTTCATGTAGTTTCGAGAAACATTTGAATCTTGTCTTTTTATTTTCAATACCTACCAGAAAAGAGTACTTTATGTCGAGAAGTATAAGCAAATAATCTGTCTTCATTGTCGATATAATTCCGTGAAAGGCTTTTAGCTTTTAATTGACCTTAATTGGAAACGATCAAGGAGTTCGATAATTTATCTCCAAAAAAACAATAAAATATATTTTCATTCCGAATCTTAATTAAAATTTGACGTTGACTAGAATATGCAACAAGTCCACCATCTGTTTTTGTCAGCATCAATTAAATTTCGAAATATTCAATGATTTCTGAATCTTACAGTAGGTATTGCTCAAATCAATTTACATTTTGGCAATAAAAGGTCGCTCAAAATTTATTGACATGGACGAGATGACGTGTAGTTTGGATTGGTAATGAAATATGCTGGATATACAGGGTGGACCCGCTTTTGCATGACTTTTCTAGCAAAAGTCATGAGCCTCGCAAATGCTGGACTTCATTGTGAACCACTCTGTAGAATATTCGTATAAATTAATTGAGGAAAATGCGTGTGGGAAATATTCATTATTACACATGAGCTTAGGTCATTGAAGCTCAATGAAATGATCACGAAATTGTTATTAATAAGTCGTTTTCAAATATGAGAAACATATCCTTGCATCAATCAAAATGAGCATGACATTCGACGATAGGTAGAAATTATAAAATTATTCATATTCACGGACTTATTATAACATTCATTGTACGTTTTAAAATACTCTCTTGTCACGATTAGAAGATCCTTTGATTTCGAGTATTAAATAGAAGGTCCGCAATTAGGAAGCATTGAGTCTGATTGTTTTCGAATCGATGAAGGTTCGATCTGCCCGTGACAATGACATTGAACCATTAACTTTTTTTTCTAATTAAATCGTGTCGAATCGCGATTAGGAAGATTTAATTTGCGTTCGAGGACGATTGTCTGAGGTTTTGCTATTGAAAAAGACGGAAATCGACAAAATTCTAGGTAACAATCAAAATCGAAATGATATTATCTTTTCAATCAACTATGAAATTGGCTTTAATTGCTCAGAAACTGTTGTCATTATTAAGTATATTTTGCTCTCAGGCATGTATTAAGAGATGAATAATCAACATTATTCAATCAAACTTATGCAGTAAACGTACCAGAAACTGTGTCTGACAGAAATCTGAAAATTTGTAATAAATGAGGAATCTATTCCAAATATGGCATCCTAACAATTTTTTCCGGGACAACTTTCCGAATCCAACATCTTGTCAGAAAAGAAGGGGTATTTTTATGCTCCAAGGACGATGTTCGTGATTCAAGAATTCAACAAGGAAATCTCCAAATGAATATTCAAATTGACTCAGATTCCATTTAACTTCATTCACACCTACTGCCTAATAGCTTATGGGTTTAATTATAATCAAAAGCATAGTTGAACGAAGGAAATGAGTAGCTGCAGTTTATTTTTCTTCATTCATCATCGAATTAATCATTTAACACTGATTATACGCCCATTTAAGCTCATATGAAGAATTTGAGGAGAAAATTGGCATTTTTTGGAAGCATTACAACATTAAATTTGTTTCGTTTTCCAACCCAAACAGAATAAAGAATCGAAAACAAGTTTTTTCAAGATTAAATGCGGGAACCTCTTGAATACTATTTCATGGATAGTATTAATGAATACAAATAAGCAAGGTGCTATCCTAATTATTTCGATGCAGAATCTCATGTATAATGAATTATGGTGATTTCAATGTGTGGAATTCGTTCCCAATTATAATTCTTCCGAATTTCAATCGATTTTTTTAGCCGAGAGCCTTGCAGAGGATTTCACCTAATTTACGATAATCAAATCCAGCAGAGTCCGTCATCTTTATGGGTCGTTCTTTCATCTCAAGGAGATTCTGCTGATTTACTTCTTTGGCAACGGCCTTGAATGAATTTTTCGACTATTAATTGAAAGATCGTGGCCAAATATGAATGCTCGATTTTTTTTACTCCCAATTCTTTGACAGATCGAGCGCAGATTCCAGAGCTCTGATATCACTAGAGCGCGTGTTGTCCAGTTCCGTTTCCTTGAAGAGTATTGTGTCATGGTATGAAGGCATAACTGAAGAGATTGGACACAGATTGAATATCAAAGTAAATGGAACAAGTTGTTCATTGTTCATTCTGTATGGGTAGCTGAAAGGAACAGGTTTTCCTCTGAGTTTTTCTGAATTAGATCCTTGAACACACATCTGCATATTCTGTACGATGCAATTCGAGTTATATGGCTCTTTTTGGAAAAGAAGCCATGAAAATTAAACATAACATATGTAATCCTTCCTTTCAAACTAGAATATTCATCACGATCTAAAAATGGTGGGATATTATAAATGGCCCAGGCCAGGTGTGGTTCTTCCTGCTTTAGCTGCAAAACTTTTCAAAGATGTTACCACTACAAATTTGCAGATGTAATATTGAATGTGTGCACCACGGATTGGAGACTTGCTTATACCTGGAATGTCCATGAAGATTAAGGAAAAATGAAACCTATCATCCTACAGATGTTACATCATGGTCATGCCATTTGAATATCAAATATTATCCATAAAACTCAAATAATACAAGGTTACTTCGGAAATTCATTATCTCATCTAATTGCCTCTATTCCAGTAGACAATACCATCATATCTCTA
This sequence comes from Hippodamia convergens, assembly GCA_038502775.1. NCBI lineage: Eukaryota > Metazoa > Arthropoda > Insecta > Coleoptera > Coccinellidae > Hippodamia > Hippodamia convergens. Next base: position 12,501,313 of record CM076612.1, read on the forward strand.
TCTGGAACTTTATGAATTTACATCAGCAATCTTCTTTGCTATGTTCACGATTATAACATAATGGGGTTTTTACTATTCATGCGATACCAGCATTAGAAATGCTAAAATTTCTGTCTGTATATGTAGAAAATATTCAAGAAGGGTTATATTTGTTCTGGTAGTTTTTTTTAGCTTTAATTTAAATTTGGTCTGTTTCCTCCTATTTTCCAGAGTACCTACAGATATATTGACCAAGAAGTATTAGTTTTAATAGGTAGTAGCATTAAATGCCCTCAGATTTGCTTTTCAAAAATTTATATCCAGAAAAAAATTGGAGACCATGAATAAAGGGTAGATTAATTCCGGGCAAAAGTCCTTGTTTCTTTTCGAATTACTTTTTGAAGTGCTTTAGATATTTTTCTAGAATTCATGCAGCATTTACATTTTTAATAATTTTCATTCGAGACTGGAAAATTCTGAAAAATTCTTGATAGATTCTTCGCAAAATATTATCTTTTTTCATCAAAGATATATGGAGATCTTACCTTCTATCAACAAAATTCGAAACTACCCCTTGCCAGGCACAAACCCTATTTTTTTCAAAATCGATTAAAAAATAACACCAAAACACTAGGTCACACTCGCTCCATACCCCATAGAAATCTACGGTGGTGAGTTAGGGTGGTACGAATGGCCAATGCAAGGGTCTTGCTCTGGCAGCCACAGAACCAATATTATTTCAGAAAAGCCCGCGACATAACATTTCAAGAAGAATGGAAAGGTTTTCCCCACCAATCTCTTGGATATTCTTGTGCAACTTTCCATTTACAATGTCAAGTTCAGGCACTGAATTTGTTGTTACGCATTTTTCAACTGAGAGATCCTGTGGTATTAAAACCTGATTTGTCCTAAGCTTCGAAAAGATGTAGGCATGCAATCAGCTTTTTGCATATTTATTGAAGAAATCCATGTATCGCTGTATGAAGAGTTGGATCAAATTCTCAGCATGAAGTCAGAGAAAAGAATCAAATGGTGTTAAATAGTGAGAACTCGGATACCGAGTAACTGTTTGGCGTGTAGTGCTTCTGAAAGTACATGTCATGGATGTCAATATTTTTCAATAAAATCTAGAAAAGTTGTTAAACATTTATTGAAAAAAAGGTCCAGTGTTTCATTCAGCGAAGAATTCTCGCCACTCATTTGGCTGTGGATGCTTGTGCCAAGCCCTCAACTTCAATTTATTACCAATATTGTTCCTTCAATTGACGATTTTACATGATTTTTGAAAAGTGAAAATTTGTCTATTGAAGCTACAATAAATCAAAAAGCAAAATTACTCGACCTCACTCGGATTTAGGCAACCAAGCGTTTGTGCAATCAGTTTCATGGAATGCTCTCATCATCAGATCATCTCAAACTAGCGAAATACAAATCTGTGCCAAAGTGCGCAAGGTTGAATATGATTTACGTCGACAAGCACCATAATTTGCATGATTCTGAAAGTATGAAACGAATAAATCCACTCAGAGTTCAAGGTTTATATCAATGAATACTAGAGGATATCTTATGTGTTTACCTTAATAGTTGTCCACACCTTTGCTTTTATCATACGAGTTAATTAGATATTATCGTACACAGATAAATATTTATAAATTCAATATAATCAACGTTTAATAAACGGTTTAATAAATAGAGAGAATTTAAATAAAGGTGGAATTTTGTACTTCAGCTAAACTATTCAAGAAGTGGCGTTCTTTGCTTTTCAATATTTTTCTCTATACTTCAGATGAAATGTTATCCAATTTCATCCTAAGAAGTTTTATTATGGCACTATCAATGTGTAAAGAACTGATTTAGTGATTATTATGATTGTTGTTGCCAGGTGGTGCAGAAGATCTTAATTTGGTCTTGATTTCTTTGGTGCATACAGAGGTCATTCATTCAGGGGAATATATGGGAATATTCTCTTTGTTTGTGTTATTCAGCTCACTAAAGAGGCCTAAACTTTGTTTTTCTGGATCTATTTTAAATGATTCATTTCGTCTATGGTGGAGAGAAATGCAACTGCTGATGCCGTTTTCCTCCCAAACTGAAAAAAGTTAACCTATTAGTTGGGTGGTTAGCCACTTTTGACATCCAAGGAACAATCAAGCGCTCAAAAATTTACCCAGATGATAAACGTTGAATCTAAAGCTATAAGTCCTCCGGGTTTGACCAAACGCTCTTGATTGACATGTTTCAACAACATTTGATAAGTCCTTTTATTTCTTTTGTTCCAGTTGAACCATTTGCAATTAATGAGAACACTCCATAAGTCTTCTCTCTGAAAGTTGAACGATTTGATTTTCAACTGATAATAAACTTCTGGTCGAGCATCGTAAATTATAATACTGAAATTTATTTTTGTGAAGAAGTTTTTTTCGTTGACATTTTCCTCATGAAATTTCGAATCACGTTATATATACTCACTTGATCAGCGTAAAGTTGGCCCAATGCAACAAAATGTAAAGCTACCTCGGATATTGACAACCAAACCATGATCATGACATGAATGTCCGCCCCTAAGTCAACCTGAAAATTCGGGATAGTTATTTTTCTATCAAATGCTGAAAGTTTTACTTTTCCGTACGAGATTGCTGTTGCCCGAACGACTCGGAGCGGAGTTCGGGAAAGCAATCGAGTACGGGAAAGATACTTTCTACACAAGATAGAAACATTATTTTTTTCTACGACCCCACATTGAAAATATATATTTTATTTCAACATACAAAACATTTAATGAAAATCCTTAATATACATGAATTCTACATGTTACCATGGTACTCTCATCGTTGACGTTCGATGCATAGAGACATATCAAAATTCAGTTTAATCTTTAATGAGTGTGCGGAAAGACCCCTGATAATACTTTCCCGCACTAGTGCGGAAAAGTGACACTTTCTAAACTAAAATGAGTACGGGAAAGTGGGTGAAAACGCACGGTCGTATAAAAAAGTAACATCCCTTTGATTCCATCTAGACATATTTTGATGAATTTTATTATGGCTCACCTTCGCCAATAAATAACTGACGAACATGAAACTTAAGAGCCCAAACCACATAATTAAAAAAAAGGGACGCCTGAAGAGGTCTTCAATGTTAAGTTGGAACCTGAAAGATTACTCGAAAGGTGTTCTTTTTTTCCTAAATTGTACAAGTAATTTGTAAAAAATTTATTATTTTTGCTAGTTTCTTTTTCTGTGATACTTACTTATTGGAGTGATTCCTAAATTGATACCTACTAACCTGTCAATATCATGGTAATGTTTAATCATTGAAGTGAGCCGTTGCTCAATGATTCGATGATATTCACTTGGATCTTTTTCCAAGTATTTCGTTGGACTTAAGCCCTTCTCCAATAGTCTGCAGTCTTTTAACAACATCACATATTGTAAATGAACATGAAGAACGAAGTATGTCATAACGTTAACATAGCATAAAGTCACCTGAAAGGCGAAAAAGTGTACCACAATGAAGTGGATGTAATGGAGAAGTGCCATGCCACTTGATACATTTGCTCTCTTCACAAACATTAGAATAAACACAATGCCACTTCTATCGGACTGGATTGGGAGAAGCGACATTGCACAGAGAATAGATAAAAACACTTGAAAGAAGGAAAAGTATTTTCCAATTCTCATTCTCTTCATAATGTTTTTCTTCATTTTCTCTTCTCCGGAGAGCATTCGAAATTTTGTTAGTATGTGATTTTCGAGGTTTTCGTAAGTTTTCCTCTGCGTTATGTACGAGTATGAAACTGTTAAGTACTGAAAAAAATATAATTTAAAATAAAGTAAATCAATGGGTCGGTACATACAAAAACGTAAAAGAATATGTTAGATCCGTAGGATATTACAAAGTAAACATCTATTCCATTGCTATAGATCTCATGAACGAATAATAGAAAATAAACATGTACGCTCAAAAACGTCATTCTGGCAGTATATAACATCAGCTTAGAATGAGACCACACCAATGAAGTTTTCTTGATAGCTATTAAGTGATCTGAAAAAAAGTTGAGTAAATTCAAGTTTAGGATTCTTTTGTCGATTTCTAACTCGGATCCTTGAACATGGCAGCAACAAAAACTAGGTCTTTCTCTTCTAAGAGACTGTACCAATTATTTCTTGGCTACTATTTATATTTTTCCAATTTTGTTGAGCGTGCAAGCTTCGAATCCCATAATAGCCATAATTCCAGTTTTAATAAAGAATCATTACGATGTAATAATATGTAAATAACTGCGTAAGAAACAATAAATGTGGGACGCAAAATTTTCGATAATTTCTCATAAATATGAGATTCAAATTCTAGAGCATTCCTTCAAGATCGGAGAAAAAAAAATTGTCTTTATTCAACCCTATCTTTTTGTTCTTCGAATACTGTCTTCAATTAAAATGATATGATAATTCTGCTCAGTACATTAGAAAACAACCACTGAAATCGATGCGATTATTGACTGATGGGACACTAGCGCATCCGCCAATTTGTCCATAAAATAAAGTTTTATATGAGCTTTCACTTTCATTACCAGAATGCTTGTACTTCTATATATTTTCTATTGTCTGTTCTGGTATCTCGTCCACATGCTGTGATATTTTATTATTGTATTATTGAAATGATACTTTTTTCTTCGCCTTAAAATGATCATATTTGAGGGAATGGATTTATTAAAAACTATCTGATGTATACAAGCTGTTGATCCTATTCAGTTTTCATTGATTTTATCCTTTCGATCTCGATACAATCATAGGATTATTTATTCACTGATGGAAATACATATTTCAAGAAGGAAACTGAACAATGAATGATATAAAATCTCACTACGTATTGTTCTTAATATCAATTGACATTCCTTTCTGCATTTGTGACTAAAGGTGACGCTGAGTGGTCCAAAATTTAGTAGAGCAGAGTTTCATTGAATTTTGACAATATGAACAACAGTGAATGTGACAGGTAATATATATTCATTTGACTTATCAGGGTAGTCCGATGGTTCAAGTTTGCTTCTAATGATGAATCAGGAGTTCACGAAGTTGTAGACTTCTGAGGTCAAATAAAAAAATGTTTTCGGATAGATAGATAGATATCCGGATATTTGGATGGATTTATATGCTCTTTTGATGTTGAACATCACCACCTCATAAAAGCACTTTCTATGTGATAACATACTTGTTGAGGGTTGACCAATTCGAAAAAAAATTTTGGACTTTCTTTCGTAGAAAATAATGAAACAACATAATGTGCTGAAATTTATTGCAGATTCTAATACTCAACGAATCTAAAAGCATTGTTGAGAGACTCATACAAGTGTTTTTTAGATAATAATCCAGAAGCTATTCATGTTAGTCGCCATCTGTAATTTTATTTTCTTATATGAATTTTTGAACTGAAAATCTTGTAACATACATTTCTAATTTAGTTTCGGGCTACTCATTTCCTCTACAGTAGACAAGAAGGCAACTGCTGAAACCGTTTTTCTCCCAAACTGAAAAGAAGAACATTGAAGAGCTAAGATTTATAAAATATTCTAGAAATATAGCTACCCAGATGATGAACGTCGAATCAAAAACAATAAGTCCTCCAGCTTTTATTAGTCTCTCTTCATCGACATGTGTCAGCCACATTTGATAAGTCCTTTTGTTTCTGTTATTCCAGTTGAACCATCGACAATTCATAAGAACATCTCTCAGATTTTTCCTCTGAAAGCATTTGCTATTACAACCTAATCGTTTCTATTATCTAGTTTTTCACATTATAGGAAACTACCAGTAGATTCATATTTTATGATAACTGTGGTGTTGATCTACTCACTTGATCAGAGTACATTTGACCATACGCAACGAAATGCAAGGCTAACTCGATAATTGATATCCAAACCATGAAAACACACATTATGTCTGCACCCAAGTCTACCTGAAATTTTTTACAAATTTCTTCTTGAAGATGAATCATGAAAATTCATTTTTAATTCACTTACTTTGACCAACAAGTAACTGACGAACATGAAAGCCATAAGGCCAAACCAAGCAACGAGGTACATCGGTCTCCTGTACATGTCTTCAATGAGAAGTTGAAACCTGAGCAATTTTTGAGAAAAAAGGTATATCGAATCAAACAGAATGTAAACCATTGTAACTTTATAAAAACATAGGATATCTTAGTGAGAAAATATTGAATATTATAATCGTTATTATCAAATCAGTATTTATGCAAAATTTGGTATCTACTGACCTGTTAACAACTTGGTAATGTTTTATCACTGAAGCAAGCCTTTTCTCAATCATTCTGTTATATCCTCCCAAAGCTTCATCCGAAAGACTCGAAGAATCCAAATCATCCTGCAATACCCTGCACCCTTCTAACAATAACACAAATTGAAAGTGAAGATGAAGGATAAAATAAAGCATGAAGTTGGAATAGCAATAAGTCACTTGAAGAAGAAAGAAGTGAACAACCATGAAATGAATATGATGCAGAATTTCGATGAAACGAGATACATTTGCTCTCTTCACCAACATCAGAATGAAGAAGATACCAGTCCTATCCGATCCTATTGGAAAGATCGATATAAAACTGAAGAGAATGAAGACCGTTTGAACATAAGAGACATATGTTCCAGTTTTCAGTTTTTTCATAATGCTAGTCTCTATGTATTTTCCCTTCGAAGAAAATGATCGAAAGTTTTCACATATATATTGCTCCATGTTGTAGATCATCTTCCTTTGAAAGAGGTAAGTGAACGAAATTAATAGATACTGAAAAAAAATCCAACGATTAGTAGGGGAGATTCTTTCATACCTCAGAACAACCATATGGTATTGTTGGATACTCACGAAAACATATGAGAATATATTGGCACCATATGATAAAATGAAGTAGAGATTGATACCGTTTTGGTAAACCTCGTAAAATAATAATAACATATAAACCTGAATACTCAAAAACGACATTCTCGACGTATGTATCAGCAACTTCGAGTCAAACCAAAGCCAAGTTGTCTTTTTGATAGCGACTAATGAATCTGAAAAAAAAATTTGTCAATTCATGTTGAGGCTAAAAAAAAATTCTAACCTGGATCTTCGAACATCGGGAAAACAACTACGTATGGGTCGGAGTACAACAATGGGTAAAAGTAAATTTGATTGATGAAGAATGCGACTTGTAATTCGATGATTACTATATCATTCCATTCTATATCAATATGCTGTAATATATAACCATGAAGAGGTTCCTTATTATTAGGACGATTGAAAACAAAGGACTACGACAACAAACGTCGCTTTTCTGCACCCTACTTCTCCGAATAAATTATTAATCAGAATATGATGCACCCGGTGATTAATTGAAAAAATTGTCCATCTATCTTGGGATTTTCATATATTCATCTCGAAAGTCGTAAGTGATATTGGCTCCGTAGGATATTACATGTGTGCTCAAAAAAGTCATTTTGGCATTAGGTAACACCAGCTTTGGACTGAAACCAGACCAATGAAGTTTTTTTGATAGAAATTTAGTGATCTGAAAAAAGTTTACTCAATTCAAATTTCAGTTTCTCTTGGATCCTTGAACATATCAGAAGGTAAAACTAGGTCTTTCTCGTCTAAGGGACTGTACCAATTATTTTCTGGTTCAGTGCTATTTATGTTTCTCGAATATTATTGAGCGTGCCAGCTTCGAATTCCATAATAGCCATAATTCCAGTTTTAATAAAGGATCATTTTATGCACCTAATTATATGGAGATAACTGTGAAAGAAACAATAAATAGAGGACGAATTTTTTTGTATAGTTCTTCATAAATATGGGTCGATTGAAACGGATATAGTTTCTTCAAGAACAGAGAAATGGAAATAGTCATGCATTGGGAGCCAAATCTGATATTTCATTATATTGTATTGTTGAATTTAGGCTTCAAAATTGATCTGATTTGATTGATTTCGAAACTATGATGTGTTTTCCTTTGGAACTTGTTTTGAAAGCTGTTTCGACTATTCAGTTTTCATCGATTTTATCCTTTAGCTCTCGATACAATCATAAAATGACTCTTTCACTGATGGAAATACATATTTCAAAAAGTAGAAAATGAACAATAAGAAACCTATGTATTGCTCTTGATGTTATTCGTTTCTGCCCATTGCGACTAAAGATGACGCTTAGTGGTCCAAAATTAAGTAGAGCGAAGAGCTATTATCATTGATTTTTGACAATAAGACCAACAATAGTTCATTCAAACGAAATAGAGTGATACAGGTGGGTATTTGCATGGGCAGTCCCTTCATTTCAAAACACAGGAAGGAAGTTTGCCTGGTGCAGGGACGGATCAGGATTGTTACTTCACGCACATTTTACATTAATCATTTCTGATGTGAGGCTATATCATTGCAGTTGAATGATTATATCATCATTTCTGGGTCTTAGTACCACCACATATGATGTTATTGGGAGATGAAAAGTTCCCTAAATTGGAAATAGTAGCTAAGAATTCTCGTGTTCGGCCAGTCCGACCCTGCAAGCAATTGAAATCAACGGAAACCCACGATACATCATTGAATGTTAATAAAATACGTTCCAGTATCTCAATTCCCTTGTCATCTGAAATACCGAATGCAATAACCCATTATTAATCAATTGGATAACAGTGAGTTAAGTGTTAAAGTGCCTCTGGTCATTCCGAATGTTCCGAAATAGGAGGAATGAAGATCGAAGAGAGAATAACGTTGGCAGGTCGGATCCTCTGATGCTGCAAAATTCGAAAATGAAATTTTCGCAAGATCAGTTGCAGAATCTGAATTATATATTCAATAAGAAGTTACGATGGAATCACAATCACGCAGGTAATTCGATAGTTCCGGTAATTCCGCTATTTTTAGAAATTTATTATGGCGTATAGAAGGTGCCAAGTGATAATCAGGCAATGCAAAGTGCTGTAGAAGAATGTTTATGATATTTCGTACCTACATTTGACTTATCAGGACAGTCAGTGGTTCAAGATTATTCTAATGATGAATCAGGCGTTCCCAAACTTGAAGACCTTTGAAGTTTTCAAACAATAAAGTTCTTTGGGATAGAAAGATAGATATCTGGATATGACCTTTTGATGTTGAGCATCACCCTCTCAGAAGAGGTCGCTTTTCTGATGCATTCAACGAATGTAGAATCATAAAAACACTTGTTATATGATGACATACTATGCTTTCATCAAAATAACTGAAGTTCCATTAAAAATTGATATAATATTGATATCCTGATCTGTTAATTGTTCACCACGAATAGACTTTCAAAAAATGGATTACTGATCATTATTATAAACTTGGATCTTTGATAGTTAGCAATTCTCCACAACTTTTTTGTTCAGCTTGGTTTGAGCATGATTTTTTTTTCTCCTGTAGGGTATTTTGAAGCATATGAAAAGCCAAAGTTCTTGAAGTTAACCAATTTTTTTCGTAGGAAATAATAAGACAAGGTAATATGATTTTATTGCAGATTCTAATATTCAACGAGCTAAAAGCATTGGCGAGAGACTGATACAGAGATTATTATGTGCAGCAGGTTCAGCTGATTCCAGGTTTGCTTCGAAGTATTTGGTAGATAATAATACAGAAGCTATCTATGTGAGTCACCATCAAAATTTTATTTTCTTCTATCAATTGTCGAACTGAGAATCGTAAAACATACATTTCTAATTAACTTTCGAGCTACTTATTTCCTCCATAGTAGACAAGAATGCGACTGCTGAAACCGTTTTTCTCCCAAACTGAAAAGAATGACATTGATTTAAAAATCCATAAAATATTCTGGAAATATAGCTACCCAGATGAGGAACGTCGAATCAAAAATAATAAGGCCTCCAGCTTTTATTAATCTCTCTTCGACGACGTGAGTTAGTAACATTTGGTATGTCCTTTTGTTTCTGTTATTCCAATTGAACCATGGACAATTCATGAGAACATCTCTCAGATTTTCCCTCTGAAATCATTTCCAGTTGTAACCTAATCGTTTCTATATCTAGTTTTTCACAATATGAAAAACTACCAGTGGATTCATATTTTATTATAATTGGTGTTGGTCAACTCACTTGATCAGAGTATATTTGACCATACGCAACGAAATGCAAGGCTAACTCGACAATTGATAACCAGACCATGAAAACACACATAATGTCTGCTCCCAAGTCAACCTAAAAATGGTTACGAAGTTTTTTTCTTGAATACGACGGTAGGAAACGTCAACTTCATGGTAATAGGGACTCCTGCATGGGATCAAAGTTTAGATTGAGTTTGAACAAAAACCAAAACTCCTATACTTTCAAAACAGCAGCAACTTCAAAAGTCCTTATTGGCCAAAAGCTCTTAAATTTTAATTTCTTATTTGCTTACCTCGACCAACAAGTAACTGACAAACATGAAATTCATAAGTCCAAACCAAACAACTAGGAACATGGGTCTCCTGAAGAGGTCTTCAATGAGAAGTTGAAACCTGAAGATTTTTTAGGGAAAAAGGTATATGGAATCAACAGAACATAGGCATCTCTATGGGAGAAAGTATTGAATATCATCAAAATCAATTTTGGCAGTATTTATTCGAAATTTTATATCTTACTAACCTGTTAACAACTTGGTAATGTTCTATCAATGAAGCTAACCTTTTCTCAATCATTCTGTTATATTCTCCCAATGCTTCATCCGAAAGGCTTGATGAATCCAAATCATCTTGCAGTTCTCTGCATCCTTCTAACAATAACACAAATTGAAGGTGAAGATGGAGGACAAAATAAAGCATTACGTTGGAATAGCAATAAGTCACTTGAAAAGCAAAGAGGTGAATAAGGATAAAATGAATATAATGCAGAATTTCGATGACACGTGATACATTTGCTCTCTTCACCAACATCAAAATGTACAAGATGTCAGTCCTATCCGATCCTATTGGAAAGATCGATATCAAACTGAAGAGAATGAATGCCAATTGAACATAAGAAATATAAGTTCCAGTTTTCATTTTTTTCATAATGCTAGTCTCTACGTGTTTTCCTCTTGAAGAAAATGATCGAAAGTTTTCATATATGTATTGCTCCATGTTGTAGATCATCTTCCTCTGGAAGAGGTAAGTGAACGAAATTATCGAATACTGAAAAAAATTCAACAGTATGTAGGATTCTCTTCGCATAACATAACCAGATTAAGTATATGCATTTATACCACCAAGCTGATCAGATATAACTGATGGATACTCACGAAAATATATGCAAATATATTGGCTCCATATGATAAGATGAAGTATAGATTTATACCGTTTTGGTACACCTCATAAAATAATAATAACATATAAACTTGAACAGTTAAAAACGTCATCCTCGACAAACCAATCAACAACTTCGACTCAAACCAAAGCCAAGATGTCTTTTTTATAGCGACTAACAAATCTGAAAAAAAATTGTCAATTCAAGATGGGGCTAAAAAAATTTCAAACCTGGATCTTCGAACATTGGGAAAACAACCACGTATGGGTCGAAGTACAACAATGCGTAAAAGTAAATATGATTGATGAAGAATGCGACTTGTAATTCGATGATTACTATCATTCCATTCCTAACAGAGAATTATCTGTCACAATATCTATATACTATAATATGTAACCATGAAGTGGTTCCTAATTATTGGGACGATTGCAAACCAAGGACTCCTTCGATCTAACATCGCTTTTCTGCACTCTACTTTTCTGAATAAACTATGAATCAAGAAATTATGAACCCGATGATGTATTAAAAATTGAAGGACTTAAAATTGTCCATATATCTTGATATTTTCATACATTTATCTTAAAAGATGAAGAGCACAACATTGTCCAATTTCAGAATACGTCCAATAAAACATTATCTTTCTTGGTACGACTGGATGAACTTTCCACTCCACCTCTGTATGACCTTGATCCAGCAACCAAATTGGAAATTATCGAAAATGATCCTGATTGTCCTTCATCCTACTGTAGAATACGTCTGGCTCCTTTAAAAATGAAGGCATGGAATGAGTTCATCAACCCTCATGGTTTTTTAAGAAGGTATGCTGAATCTTAAAGCTATCAGATCCCATTTACTCGAGTTATTTGTCTTGAATTTCCCGAATGGGGCTAGTACAGCCCTGATATTCATTGCTCACCTCGAGAAAGGTGCACACATTCATAGCGTATTGAAAATAACAATGACATCTGATAACAATCACAATAATTTTTTTTATCGTATAAACGTTGGGTTGGGAACCGCAATTGTCACTTCATATTTTCACCAAATTACTTTTGTATACAGACATATTTAACTCATGTAGGGTGGTGAATTTGATACTGACAGAATGGAAGAAAATTCACACCAACTGAGTTAAACTTCAACTCTTGAGTTACCTATCCAATAATTAAATTGGTGAAAAATTCGGAAATGTTCCTTGTAGGGACAAAGTACAGACGCGCCTTGTAAAATTGCTAGCCGGAGCTGCAGAGAATGATGGACCAATGTCCCAAGGAAGTGTAGACGAATCAACAGTATGTGGGATACCTGGTAAAATAGTGGATGCTGCAACTTTGCATCAAATTTTAAAGATTCCTTCTTTCGAACAAATTTACTACGGACCAGGTAAGTGAAATCTGAGGAAAACAAACTCAACCTAGTACTCAATAAGATTTTAATTATCAGGTGGAGATGCACCAGAGTTCCCAGATCCTTCAGACTTCAAAATCGCTATAGTGGACGATCCCCAAGGCATACTGTTGAGATTAGAATTCCTTTCTCAAGGTTTCGATAATATCTGTCTTGATGTCACTCTGATGCTCGCAATTGGCTTGGACTCTTGGCCATCTTCTTCAAACTTTCCAAGAAGGGTTCCATTGGTCCATGCTGATTGCTTGTTGTATCATATGGCTGCTGAAACTGTAGGTTATCTTCATGGGATTAATCTTTTAATTATTCCTTGAGATATTTGATCAAAAACTCGAAGAGCAATTTCATCTAGGCAACCAAATGGAATTTCAGGGTATGTACCTTGTTGGTTTTGGTGTTCAATCGTCGGCATGGCAGATTCGACTACCAGCAGCAGAATATACGATATTAAATCACTATGGACAAACCAGCCCAATTAGAGTCATACTAGAAATCCTGAAGATATCAGAGGAAGAAATTGATATGCCTAGAACTCTGAAACAATACCAGGTGAAAAAGTTTCCCTTTTGTGAAACATCTCAAATTTCCATTAACATTTCAGTTGTCATACAAAATTCTCAACGAATACATTTTCCTTACTGCACTCTTCAATGAGTTAGAAACCAATTCCAGAAAACCCTTGACAGATGCTGTTAACTGGTGTTCAAAGTACGTGTCAAAGATTGTTCTCACAATACTGGATGAGCTTATATTCAATCTATCTCAACAGAGGCTTCCAAATTACTTCTTCAACCAATCGAATTTGATGGCAAACCCAGGACATTTATCAGAAGATGACTATGTCATAGAGGCCAACAATGTCAAAATGTACATTTACAAACTTTACGACGAGTCGCTACAGAATTTTTCAAGTGAGGTTTCTCATTATATTTGAAGATGTTAGAGAAGTATGTAGATAAAGAATTATCGCATGACTGGAGTTTAGAAGTCGATTAATTTCTTTTTCGAGTTCAACCTAAGGTCTCTTAGAACTCCTGTCTCAAAAAATTTCTACTTTTTGAATTACACTTCTTGAGAACTAGAACCCCAAAGCTATCTACCAGAGATCTCCTCTTTTCCTTTTCATTCTAGAAAATGTCTCCATGCTGGATCTCTGATTTCATAGAAAATATTTGCTTGAAAAGGTGACGATGAATACAGAACGATGTCCAGAACTGGAGACAACGAAACTCATCTACTGTTGAAATGGGCAGAAGTTATTGAAGGGATGTTGCCCCAGATGGACCCTAAAAGTGAAGGATTTTGTCTATTGAAGTCCCGGAGAAGAAGAGATAAAGACCATTTCAATTACTCTAGGTATCAATTGGAATATATCAGTATGGTTTTGAGAAGCATCCTCAATGTGCGGAACAAATCATTGAAGGTACGATGTTGTCATGAATTTCATATCCTGATGATTGTCTAAGTAATTTCTAAGCCCAATATTTTCACTTTCAGCCTGAAGTATCCCCAGTACAAAACAAAAATACGCTCGAAAATGAAGCCCAAGCAGAAGATGTCATATACCTCACATTTTTTCTGATGGACCAAGCCAAAGATATATACTCAAGCAAGTGCAAGAAACCCGACAAAAAACAATCCAAAATTGAAAGCCGATACGCATTATGGACCTCCAGATTCATGGAACTGATAAGGCAGGATCCTGTCGTTAAATCTTCGAATTTAGAAGACGATATCGTGATGGTGAACACAATCATCAGCCTGCTTCATAGAGCTGTGGACTTCGAGGACAAATACATAGGGCTTTTTCTCAGGCCATATTTGAGAGATTTGTCCGAAATTTCTTTCGCTATCACTTGGCATTTAGAGGATATTAAGGGTAGACTGAACGATGATGAATTGAAGTCGCTTGGATGCTTTTGTAAGCTTGTCAATTCTGGTGAGATAACTCCTGCACAAGGTCTTTTGGACGCATCCAGAAAAAAATGGAAATGGGCTGAGGATATCTTGGAAATGACAGGATATCATGCAATTAGAATTGTACTTATACCTGATAGGGAACAGGTGAACCAATATGTGGTATATCCTAACGAAAATACCGACTTTATGGCTTCAAGCCATAAAAAAAGTCCGAGGAGGAAAGATGTACTGAGTTCCAATTGCTTCAATAGTTTCATATACAAAGGTAAGTTCAGTTGCTTTGGATGATGTTGATCACCCTTTAGTTGTGGCGATTTGTTCCCAATTTGGGTAGGTGTAGATTTTGCGATGAACTAAAGAATCATGGATAATGAATCTTCACAGATACGCACTTTAGAGCTTACTAAATTATAAATGTCATCTTCGATAATAATAAACGTGAATGTTAAGATTTCCAGTAGTATATTATCAGTTGCTTTACAAAATTTCCTCAAAGAAGAGCATGCATGGGAGCAGCAGATGAAGAGAATAACCCAAAGAAGAACTCCTCCTCTTCTTCATTTTCATTTGAGTTAGCAGCATCCTGTTTTTCTTTGTCTACACCAATAATGAGGAGCCTCCGATAAATCCCAATGAAATCAGTGAAGATATTCATCGTCTGTCCAATGAAGTCGACATCCTCTTTGTTGAATCTTTCTATGATGACCTGAGTATCGTATAGCACCAGTCCGCACATAGCAAAAAGGCTTAGGTAAACGATCGCTCGAGAAACTGCCTTAGATTCATCTACCACGTTTGCGAAAGATACTAATATCAGGGTGAACAGCAATACTGTTAAAGGCAATCCAAGGAAAAGCCATCTGCCACGCTCAGAAAAAATTGCACACGCTGACAACGAACAGAATATCAGACTGGTTTCCAGAAGAGCGGTCACTGCTAAAATCGGGTCTTGCTTGATGACGCTCCTGAAGATGTTCGCCAGGCCGATTCCAGAGAATCCTGCGAAGCCTAGGAGGAAGGAGAACCTCAAGGCTCTGTTCTTTTCGGGAACGTCAGGTATGATGAGCAACAGGAGGAAGAACAGGGTGCTGCCGCCAGTTGCAAGAACAGCTATGCAGAGTAAGTTGCTGAGGAATGAACCGATAGTTAATGTGGCCACTGCTGCTGCCAGAATTGATGTTGAAAGACAACTGTAGACATTTTTCAGGTGTTCTACCGATGGATCCATTCATTTAACTGGGATTTAGGGGATTTGGGTCATGTTTGCATTTTTTGGTTGTCACGTCGACTTCAAAAGTGACGTCCAACATTCTATACCTTTCCACAGAAACAGAGGGAAAGTGTTTTCTTCTTTTGTTTAAACTGATCCTTGAAAAGTTCAAAAAGGCCATACTACAAGAAAATTAGACGAAAGGAGTCAAGGTACCTATAACCTTGATGTCAAAATCTTAGTTCTTCCTTCTGAGTAATATGTGGCCAAAACACATTTGAAGAATCAGAATTGTATCTTAATAACTATTCGGAAAATGTTATTGTTCATAATATTCCTCAATGACTTGAGTAAGATTATACAAAGCACTGAAGGAAATATAATTAATTTTGTGGATGACACTAACTTGATGGTGGGTGCTGGAAACATGCAGCAGTTAATATCTAAAGCTGAGAATATATTCTCATCTTCTAAATTATGGTTTGATCAAAATAGATTAATTTTAAACAATACCAAAACAAAAAAGTTATATTTGATACAAATAGGTCTAAAAAGAAAAAGCTGAAAATGTCAACTTGGCTCATTTTGGTTTTGATGTATCTGAGTCAGTTAAATGTCTTGGTGTTTGTATGGATCAATTTTTGAATTGGAGACAACATACTGAAAATTTGTCAAAAAAATTGAGTCAAACTTGCTTTGCCCTAAGATCATTATCAAATTGTATGAATGAAAGTACAATGAGAGCAATGTATTTTGGTGTCTTTGAATCGAATATAAGATACGGTATTATTTTTTGGGGAAATAGGGAAAATTTAGAAAAAATATTTTAATTCAGAAGAGGGCAATCCGCATTGTTTACAAGTTGGGATATAGGGAATCTTGTAGGGGTCTTTTCAGAAACCGAAACATGTTAACAGTCTTTGGTCTTTATTTGTATGAGTGTCTCATGTTTTTTCACAAAAATAAAGAAAAATTTACAAACGACAATGTAAACACAATTTATAATACACGTACATTGAATTACAACTTTCCTATACATAGACTAACATTAACTGAGAAAACTCCTGCTTATATGTGTATTAGAATTTTTAATAAACTCCCTAATGAAATTAAATGTGTTAGTGTATATAATATGTTCAGAGTTAAGGTTAAAAATTTATTAGTTGGTATGGAACCATATAATTTGGCTGATTACTTTTTGTAATCTTGTGACGTCATTTCATTTAATTTGTAGTTTTTTGCTTCATTGTGAAAACTGTAATTATTTGAAATAAAAGATATTATTATTATTATTATTATTATTATTATTATTATTATTATTATTATTATTGTTATTTCAGATCTTGATGAAGACAACATGCCACAACATGAACTTTTGAAAATTAAAAGTCCGTTGACCACACTCATAACAAAAAAACACAGAAGAGGAGTACACCGAGGTTGCGGAGATGCTGTCAAGTCCCTCATACACATGAGAAAAACTAGTGTGAGTATTCAGTTGTCTTAGTAGCATCAATTGATGTATAACAAGTGGGAAGATTTCTCTGGATGAAAGTTCTCTTTCAGGGTGTATTTGAAAATGGTGAATTTCGAAAAAATTACATCAGGATCACAGGAGGGCGAGGAGGTATTCAGATACCCGGAGCAGCGTCTGAAATTTTCTGAAATAGAGAACCCACAATGAGGAGTATACGAACGAAAGGTTGCCTATCTTGAAGATTTTCAGGCGCTACCCCGGGTATATAAATACCTCCCCGCACTCCTGTGATCCTGACACCACTTTTCCCATTTTTCCATAAACTTAAACAGAATTTCGACCAAATTCTCATCGTAACGAAAATTTCTGATTCAAAATTCCGACGAAATCGAAAATTACATTACGATCACACGAGTGCGAGGAGGTATTCAGATACCCGGAGTAGCGCCTGAAATCTTTCGAGAAAGGCAACCAGTCATTCGTGAACAGTGTATTGTGGGACGCCTAACACAAAAATTTCAGGTGCTTCTCCAGGTATCTGAAAACCTCCTCGCCCTCCTGTGACCAGAATACCAATTTTCCGAAATTCATAAATTTGAACAAAATTCCGACCAAATTTTCTTCGAATCGAATATTGTTAGGTGAAAATTCCGACGAAATCGAAAATTACATTACGATCACAGGAGAGCGAGGTGGTATTCAGATACCCAGAGCAACGCCTGAAAATTCTCAAGATGGGCAACCCGTCGTTCGTAGGCTGTGTATTCTGGGTTACCTAACAAGATAATTTTCAGGCGCTACTCCGGGTATCTGAATACCTCCTCGCTCTTCTGTGATCCTAATGTAATTTTCGATTTTGTCGGAATTTCCACCCAAAATTTTCGTTACGATGAAAATTTGGTCGAAATTGCGTTCAGATTCATGAATTTCGGAAAAATGGTATAAGGATCACAGGAGTTCGAGGAGGTATTCAGATACCCGGAGCAGCGCCTGAAAATTCTCGAGATAGGCAACCCGTCGTTCGTAGGCTGTGTATTGTGGGTTGCCTAACAAGATAATTTTCAGGCGCTACTCCGGGTATCTGAATACCTTCACGTTCTTCTGTGATCTTAATGTAATTTTCGATTTTGTCGGAATTTTCACCCAAAATTTTCGTTACGATGAAAATTTGTTCGAAATTGTGTTCAGATTTATGAATTTCGGAAAAATGGTATTAGGATCACAGGAGCGCGAGGAGGTATTCAGATACCCGGAGCAGCACCTGAAATTTCTCGAGATAGGCAACCCGTCGTTCGTAGGCTGTGTATTGTGGGTTGCCTAACAAGATAATTTTCAGGCGCTACCCGGTATCTGAATACCTCCTCGCTCTTCTGTGATCCTAATGTAATTTTCGATTTTGTCGGAATTTTCACCCAAAATTTTCGTTACGATGAAATTTTGGTCGAAATTGTGTTCAAATTTATGAATTTCGGAAAAATGGTATAAAGATCACAGGAGTTCGAGGAGGTATTCAGATACCCGGAGCAACGCCTGAAAATTCTCATGATAGGCAACCAGTCGTTCGTAGGCTGTGTATTGTGGGTTGCCTAACAAGATAATTTTCAGGCGCTACTCCGGGTATCTGAATACCTCCTCGCTCTTCTGTGATCCTAATGTAATTTTCGATTTTGTCGGAATTTCCACCTTAAATTTTCGTTACGATGAAAATTTGGTAGAAATTGTGTTCAAATTATTTAATTTCGAAAAATGGTTAGGATCACAGGAGCTCGAGGAGGTTTTCAGATACCCGGAGCAGCACCTGAAAATTCTCAAGATAGACAACCCGTCGTTCGTAGGCTGTGCATTTTTGGGTTACCTAACAAGATAATTTTCAGGCGCTACTCCGGGTATCTGAATACCTCCTCGCTCTTCTGTGATCCTAATGTAATTTTCGATTTTATCGGAATTTTCACCCAAAATTTTCGTTACGATGAAAATTTGGTCGAAATTGTGTTCAGATTTATGAATTTCATAAAAATGATATTAGGATTCAGGAGTTCGAGGAGGTATTCAGATACCCGGAGCAGCGCCTGAAAATTCTCGAGATGGACAACCCGTCGTTCGTAGGCTGTGTATTGTGGGTTGCCTAACAAGATAATTTTCAGGCGCTACTCCGAGTATCTGAATACCTCCTCGCTCTTCTGTGATCCTAATGTAATTTTCGATTTTGTCGGAATTTTCACCCAAAAATTTCGTTAAGATGAAAATTTGGTAGAAATCGTGTTGAGATTTATGAATTTCGAAAAAAATGGTATAACGATCACAGAGCTCGAGGAGGTATTTAGATACCCAGAGCAGCGCCTGAAAATTCTCGAGATAGGCAACCCGTCGTTCGTAGGCTGTGTATTGTGGTTGCCTAACAAGATTATTTTCAGGCGCTACTCCGGGTATCTGAATACCTCCTCGCTCTTCTGTGATCCTAATGTAATTTTGGTTTTTGTCGGAATTTTCACCCAAAATGTTCGTTACGATGAAAATTTGGTCGATTTTGTGTTCAGATTTATGAATTTCGGAAAAATGGTATTAGGATCACAGGAGCGCGAGGAGGTATTCAGATACCCGGAGCAGCACCTGAAAATTCTCGAGATAGGCAACCCGTCGTTCGTAGACTGTGTATTGTGGGTTGCCTAACAAGATAATTTTCAGGCGCTATTCCGGGTATCTGAATACCTCCTCGCTCTTCTGTGATCTTAATATAATTTTCGATTTCGTCGGAATCTTCACCCAAAATTTTCGTTCCGGTGGAAAATTGTTCGAAATTGTGTTCAAATTATTTAATTCTGAAAAAATGGTATTAGGATCACAGGAGTTCGAGGAGGTATTTAGATACCCAGAGCAACGCCTGAAAATTCTCGAGATAGGCAACCCGTCGTTCGTAGGCTGTGTATTGTGGGTTGCCTAACAAGATAATTTTCAGGCGCTACTCCGGGTATCTGAATACCTCCTAGCTCTTCTGTGATCCTAATGTAATTTTGGATTTTGTCGGAATTTTCACCCAAAATGTTCGTTACGATGAAAATTTGGTCGAAATTGTGTTGAGATTTAGTAATTTCGGAAAAATGGTATTAGGATCACAGGAGTTCGAGGAGGTATTCAAATACCCGGGGCAACGCCTGAAAATTCTCGAGATAGGCAACCCGTCGTTCGTAGGCTGTGTATTGTGGGTTGCCTAACAAGATAATTTTCAGGCGCTACTCCGGGTATCTGAATACCTCCTCGCTCTTCTGTGATCCTAATGCAATTTTCGATTTTGTCGGAATTTTCACCCAAAATTTTCGTTACGATGGAAATTTGGTAGAAATCGTGTTCAAATTATTTAATTTCGAAAAAAATGGTATAACGATCACAGGAGCTCGAGGAGGTATTTAGATACCCAGAGCAGCGCCTGAAAATTCTCGAGATAGGCAACCCGTCATTCGTAGGCTGTGTATTGTGGGTTGCCTAACAAGATAATTTTCAGGCGCTACTCCGGGTATCTGAATGCCTCCTAGCTCTTCTGTGATCCTAATGTAATTTTGGATTTTGTCGGAATTTTCACCCAAAATGTTCGTTACGATGAAAATTTGGTCGATTTTGTGTTAAGATTTATGAATTTCGGAAAAATGGTATTAGGATCACAGGAGAGCGAGGTGGAATTCAGATACCCTCAGTAGCGCCTGAAAATTATCTTGTTATTCAACCCACAATACACAGTCTACGAACGACAGGTTGTCTATCTCAAGAATTTTCAGGCCTCCGGTATCTGAATACCTCCTCGCTCTCCTGTGACCCGAATATCATTTTTCCGAAATTCATAAATTTGAACACAATTTTTGAACACAATTTCGACCAAATTTTCAACGGAACGAAAATTTTGGGTGAAAATTCTGACGAAATCGAAAATTACATTAGGATCACAGAAGAGCGAGGAGGTATTCAGATACCCGGAGCAGCGCCTGAAAATTCTCGAGATAGGCAACACGTCGTTCGTAGACTGTGTATTGTGGGTTGCCTAACAAGATCATTTTCAGGCGCTACTCCGGGAATTTGAATACCTCCTCGCTCTTCTGTGATCCTAATGTAATTTTCGACTTCGTCGGAATTTCCACCCTAAATTTTCGTTCTGATGAAAATTTGGTCGAAATTGTGTTAAAATCTATGAATTTCAGAAAAATGGTATTAAGATCACAGGAGCGCGAGGAGGTATTCAGATACCCGGAGCAACGCCTGAAAATTCTCTAGATAGGCAACACGTCGTTCGAAGACTGTGTATTATGGGTTGCCTAACAAGATGATTTTCAGGCGCTACTCCGGGTATCTGAATACCTAATGGCTCTTCTGTGATCCTAATGTAATTTTCGATTTTGTCGGAATTTTCACCCAAAATTTTCGTAACGACGAAAATTTGGTCGAAATTGTGTTCAGATTTATGAATTTTGAAAAAATGGCATTAGGATCACAGGAGCGCGAGGAGGTATTCATATACCCGGAGCAGCGCCTGCAAAATTCTCTAGATAGGCAACACGTCGTTCGTAGATTGTGTATTGTGGGTTGCCTAACAAGATCATTTTCAGGCGCTACTCCGGGAATCTGAATACCTCCTCGCTCTTCTGTGATCCTGATGTAATTTTTCGACTTCGTCGGAATTTCCACCCTAAATTTTCGTTCTGATGAAAATTTGCTCGAAATTGTGTTAAAATCTATGAATTTCAGAAAAATGGTATAAGGATCACAGGAGCGCGAGGAGGTATTCAGATACCCGGAGCAACGCCTGAAAATTCTCTAGATAGGCAACACGTCGTCCGAAGACTGTGTATTATGGGTTGCCTAATAAGATAATTTTCAGGCGCTACCCGGGTATCTGAATACCTCCTCGCTCTTCTGTGATCCTAATGTAATTTTCGATTTTGTCGGAATTTTCACCCAAAATTTTCGTTACGATGAAATTTTGGTCGAAATTGTGTTCAAATTTATGAATTTCGGAAAAATGGTATAAAGATCACAGGAGTTCGAGGAGGTATTCAGATACCCGGAGCAACGCCTGAAAATTCTCATGATAGGCAACCAGTCGTTCGTAGGCTGTGTATTGTGGGTTGCCTAACAAGATAATTTTCAGGCGCTACTCCGGGTATCTGAATACCTCCTCGCTCTTCTGTGATCCTAATGTAATTTTCGATTTTGTCGGAATTTCCACCTTAAATTTTCGTTACGATGAAAATTTGGTAGAAATTGTGTTCAAATTATTTAATTTCGAAAAATGGTTAGGATCACAGGAGCTCGAGGAGGTTTTCAGATACCCGGAGCAGCACCTGAAAATTCTCAAGTTAGACAACCCGTCGTTCGTAGGCTGTGCATTTTGGGTTACCTAACAAGATAATTTTCAGGCGCTACTCCGGGTATCTGAATACCTCCTCGCTCTTCTGTGATCCTAATGTAATTTTCGATTTTGTCGGAATTTTCACCCAAAATTTTCGTTACGATGAAAATTTGGTCGAAATTGTGTTCAGATTTATGAATTTCATAAAAATGATATTAGGATTCAGGAGTTCGAGGAGGTATTCAGATACCCGGAGCAGCGCCTGAAAATTCTCGAGATGGACAACCCGTCGTTCGTAGGCTGTGTATTGTGGGTTGCCTAACAAGATAATTTTCAGGCGCTACTCCGAGTATCTGAATACCTCCTCGCTCTTCTGTGATCCTAATGTAATTTTCGATTTTGTCGGAATTTTCACCCAAAATTTTCGTTCCCATTAAAAATTGTTTGAAATTGTGTTCAAATTATTTAATTTTGAAAAAATGGTATAACGATCACAGGAGCTCGAGGAGGTATTTAGATACCCAGAGCAGCGCCTGAAAATTCTCGAGATAGGCAACCCGTCGTTCGTAGGCTGTGTATTGTGGGTTGCCTAACAAGATAATTTTCAGACGCTACTCCGGGTATCTGAATACCTCCTCGCTCTTCTGTGATCCTAATGTAATTTTGGATTTTGTCGGAATTTTCACCCAAAATGTTCGTTACGATGAAAATTTGGTCGATTTTGTGTTCAGATTTATGAATTTCGGAAAAATGGTATTAGGATCACAGGAGCGCGAGGAGGTATTCAGATACCCGGAGCAGCACCTGAAAATTCTCGAGATGGACAACCCGTCGTTCGTAGGCTGTGTATTGTGGGTTGCCTAACAAGATAATTTTCAGGCGCTACTCCGAGTATCTGAATACCTCCTCGCTCTTCTGTGATCCTAATGTAATTTTCGATTTTGTCGGAATTTTCACCCAAAATTTTCGTTCCCATGGAAAATTGTTTGAAATTGTGTTCAAATTATTTAATTTTGAAAAAATGGTATAACGATCACAGGAGCTCGAGGAGGTATTTAGATACCCAGAGCAGCACCTGAAAATTCTCGAGATAGGCAACCCGTCGTTCGTAGACTGTGTATTGTGGGTTGCCTAACAAGATAATTTTCAGGCGCTACTCCAGGTATCTGAATACCTCCTCGCTCTTCTGTGATCTTAATATAATTTTCGATTTCGTCGGAATCTTCACCCAAAATTTTCGTTCCGGTGGAAAATTGTTCGAAATTGTGTTCAAATTATTTAATTCTGAAAAAATGGTATTAGGATCACAGGAGTTCGAGGAGGTATTTAGATACCCAGAGCAACGCCTGAAAATTCTCGAGATAGGCAACCCGTCGTTCGTAGGCTTAGTATTGTGGGTTGCCTAACAAGATAATTTTCAGGCGCTACTCCGGGTATCTGAATACCTCCTAGCTCTTCTGTGATCCTAATGTAATTTTGGATTTTGTCGGAATTTTCACCCAAAATGTTCGTTACGATGAAAATTTGGTCGAAATTGTGTTGAGATTTATGAATTTCGGAAAAATGGTATTAGGATCACAGGAGTTCGAGGAGGTATTCAAATACCCGGGGCAACGCCTGAAAATTCTCGAGATAGGCAACCCGTCGTTCGTAGGCTGTGTATTGTGGGTGTCCTAACAAGATTATTTTCAGGCGCTACTCCGGGTATCTGAATACCTCCTCGCTCTTCTGTGATCCTAATGCAATTTTCGATTTTGTCGGAATTTTCACCCAAAATTTTCGTAACGATGAAAATTTGGTCGAAATTGTGTTGAGATTTATGAATTTCGGAAAAATGGTATTAGGATCACAGGAGTTCGAGGAGGTATTCAGATACCCGGAGCAGCGCCTGAAAATTCTCGAGATGGACAACCCGTCGTTCGTAGGCTGTGTATTGTGGGTTGCCCAACAAGATAATTTTCAGGCGCTACTCCGAGTATCTGAATACCTCCTCGCTCTTCTGTGATCCTAATGTAATTTTCGATTTTGTCGGAATTTTCACCCAAAATGTTCGTTACGATGAAAATTTGGTCGAAATTGTGTTGAGATTTATGAATTTCGGAAAAATGGTATTAGGATCACAGGAGTTCGAGGAGGTATTCAGATACCCGGAGCAGCGCCTGAAAATTCTCTAGATAGGCAACACGTCGTTCGTAGATTGTGTATTGTGGGTTGCCTAACAAGATCATTTTCAGGCGCTACTCCGGGTATCTGAATACCTCCTCGCTCTTCTGTGATCCTAATGTAATTTTCGATTTTGTCGGAATTTTCACCCAAAATTTTCGTTACGATGAAAATTTGGTAGAAATCGTGTTCAAATTATTTAATTTTGAAAAAAATGGTATATAACGATCACAGGAGTTCGAGGAGGTATTCAGATACCCGGAGCAGCGCCTGAAAATTCTCGAGATAGACAACCCGTCGTTCGTAGGCTGTGTATTGTGGGTGTCCTAACAAGATTATTTCCAGGCGCTACTCCGGGTATCTGAATACCTCCTCGCTCTTCTGTGATCCTAATGTAATTTTCGATTATGTCGGAAATTTTCACCCAAAATTTTCGTAACGATGAAAATTTGGTCGAAATTGTGTTCAGATTTATGAATTTTGAAAAAATGGCATTAGGATCACAGGAGCGCGAGGAGGTATTCAGATACCCGAGCAGCGCCTGAAAATTCTCGAGATAGACAACCCGTCGTTCGTAGGCTGTGTATTGTGGGTGTCCTAACAAGATTATTTTCAGGCGCTACTCCGGGTATCTGAATACCTCCTAGCTCTTCTGTGATCCTAATGTAATTTTCGATTATGTCGAATTTTCACCCAAAATTTTCGTAACGATGAAAATTTGGTCGAAATTGTGTTGAGATTTATGAATTTCGGAAAAATGGTATTAGGATCACAGGAGCCCGAGGAGGTATTTAGATACCCAGAGCAACGCCTGAAAATTCTCGAGATAGGCAACCCGTCGTTCGTAGGCTGTGTATTGTGGGTTGCCTAACAAGATAATTTTCAGGCGCTACTCCGGGTATCTGAATACCTCCTCGCTCTTCTGTGATCCTAATGTAATTTTCGATTATGTCGGAATTTTCACCCAAAATTTTCGTAACGATGAAAATTTGGTCGAAATTGTGTTGAGATTTATGAATTTCGGAAAAATGGTATGAGGATCACAGGAGTTCGAGGAGGTATTCAGATACCCGGAGCAGCGCCTGAAAATTCTCGAGATAGACAACCCGTCGTTCGTAGGCTGTGTATTGTGGGTATCCTAACAAGATTATTTTCAGGCGCTTCCCGGGTATCTGAATACCTCCTCGCTCTTCTGTGATCCTAATGTAATTTTCGATTTTGTCGGAATTTTCACCCAAAATTTTCGTTACGATGAAAATTTGGTGGAAATCGTGTTCAAATTATTTAATTTGAAAAAAATGGTATAACGATCACAGGAGTTCGAGGAGGTATTCAGATACCCGGAGCAGCGCCTGAAAATTCTCGAGATAGGCAACCCGTCGTTCGTAGGCTGTGTATTGTGGGTTGCCTAACAAGATAATTTTCAGGCGCTACTCCGGGTATCTGAATACCTCCTCGCTCTTCTGTGATCTTAATATAATTTTCGATTTCGTCGGAATCTTCACCCAAAATTTTCGTTCCGGTGGAAAATTGTTCGAAATTGTGTTCAAATTATTTAATTCTGAAAAAATGGTATTAGGATCACAGGAGTACGAGGAGGTATTCAAATACCCGGGGCAACGCCTGAAAATTCTCGAGATAGGCAACCCGTCGTTCGTAGGCTGTGTATTGTGGGTTGCCTAACAAGATAATTTTCAGGCGCTACTCCGGATATCTGAATACCTCCTCGCTCTTCTGTGATCCTAATGTAATTTTCGATTTTGTCGGAATTTTCACCGAAAATTTTCGTTACGATGAATATTTGGTGGAAATCGTGTTCAAATATTTAATTTCGAAAAAAATGGTATAACGATCACAGGAGCTCGATAATTTTCAGGCGCTACTCCGGGTATCTGAATACCTCCTTGCTCTTCTGTGATCCTAATGTAATTTTGGATTTTGTCGGAATTTTCACCCAAAATTTTCGTTACGATGAAAATTTTGTCGAAATTGTGTTCAAATCATTTAATTCTGAAAAAATGGTATGAGGATCACAGGAGTTCGAGGAGGTATTCAGATACCCGGAGCAAACGCCTTAAAATTCTCGAGATAGACAACCCGTCGTTCGTAGGCTGTGTATTGTGGGTTGCCTAACAAGATAATTTTCAGGCGCTACTCCGGTATCTGAATACCTCCTCGCTCTTCTGTGATCCTAATGTAATTTTCGATTTTGTCGGAATTTTCACCCAAAATTTTCGTTACGATGAAAATTTGGTCGAAATTGGGTTGAGATTTATGAATTTCGGAAAATGGTATTAGGATCACAGGAAATCGAGGAGGTATTCAGATACACGGAGCAGCGCCTGAAAATTCTCGAGATAGGCAACCCGTCGTTCGTAGGCTGTGTATTGTGGCTTACATAACAAGATAATTTTCAGGCGCTACTCCGGGTATCTGAACCCCTCCTCGCTCTTCTGTGATCCTAATGTTATTTTCGATTTTGTCGAAATTTTCACTCAAAATTTTCGTTACGATGAAAATTTGGTCGAAATTGGGTTGAGATTTATGAATTTCGGAAAATGGTATAAGGATCACAGGAAATCGAGGAGGTATTCAGATACACGGTGATCCTAATGTAATTTTCGATTTTGTCGAAATTTTCACCCAAAATTTTCGTTACGATGAAAATTTGGTAGAAATTGGGTTCAAATTATTTAATTTTGAAAAAAATGGTATTACGATCACAGGAAATCGAGGAGGTATTCAGATACACGGAGCAGCGCCTGAAAATTCTCGAGATAGGCAACCCGTCGTTCGTAGGCTGTGTATTGTGGGTTGCCTAACAAGATAATTTTCAGGCGCTACTCCGGGTATCTGAATACCTCCTAGCTCTTCTGTGATCCTTATGTAATTTTCGATTTTGTCGGAATTTCCACCCAAAATTTTCGTTCCCATGGAAAATTGTTTGAAATTGTGTTCAAATTTTTTAATTTCGAAAAAATGGTATTAGGATCACAGGAAATCGAGGAGGTATTCAGATACACGGAGCAGCGCCTGAAAATTCTCGAGATAGACAACCCGTCGTTCGTAGGCTGTGTATTGTGGGTTGCCTAACAAGATAATTTCCAGGCGCCACTCCGGGTATCTGAATACCTCCTCGCTCTTCTGTGATCCTAATGTCATTTTCGATTTTGTCGGAATTTTCACCCAAAATTTTCGTTACGATGAAAATTTGGTCGAAATTGTGTTGAGATTTATGAATTTCGGAAAATGATATTAGGATCAAGGAAATCGAGGAGGTATTCAGATACACGGAGCAGCGCCTGAAAATTCTCGAGATAGGCAACCCGTCGTTCGTAGGCTGTGTATTGTGGCTTACATAACAAGATAATTTTCAGGCACTACTTCGGGTATCTGAATACCTCCTCGCTCTTCTGTGATCCTAATGTAAATTTTCGATTTTGTCGAAATTTTCACCCAAAATTTTCGTTACGATGAAAATTTGGTCGAAATTGTGTTCAGATTTATGAATTTCGGAAAATGGAATTAGGATCACAGGAGTTTATGGAGGTATTCAGATACCCGGAGCAGCGCCTGAAAATTCTCGAGATAGGCAACCCGTCGTTCGTAGGCTGTGTATTGTGGCTTACATAACAAGATAATTTTCAGGCGCTACTCCGGGTATCTGAATACCTCCTCGTTCTTCTGTGATCCTAATGTAATTTTCGATTTTGTCAGAATTTACACCCAAAATTTTCGTTACGATGAAAATTTGTTCGAAATTGTGTTCAGATTTAGGAATTTCGAAAAAAATGGTATTAGGATCACAGGAGTTTCGAGGAGGTATTCAGATACCCGGAGCAGCGCCTGAAAATTCTCGAGATAGGCAACCTGTGGTTCGTAGGATGTGTATTGTGGGTTGTCTAACATGATAATTTTCAGGCGCTACTCCCAGTATCTGAATACCTCCTCGCTCTTCTCTGTGATCCTAATATAATTTTCGATTTCGTCGGAATTTTCACCCAAAATTTTCGTTCCGATGAAAATTTGGTAGAAAATTGTTTTCAAATTATTTAATTTTGAAAAAATGGTATTAGGATCACAGGAAATCGAGGAGGTATTCAGATACACGGAGCAGCGCCTGAAAATTCTCGAGATAGGCAACCCGTCGTTCTGAGGCTGTGTATTGTGGGTTGCCTAACAAGATAATTTTCAGGCGCTACTCCGGTATCTGAATACCTCCTGGCTCTTCTGTGATCCTAATGTAATTTTCGATTTTGTCAGAATTTTCACCCAAAATTTTCGTTACGATGAAAATTTGTTCGAAATTGTGTTCAGATTTATGAATTTCGGAAAAATGGTATGTGGATCACAGGAGTTCGAGGAGGTATTCAGATACCCGGAGCAGCGCCTGAAAATTCTCGAGATAGGCAACCCGTCGTTCGTAGGCTGTGTATTGTAGGTTACCTAACAAGATAATTTTCAGGCGCTACTCCGGGTATCTGAATACCTCCTCCTCGCTCTTCTGTGATCCTAATATAATTTTCGATTTTGTCGGAATTTCCACCCAAAATTTTCGTTCCCATGAAAAATTGTTTGAAATTGTGTTCAAATTATTTAATTTTGAAAAAATGGTATAAGGATCACAATAGCGCGAGGAGGTATTCAGATACCCGGAGCAGCGCCTGAAAATTCTCGAGATAGGCAACACGTCGTTCGAAGACTGTGTATTATGGGTTGCCTAACAAGATAATTTTCAGGCGCTACTCCGGTATCTGAATACCTCCTAGCTCTTCTGTGATCCTAATGTAATTTTCGATTTTGTCAAAATTTTCACCCAAAATTTTCGTTACGATAAAAATTTTTTCGAAATTGTGTTCAGATTTATGAATTTCGGAAAAATGGTATGAGGATCACAGGAGTTCGAGGAGGTATTCAGATACCCGGAGCAGCGCCTGAAAATTCTCGAGATAGGCAACCCGTCGTTCGTAGACTGTGTATTGTGCGTTGCCTAACAAGATAATTTTCAGGCGCTACTCCGGGTATCTGGATACCTCCTCGCTCTTCTGTGATCCTAATATAATTTTCGATTCTGTCGGAATTTCCACCCAAAATTTTCGTTCCCATGGAAAATTGTTTGAAATTGTGTTCAAATTATTTAATTTTGAAAAAATGGTGTTAGGATCACAGGAGCGCAAGGAGGTATTCAGATACCCGGAGCAACGCCTGAAAATTCTCTAGATAGGCAACATGTCGTTCGTGGACTGTGTATTATGGGTTGCCTAATAAGATAATATTCAGGCGCTACTCCGGGTATCGGAATACCTCCTCGCTCTTCTGTGATCCTAATGTAATTTTTGATTTGGTCGGAATTTTCACCCAAAATTTTCGTTACGATGAAAATTTGGTAGAAATTGGGTTCAAATTATTTAATTTTGAAAAAAATGGTATTACGATCACAGGAGCTCGAGGAGGTATTTAGATACCCAGAGCAACGCCTGAAAATTCTCGAGATAGGCAACCCGTCAGTCGAAGGCTGTGTATTGTGGGTTGCCTAACAAGATAATTTTCAGGCGCTACTCCGGGTATCTGAATACCTCCTCGCTCTTCTGTGATCCTAATGTAATTTTCGATTTTGTCGGAATTTTCACCCAAAATTTTCGTTACGATGAAATTTTGGTCGAAATTGTGTTCAAATTTATGAATTTCGGAAAAATGGTATATAGGATCACAGGAGCGCGAGGAGGTATTCAGATACCCGGAGCAACGCCTGAAAATTCTCTAGATAGGCAACACGTCGTCCGAAGACTGTGTATTATGGGTTGCCTAATAAGATAATTTTCAGGCGCTACCCGGGTATCTGAATACCTCCTCGCTCTTCTGTGATCCTAATGTAATTTTCGATTTTGTCGGAATTTTCACCCAAAATTTTCGTTACGATGAAATTTTGGTCGAAATTGTGTTCAAATTTATGAATTTCGGAAAAATGGTATAAAGATCACAGGAGTTCGAGGAGGTATTCAGATACCCGGAGCAACGCCTGAAAATTCTCATGATAGGCAACCAGTCGTTCGTAGGCTGTGTATTGTGGGTTGCCTAACAAGATAATTTTCAGGCGCTACTCCGGGTATCTGAATACCTCCTCGCTCTTCTGTGATCCTAATGTAATTTTCGATTTTGTCGGAATTTCCACCTTAAATTTTCGTTACGATGAAAATTTGGTAGAAATTGTGTTCAAATTATTTAATTTCGAAAAATGGTTAGGATCACAGGAGCTCGAGGAGGTTTTCAGATACCCGGCAGCAGCACTGAAAATTCTCAAGTTAGACAACCCGTCGTTCGTAGGCTGTGCATTTTGGGTTACCTAACAAGATAATTTTCAGGCGCTACTCCGGGTATCTGAATACCTCCTCGCTCTTCTGTGATCCTAATGTAATTTTCGATTTTGTCGGAATTTTCACCCAAAATTTTCGTTACGATGAAAATTTGGTCGAAATTGTGTTCAGATTTATGAATTTCATAAAAATGATATTAGGATTCAGGAGTTCGAGGAGGTATTCAGATACCCGGAGCAGCGCCTGAAAATTCTCGAGATGGACAACCCGTCGTTCGTAGGCTGTGTATTGTGGGTTGCCTAACAAGATAATTTTCAGGCGCTACTCCGAGTATCTGAATACCTCCTCGCTCTTCTGTGATCCTAATGTAATTTTCGATTTTGTCGGAATTTTCACCCAAAATTTTCGTTCCCATGGAAAATGTTTGAAATTGTGTTCAAATTATTTAATTTTGAAAAAATGGTATAACGATCACAGGAGCTCGAGGAGGTATTTAGATACCCAGAGCAGCGCCTGAAAATTCTCGAGATAGGCAACCCGTCGTTCGTAGGCTGTGTATTGTGGGTTGCCTAACAAGATAATTTTCAGACGCTACTCCGGGTATCTGAATACCTCCTCGCTCTTCTGTGATCCTAATGTAATTTTGGATTTTGTCGGAATTTTCACCCAAAATGTTCGTTACGATGAAAATTTGGTCGATTTTGTGTTCAGATTTATGAATTTCGGAAAAATGGTATTAGGATCACAGGAGCGCGAGGAGGTATTCAGATACCCGGAGCAGCACCTGAAAATTCTCGAGATGGACAACCCGTCGTTCGTAGGCTGTGTATTGTGGGTTGCCTAACAAGATAATTTTCAGGCGCTACTCCGAGTATCTGAATACCTCCTCGCTCTTCTGTGATCCTAATGTAATTTTCGATTTTGTCGGAATTTTCACCCAAAAATTTTCGTTCCCATGGAAAATTGTTTGAAATTGTGTTCAAATTATTTAATTTTGAAAAAATGGTATAACGATCACAGGAGCTCGAGGAGGTATTTAGATACCCAGAGCAGCACCTGAAAATTCTCGAGATAGGCAACCCGTCGTTCGTAGACTGTGTATTGTGGGTTGCCTAACAAGATAATTTTCAGGCGCTACTCCAGGTATCTGAATACCTCCTCGCTCTTCTGTGATCTTAATATAATTTTCGATTTCGTCGGAATCTTCACCCAAAATTTTCGTTCCGGTGGAAAATTGTTCGAAATTGTGTTCAAATTATTTAATTCTGAAAAAATGGTATTAGGATCACAGGAGTTCGAGGAGGTATTTAGATACCCAGAGCAACGCCTGAAAATTCTCGAGATAGGCAACCCGTCGTTCGTAGGCTTAGTATTGTGGGTTGCCTAACAAGATAATTTTCAGGCGCTACTCCGGGTATCTGAATACCTCCTAGCTCTTCTGTGATCCTAATGTAATTTTGGATTTTGTCGGAATTTTCACCCAAAATGTTCGTTACGATGAAAATTTGGTCGAAATTGTGTTGAGATTTATGAATTTCGGAAAAAAATGGTATTAGGATCACAGGAGTTCGAGGAGGTATTCAAATACCCGGGGCAACGCCTGAAAATTCTCGAGATAGGCAACCCGTCGTTCGTAGGCTGTGTATTGTGGGTGTCCTAACAAGATTATTTTCAGGCGCTACTCCGGGTATCTGAATACCTCCTCGCTCTTCTGTGATCCTAATGCAATTTTCGATTTTGTCGGAATTTTCACCCCAAAATTTTCGTAACGATGAAAATTTGGTCGAAATTGTGTTGAGATTTATGAATTTCGGAAAAATGGTATTAGGATCACAGGAGTTCGAGGAGGTATTCAGATACCCGGAGCAGCGCCTGAAAATTCTCGAGATGGACAACCCGTCGTTCGTAGGCTGTGTATTGTGGGTTGCCCAACAAGATAATTTTCAGGCGCTACTCCGAGTATCTGAATACCTCCTCGCTCTTCTGTGATCGTAATGTAATTTTCGATTTTGTCGGAATTTTCACCCAAATGTTCGTTACGATGAAAATTTGGTCGAAATTGTGTTGAGATTTATGAATTTCGGAAAAATGGTATTAGGATCACAGGAGTTCGAGGAGGTATTCAGATACCCGGAGCAGCGCCTGAAAATTCTCTAGATAGGCAACACGTCGTTCGTAGATTGTGTATTGTGGGTTGCCTAACAAGATCATTTTCAGGCGCTACTCCGGGTATCTGAATACCTCCTCGCTCTTCTGTGATCCTAATGTAATTTTCGATTTTGTCGGAATTTTCACCCAAAATTTTCGTTACGATGAAAATTTGGTAGAAATCGTGTTCAAATTATTTAATTTTGAAAAAAATGGTATAACGATCACAGGAGTTCGAGGAGGTATTCAGATACCCGGAGCAGCGCCTGAAAATTCTCGAGATAGACAACCCGTCGTTCGTAGGCTGTGTATTGTGGGTGTCCTAACAAGATTATTTCCAGGCGCTACTCCGGGTATCTGAATACCTCCTCGCTCTTCTGTGATCCTAATGTAATTTTCGATTATGTCGGAATTTTTCACCCAAAATTTTCGTAACGATGAAAATTTGGTCGAAATTGTGTTCAGATTTATGAATTTTGAAAAAATGGCATTAGGATCACAGGAGCGCGAGGAGGTATTCAGATACCCGGAGCAGCGCCTGAAAATTCTCGAGATAGACAACCCGTCGTTCGTAGGCTGTGTATTGTGGGTGTCCTAACAAGATTATTTTCAGGCGCTACTCCGGGTATCTGAATACCTCCTAGCTCTTCTGTGATCCTAATGTAATTTTCGATTATGTCCGAATTTTCACCCAAAATTTTCGTAACGATGAAAATTTGGTCGAAATTGTGTTGAGATTTATGAATTTCGGAAAAATGGTATTAGGATCACAGGAGCCCGAGGAGGTATTTAGATACCCAGAGCAACGCCTGAAAATTCTCGAGATAGGCAACCCGTCGTTCGTAGGCTGTGTATTGTGGGTTGCCTAACAAGATAATTTTCAGGCGCTACTCCGGGTATCTGAATACCTCCTCGCTCTTCTGTGATCCTAATGTAATTTTCGATTATGTCGGAATTTTCACCCAAAATTTTCGTAACGATGAAAATTTGGTCGAAATTGTGTTGAGATTTATGAATTTCGGAAAAATGGTATGAGGATCACAGGAGTTCGAGGAGGTATTCAGATACCCGGAGCAGCGCCTGAAAATTCTCGAGATAGACAACCCGTCGTTCGTAGGCTGTGTATTGTGGGTATCCTAACAAGATTATTTTCAGGCGCTTCCCGGGTATCTGAATACCTCCTCGCTCTTCTGTGATCCTAATGTAATTTTCGATTTTGTCGGAATTTTCACCCAAAATTTTCGTTACGATGAAAATTTGGTGGAAATCGTGTTCAAATTATTTAATTTTGAAAAAAATGGTATAACGATCACAGGAGTTCGAGGAGGTATTCAGATACCCGGAGCAGCGCCTGAAAATTCTCGAGATAGGCAACCCGTCGTTCGTAGGCTGTGTATTGTGGGTTGCCTAACAAGATAATTTTCAGGCGCTACTCCGGTATCTGAATACCTCCTCGCTCTTCTGTGATCTTAATATAATTTTCGATTTCGTCGGAATCTTCACCCAAAATTTTCGTTCCGGTGGAAAATTGTTCGAAATTGTGTTCAAATTATTTAATTCTGAAAAAATGGTATTAGGATCACAGGAGTACGAGGAGGTATTCAAATACCCGGGGCAACGCCTGAAAATTCTCGAGATAGGCAACCCGTCGTTCGTAGGCTGTGTATTGTGGGTTGCCTAACAAGATAATTTTCAGGCGCTACTCCGGATATCTGAATACCTCCTCGCTCTTCTGTGATCCTAATGTAATTTTCGATTTTGTCGGAATTTTCACCCAAAATTTTCGTTACGATGAAAATTTGGTGGAAATCGTGTTCAAATATTTAATTTCGAAAAAAATGGTATAACGATCACAGGAGCTCGATAATTTTCAGGCGCTACTCCGGGTATCTGAATACCTCCTTGCTCTTCTGTGATCCTAATGTAATTTTGGATTTTGTCGGAATTTTCACCCAAAATTTTCGTTACGATGAAAATTTTGTCGAAATTGTGTTCAAATCATTTAATTCTGAAAAAATGGTATGAGGATCACAGGAGTTCGAGGAGGTATTCAGATACCCGGAGCAACGCCTTAAAATTCTCGAGATAGACAACCCGTCGTTCGTAGGCTGTGTATTGTGGGTTGCCTAACAAGATAATTTTCAGGCGCTACTCCGGGTATCTGAATACCTCCTCGCTCTTCTGTGATCCTAATGTAATTTTCGATTTTGTCGGAATTTTCACCCAAAATTTTCGTTACGATGAAAATTTGGTCGAAATTGGTTGAGATTTATGAATTTCGGAAAATGGTATTAGGATCACAGGAAATCGAGGAGGTATTCAGATACACGGAGCAGCGCCTGAAAATTCTCGAGATAGGCAACCCGTCGTTCGTAGGCTGTGTATTGTGGCTTACATAACAAGATAATTTTCAGGCGCTACTCCGGGTATCTGAACCCCTCCTCGCTCTTCTGTGATCCTAATGTAATTTTCGATTTTGTCGAAATTTTCACCAAAAATTTTCGTTACGATGAAAATTTGGTCGAAATTGGGTTGAGATTTATGAATTTCGGAAAATGGTATAAGGATCACAGGAAATCGAGGAGGTATTCAGATACACGGTGATCCTAATGTAATTTTCGATTTTGTCGAAATTTTCACCCAAAATTTTCGTTACGATGAAAATTTGGTAGAAATTGGGTTCAAATTATTTAATTTTGAAAAAAATGGTATTACGATCACAGGAAATCGAGGAGGTATTCAGATACACGGAGCAGCGCCTGAAAATTCTCGAGATAGGCAACCCGTCGTTCGTAGGCTGTGTATTGTGGGTTGCCTAACAAGATAATTTTCAGGCGCTACTCCGGGTATCTGAATACCTCCTAGCTCTTCTGTGATCCTTATGTAATTTTCGATTTTGTCGGAATTTCCACCCAAAATTTTCGTTCCCATGGAAAATTGTTTGAAATTGTGTTCAAATTTTTTAATTTCGAAAAAATGGTATTAGGATCACAGGAAATCGAGGAGGTATTCAGATACACGGAGCAGCGCCTGAAAATTCTCGAGATAGACAACCCGTCGTTCGTAGGCTGTGTATTGTGGGTTGCCTAACAAGATAATTTCCAGGCGCCACTCCGGGTATCTGAATACCTCCTCGCTCTTCTGTGATCCTAATGTCATTTTCGATTTTGTCGGAATTTTCACCCAAAATTTTCGTTACGATGAAAATTTGGTCGAAATTGTGTTGAGATTTATGAATTTCGGAAAAATGATATTAGGATCAAGGAAATCGAGGAGGTATTCAGATACACGGAGCAGCGCCTGAAAATTCTCGAGATAGGCAACCCGTCGTTCGTAGGCTGTGTATTGTGGCTTACATAACAAGATAATTTTCAGGCACTACTTCGGGTATCTGAATACCTCCTCGCTCTTCTGTGATCCTAATGTAATTTTCGATTTTGTCGAAATTTTCACCCAAAATTTTCGTTACGATGAAAATTTGGTCGAAATTGTGTTCAGATTTATGAATTTCGGAAAAATGGAATTAGGATCACAGGAGTTTATGGAGGTATTCAGATACCCGGAGCAGCGCCTGAAAATTCTCGAGATAGGCAACCCGTCGTTCGTAGGCTGTGTATTGTGGCTTACATAACAAGATAATTTTCAGGCGCTACTCCGGGTATCTGAATACCTCCTCGTTCTTCTGTGATCCTAATGTAATTTTCGATTTTGTCAGAATTTACACCCAAAATTTTCGTTACGATGAAAATTTGTTCGAAATTGTGTTCAGATTTAGGAATTTCGAAAAAAATGGTATTAGGATCACAGGAGTTCGAGGAGGTATTCAGATACCCGGAGCAGCGCCTGAAAATTCTCGAGATAGGCAACCTGTGGTTCGTAGGATGTGTATTGTGGGTTGTCTAACATGATAATTTTCAGGCGCTACTCCCAGTATCTGAATACCTCCTCGCTCTTCTGTGATCCTAATATAATTTTCGATTTCGTCGGAATTTTCACCCAAAATTTTCGTTCCGATGAAAATTTGGTAGAAATTGTTTTCAAATTATTTAATTTTGAAAAAATGGTATTAGGATCACAGGAAATCGAGGAGGTATTCAGATACACGGAGCAGCGCCTGAAAATTCTCGAGATAGGCAACCCGTCGTTCTGAGGCTGTGTATTGTGGGTTGCCTAACAAGATAATTTTCAGGCGCTACTCCGGGTATCTGAATACCTCCTGGCTCTTCTGTGATCCTAATGTAATTTTCGATTTTGTCAGAATTTTCACCCAAAATTTTCGTTACGATGAAAATTTGTTCGAAATTGTGTTCAGATTTATGAATTTCGGAAAAATGGTATGTGGATCACAGGAGTTCGAGGAGGTATTCAGATACCCGGAGCAGCGCCTGAAAATTCTCGAGATAGGCAACCCGTCGTTCGTAGGCTGTGTATTGTAGGTTACCTAACAAGATAATTTTCAGGCGCTACTCCGGGTATCTGAATACCTCCTCGCTCTTCTGTGATCCTAATATAATTTTCGATTTTGTCGGAATTTCCACCCAAAATTTTCGTTCCCATGAAAAATTGTTTGA
Source organism: Hippodamia convergens (assembly GCA_038502775.1). Lineage (NCBI taxonomy): Eukaryota > Metazoa > Arthropoda > Insecta > Coleoptera > Coccinellidae > Hippodamia > Hippodamia convergens. The sequence continues at coordinate 12,539,117 of CM076612.1, forward strand.
AATTGTGTTCAAATTATTTAATTTTGAAAAAATGGTATAAGGATCACAATAGCGCGAGGAGGTATTCAGATACCCGGAGCAGCGCCTGAAAATTCTCGAGATAGGCAACACGTCGTTCGAAGACTGTGTATTATGGGTTGCCTAACAAGATAATTTTCAGGCGCTACTCCGGGTATCTGAATACCTCCTAGCTCTTCTGTGATCCTAATGTAATTTTCGATTTTGTCAAAATTTTCACCCAAAATTTTCGTTACGATAAAAATTTTTTCGAAATTGTGTTCAGATTTATGAATTTCGGAAAAATGGTATGAGGATCACAGGAGTTCGAGGAGGTATTCAGATACCCGGAGCAGCGCCTGAAAATTCTCGAGATAGGCAACCCGTCGTTCGTAGACTGTGTATTGTGCGTTGCCTAACAAGATAATTTTCAGGCGCTACTCCGGGTATCTGGATACCTCCTCGCTCTTCTGTGATCCTAATATAATTTTCGATTCTGTCGGAATTTCCACCCAAAATTTTCGTTCCCATGGAAAATTTTTTGAAATTGTGTTCAAATTATTTAATTTTGAAAAAATGGTGTTAGGATCACAGGAGCGCAAGGAGGTATTCAGATACCCGGAGCAACGCCTGAAAATTCTCTAGATAGGCAACATGTCGTTCGTGGACTGTGTATTATGGGTTGCCTAATAAGATAATATTCAGGCGCTACTCCGGGTATCGGAATACCTCCTCGCTCTTCTGTGATCCTAATGTAATTTTTGATTTGGTCGGAATTTTCACCCAAAATTTTCGTTACGATGAAAATTTGGTAGAAATTGGGTTCAAATTATTTAATTTTGAAAAAAATGGTATTACGATCACAGGAGCTCGAGGAGGTATTTAGATACCCAGAGCAACGCCTGAAAATTCTCGAGATAGGCAACCCGTCAGTCGAAGGCTGTGTATTGTGGGTTGCCTAACAAGATAATTTTCAGGCGCTACTCCGGGTATCTGAATACCTCCTCGCTCTTCTGTGATCCTAATGTAATTTTCGATTTTGTCGGAATTTTCACCCAAAATTTTCGTTACGATGAAATTTTGGTCGAAATTGTGTTCAAATTTATGAATTTCGGAAAAATGGTATAAGGATCACAGGAGCGCGAGGAGGTATTCAGATACCCGGAGCAACGCCTGAAAATTCTCTAGATAGGCAACACGTCGTCCGAAGACTGTGTATTATGGGTTGCCTAATAAGATAATTTTCAGGCGCTACCCCGGTATCTGAATACCTCCTCGCTCTTCTGTGATCCTAATGTAATTTTCGATTTTGTCGGAATTTTCACCCAAAATTTTCGTTACGATGAAATTTTGGTCGAAATTGTGTTCAAATTTATGAATTTCGGAAAATGGTATAAAGATCACAGGAGTTCGAGGAGGTATTCAGATACCCGGAGCAACGCCTGAAAATTCTCATGATAGGCAACCAGTCGTTCGTAGGCTGTGTATTGTGGGTTGCCTAACAAGATAATTTTCAGGCGCTACTCCGGGTATCTGAATACCTCCTCGCTCTTCTGTGATCCTAATGTAATTTTCGATTTTGTCGGAATTTCCACCTTAAATTTTCGTTACGATGAAAATTTGGTAGAAATTGTGTTCAAATTATTTAATTTCGAAAAATGGTTAGGATCACAGGAGCTCGAGGAGGTTTTCAGATACCCGGAGCAGCACCTGAAAATTCTCAAGTTAGACAACCGTCGTTCGTAGGCTGTGCATTTGGGTTACCTAACAAGATAATTTTCAGGCGCTACTCCGGGTATCTGAATACCTCCTCGCTCTTCTGTGATCCTAATGTAATTTTCGATTTTGTCGGAATTTTCACCCAAAATTTTCGTTACGATGAAAATTTGGTCGAAATTGTGTTCAGATTTATGAATTTCATAAAAATGATATTAGGATTCAGGAGTTCGAGGAGGTATTCAGATACCCGGAGCAGCGCCTGAAAATTCTCGAGATGGACAACCCGTCGTTCGTAGGCTGTGTATTGTGGGTTGCCTAACAAGATAATTTTCAGGCGCTACTCCGAGTATCTGAATACCTCCTCGCTCTTCTGTGATCCTAATGTAATTTTCGATTTTGTCGGAATTTTCACCCAAAATTTTCGTTCCCATGGAAAATTGTTTGAAATTGTGTTCAAATTATTTAATTTTGAAAAAATGGTATAACGATCACAGGAGCTCGAGGAGGTATTTAGATACCCAGAGCAGCGCCTGAAAATTCTCGAGATAGGCAACCCGTCGTTCGTAGGCTGTGTATTGTGGGTTGCCTAACAAGATAATTTTCAGACGCTACTCCGGGTATCTGAATACCTCCTCGCTCTTCTGTGATCCTAATGTAATTTTGGATTTTGTCGGAATTTTCACCCAAAATGTTCGTTACGATGAAAATTTGGTCGATTTTGTGTTCAGATTTATGAATTTCGGAAAAATGGTATTAGGATCACAGGAGCGCGAGGAGGTATTCAGATACCCGGAGCAGCACCTGAAAATTCTCGAGATGGACAACCCGTCGTTCGTAGGCTGTGTATTGTGGGTTGCCTAACAAGATAATTTTCAGGCGCTACTCCGAGTATCTGAATACCTCCTCGCTCTTCTGTGATCCTAATGTAATTTTCGATTTTGTCGGAATTTTCACCCAAAATTTTCGTTCCCATGGAAAATTGTTTGAAATTGTGTTCAAATTATTTAATTTTGAAAAAATGGTATAACGATCACAGGAGCTCGAGGAGGTATTTAGATACCCAGAGCAGCACCTGAAAATTCTCGAGATAGGCAACCCGTCGTTCGTAGACTGTGTATTGTGGGTTGCCTAACAAGATAATTTCAGGCGCTACTCCAGGTATCTGAATACCTCCTCGCTCTTCTGTGATCTTAATATAATTTTCGATTTCGTCGGAATCTTCACCCAAAATTTTCGTTCCGGTGGAAAATTGTTCGAAATTGTGTTCAAATTATTTAATTCTGAAAAAATGGTATTAGGATCACAGGAGTTCGAGGAGGTATTTAGATACCCAGAGCAACGCCTGAAAATTCTCGAGATAGGCAACCCGTCGTTCGTAGGCTTAGTATTGTGGGTTGCCTAACAAGATAATTTTCAGGCGCTACTCCGGGTATCTGAATACCTCCTAGCTCTTCTGTGATCCTAATGTAATTTTGATTTGTCGGAATTTTCACCCAAAATGTTCGTTACGATGAAAATTTGGTCGAAATTGTGTTGAGATTTATGAATTTCGGAAAAATGGTATTAGGATCACAGGAGTTCGAGGAGGTATTCAAATACCCGGGGCAACGCCTGAAAATTCTCGAGATAGGCAACCCGTCGTTCGTAGGCTGTGTATTGTGGGTGTCCTAACAAGATTATTTTCAGGCGCTACTCCGGTATCTGAATACCTCCTCGCTCTTCTGTGATCCTAATGCAATTTTCGATTTTGTCGGAATTTTCACCCAAAATTTTCGTAACGATGAAAATTTGGTCGAAATTGTGTTGAGATTTATGAATTTCGGAAAAATGGTATTAGGATCACAGGAGTTCGAGGAGGTATTCAGATACCCGGAGCAGCGCCTGAAAATTCTCGAGATGGACAACCCGTCGTTCGTAGGCTGTGTATTGTGGGTTGCCCAACAAGATAATTTTCAGGCGCTACTCCGAGTATCTGAATACCTCCTCGCTCTTCTGTGATCGTAATGTAATTTTCGATTTTGTCGGAATTTTCACCCAAAATGTTCGTTACGATGAAAATTTGGTCGAAATTGTGTTGAGATTTATGAATTTCGGAAAAATGGTATTAGGATCACAGGAGTTCGAGGAGGTATTCAGATACCCGGAGCAGCGCCTGAAAATTCTCTAGATAGGCAACACGTCGTTCGTAGATTGTGTATTGTGGGTTGCCTAACAAGATCATTTTCAGGCGCTACTCCGGGTATCTGAATACCTCCTCGCTCTTCTGTGATCCTAATGTAATTTTCGATTTTGTCGGAATTTTCACCCAAAATTTTCGTTACGATGAAAATTTGGTAGAAATCGTGTTCAAATTATTTAATTTTGAAAAAAATGGTATAACGATCACAGGAGTTCGAGGAGGTATTCAGATACCCGGAGCAGCGCCTGAAAATTCTCGAGATAGACAACCCGTCGTTCGTAGGCTGTGTATTGTGGGTGTCCTAACAAGATTATTTCCAGGCGCTACTCCGGGTATCTGAATACCTCCTCGCTCTTCTGTGATCCTAATGTAATTTTCGATTATGTCGGAATTTTCACCCAAAATTTTCGTAACGATGAAAATTTGGTCGAAATTGTGTTCAGATTTATGAATTTTGAAAAAATGGCATTAGGATCACAGGAGCGCGAGGAGGTATTCAGATACCCGGAGCAGCGCCTGAAAATTCTCGAGATAGACAACCCGTCGTTCGTAGGCTGTGTATTGTGGGTGTCCTAACAAGATTATTTTCAGGCGCTACTCCGGGTATCTGAATACCTCCTAGCTCTTCTGTGATCCTAATGTAATTTTCGATTATGTCCGAATTTTCACCAAAATTTTCGTAACGATGAAAATTTGGTCGAAATTGTGTTGAGATTTATGAATTTCGGAAAAATGGTATTAGGATCACAGGAGCCCGAGGAGGTATTTAGATACCCAGAGCAACGCCTGAAAATTCTCGAGATAGGCAACCCGTCGTTCGTAGGCTGTGTATTGTGGGTTGCCTAACAAGATAATTTTCAGGCGCTACTCCGGGTATCTGAATACCTCCTCGCTCTTCTGTGATCCTAATGTAATTTTCGATTATGTCGGAATTTTCACCCAAAATTTTCGTAACGATGAAAATTTGGTCGAAATTGTGTTGAGATTTATGAATTTCGGAAAAATGGTATGAGGATCACAGGAGTTCGAGGAGGTATTCAGATACCCGGAGCAGCGCCTGAAAATTCTCGAGATAGACAACCCGTCGTTCGTAGGCTGTGTATTGTGGGTATCCTAACAAGATTATTTTCAGGCGCTTCCGGGTATCTGAATACCTCCTCGCTCTTCTGTGATCCTAATGTAATTTTCGATTTTGTCGGAATTTTCACCCAAAATTTTCGTTACGATGAAAATTTGGTGGAAATCGTGTTCAAATTATTTAATTTTGAAAAAAATGGTATAACGATCACAGGAGTTCGAGGAGGTATTCAGATACCCGGAGCAGCGCCTGAAAATTCTCGAGATAGGCAACCCGTCGTTCGTAGGCTGTGTATTGTGGGTTGCCTAACAAGATAATTTTCAGGCGCTACTCCGGGTATCTGAATACCTCCTCGCTCTTCTGTGATCTTAATATAATTTTCGATTTCGTCGGAATCTTCACCCAAAATTTTCGTTCCGGTGGAAAATTGTTCGAAATTGTGTTCAAATTATTTAATTCTGAAAAAATGGTATTAGGATCACAGGAGTACGAGGAGGTATTCAAATACCCGGGGCAACGCCTGAAAATTCTCGAGATAGGCAACCCGTCGTTCGTAGGCTGTGTATTGTGGGTTGCCTAACAAGATAATTTTCAGGCGCTACTCCGGATATCTGAATACCTCCTCGCTCTTCTGTGATCCTAATGTAATTTTCGATTTTGTCGGAATTTTCACCCAAAATTTTCGTTACGATGAAAATTTGGTGAAATCGTGTTCAAATATTTAATTTCGAAAAAAATGGTATAACGATCACAGGAGCTCGATAATTTTCAGGCGCTACTCCGGGTATCTGAATACCTCCTTGCTCTTCTGTGATCCTAATGTAATTTTGGATTTTGTCGGAATTTTCACCCAAAATTTTCGTTACGATGAAAATTTTGTCGAAATTGTGTTCAAATCATTTAATTCTGAAAAAATGGTATGAGGATCACAGGAGTTCGAGGAGGTATTCAGATACCCGAGCAACGCCTTAAAATTCTCGAGATAGACAACCCGTCGTTCGTAGGCTGTGTATTGTGGGTTGCCTAACAAGATAATTTTCAGGCGCTACTCCGGGTATCTGAATACCTCCTCGCTCTTCTGTGATCCTAATGTAATTTTCGATTTTGTCGGAATTTTCACCCAAAATTTTCGTTACGATGAAAATTTGGTCGAAATTGGGTTGAGATTTATGAATTTCGGAAAATGGTATTAGGATCACAGGAAATCGAGGAGGTATTCAGATACACGGAGCAGCGCCTGAAAATTCTCGAGATAGGCAACCCGTCGTTCGTAGGCTGTGTATTGTGGCTTACATAACAAGATAATTTTCAGGCGCTACTCCGGGTATCTGAACCCCTCCTCGCTCTTCTGTGATCCTAATGTAATTTTCGATTTTGTCGAAATTTTCACCCAAAATTTTCGTTACGATGAAAATTTGGTCGAAATTGGGTTGAGATTTATGAATTTCGGAAAATGGTATAAGGATCACAGGAAATCGAGGAGGTATTCAGATACACGGTGATCTAATGTTAATTTTCGATTTTGTCGAAATTTTTCACCCAAAATTTTCGTTACGATGAAAATTTGGTAGAAATTGGGTTCAAATTATTTAATTTTGAAAAAAATGGTATTACGATCACAGGAAATCGAGGAGGTATTCAGATACACGGAGCAGCGCCTGAAAATTCTCGAGATAGGCAACCCGTCGTTCGTAGGCTGTGTATTGTGGGTTGCCTAACAAGATAATTTTCAGGCGCTACTCCGGGTATCTGAATACCTCCTAGCTCTTCTGTGATCCTTATGTAATTTTCGATTTTGTCGGAATTTCCACCCAAAATTTTCGTTCCCATGAAAATTGTTTGAAATTGTGTTCAAATTTTTTAATTTCGAAAAAATGGTATTAGGATCACAGGAAATCGAGGAGGTATTCAGATACACGGAGCAGCGCCTGAAAATTCTCGAGATAGACAACCCGTCGTTCGTAGGCTGTGTATTGTGGGTTGCCTAACAAGATAATTTCCAGGCGCCACTCCGGGTATCTGAATACCTCCTCGCTCTTCTGTGATCCTAATGTCATTTTCGATTTTGTCGGAATTTTCACCCAAAATTTTCGTTACGATGAAAATTTGGTCGAAATTGTGTTGAGATTTATGAATTTCGGAAAAATGATATTAGGATCAAGGAAATCGAGGAGGTATTCAGATACACGGAGCAGCGCCTGAAAATTCTCGAGATAGGCAACCCGTCGTTCGTAGGCTGTGTATTGTGGCTTACATAACAAGATAATTTTCAGGCACTACTTCGGGTATCTGAATACCTCCTCGCTCTTCTGTGATCCTAATGTAATTTTCGATTTTGTCGAAATTTTCACCCAAAATTTTCGTTACGATGAAAATTTGGTCGAAATTGTGTTCAGATTTATGAATTTCGGAAAAATGGAATTAGGATCACAGGAGTTTATGGAGGTATTCAGATACCCGGAGCAGCGCCTGAAAATTCTCGAGATAGGCAACCCGTCGTTCGTAGGCTGTGTATTGTGGCTTACATAACAAGATAATTTTCAGGCGCTACTCCGGGTATCTGAATACCTCCTCGTTCTTCTGTGATCCTAATGTAATTTTCGATTTTGTCAGAATTTACACCCAAAATTTTCGTTACGATGAAAATTTGTTCGAAATTGTGTTCAGATTTAGAATTTCGAAAAAATGGTATTAGGATCACAGGAGTTCGAGGAGGTATTCAGATACCCGGAGCAGCGCCTGAAAATTCTCGAGATAGGCAACCTGTGGTTCGTAGGATGTGTATTGTGGGTTGTCTAACATGATAATTTTCAGGCGCTACTCCCAGTATCTGAATACCTCCTCGCTCTTCTGTGATCCTAATATAATTTTCGATTTCGTCGGAATTTTCACCCAAAATTTTCGTTCCGATGAAAATTTGGTAGAAATTGTTTTCAAATTATTTAATTTGAAAAAATGGTATTAGGATCACAGGAAATCGAGGAGGTATTCAGATACACGGAGCAGCGCCTGAAAATTCTCGAGATAGGCAACCCGTCGTTCTGAGGCTGTGTATTGTGGGTTGCCTAACAAGATAATTTTCAGGCGCTACTCCGGGTATCTGAATACCTCCTGGCTCTTCTGTGATCCTAATGTAATTTTCGATTTTGTCAGAATTTTCACCCAAAATTTTCGTTACGATGAAAATTTGTTCGAAATTGTGTTCAGATTTATGAATTTCGGAAAAATGGTATGTGGATCACAGGAGTTCGAGGAGGTATTCAGATACCCGGAGCAGCGCCTGAAAATTCTCGAGATAGGCAACCCGTCGTTCGTAGGCTGTGTATTGTAGGTTACCTAACAAGATAATTTTCAGGCGCTACTCCGGGTATCTGAATACCTCCTCGCTCTTCTGTGATCCTAATATAATTTTCGATTTTGTCGGAATTTCCACCCAAAATTTTCGTTCCCATGAAAAATTGTTTGAAATTGTGTTCAAATTATTTAATTTTGAAAAAATGGTATAAGGATCACAATAGCGCGAGGAGGTATTCAGATACCCGGAGCAGCGCCTGAAAATTCTCGAGATAGGCAACACGTCGTTCGAAGACTGTGTATTATGGGTTGCCTAACAAGATAATTTTCAGGCGCTACTCCGGGTATCTGAATACCTCCTAGCTCTTCTGTGATCCTAATGTAATTTTCGATTTTGTCAAAATTTTCACCCAAAATTTTCGTTACGATAAAATTTTTTCGAAATTGTGTTCAGATTTATGAATTTCGGAAAAATGGTATGAGGATCACAGGAGTTCGAGGAGGTATTCAGATACCCGGAGCAGCGCCTGAAAATTCTCGAGATAGGCAACCCGTCGTTCGTAGACTGTGTATTGTGCGTTGCCTAACAAGATAATTTTCAGGCGCTACTCCGGGTATCTGGATACCTCCTCGCTCTTCTGTGATCCTAATATAATTTTCGATTCTGTCGGAATTTCCACCCAAAATTTTCGTTCCCATGGAAAATTGTTTGAAATTGTGTTCATGTTATTTAATTTTGAAAAAATGGTGTTAGGATCACAGGAGCGCAAGGAGGTATTCAGATACCCGGAGCAACGCCTGAAAATTCTCTAGATAGGCAACATGTCGTTCGTGGACTGTGTATTATGGGTTGCCTTATAAGATAATATTCAGGCGCTACTCCGGGTATCGGAATACCTCCTCGCTCTTCTGTGATCCTAATGTAATTTTTGATTTGGTCGGAATTTTCACCCAAAATTTTCGTTACGATGAAAATTTGGTAGAAATTGGGTTCAAATTATTTAATTTTGAAAAAAATGGTATTACGATCACAGGAGCTCGAGGAGGTATTTAGATACCCAGAGCAACGCCTGAAAATTCTCGAGATAGGCAACCCGTCAGTCGAAGGCTGTGTATTGTGGGTTGCCTAACAAGATAATTTTCAGGCGCTACTCCGGGTATCTGAATACCTCCTCGCTCTTCTGTGATCCTAATGTAATTTTCGATTTTGTCGGAATTTTCACCCAAAATTTTCGTTACGATGAAAATTTTGTCGAAATTGTGTTGAGATTTATGAATTTCGGAAGAATGGTATGAGGATCACAGGAGTTCGAGGAGGTATTCAGATACACGGAGCAGCGCCTGAAAATTCTCGAGATAGACAACCCGTCGTTCGTAGGCTGTGTATTGTGGGTTGCCTAACAAGATAATTCCAGGCGCTACTCCGGGTATCTGAATACCTCCTCGCTCTTCTGTGATCCTAATGTCATTTTCGATTTTGTCGGAATTTTCACCCAAAATTTTCGTTACGATGAAAATTTGGTCGAAATTGTGTTGAGATTCATGAATTTCGGAAAAATGATATTAGGATCAAGGAAATCGAGGAGGTATTCAGATACACGGAGCAGCGCCTGAAAATTCTCGAGATAGGCAACCCGTCGTTCGTAGGCTGTGTATTGTGGCTTACATAACAAGATAATTTTCAGGCACTACTTCGGGTATCTGAATACCTCCTCGCTCTTCTGTGATCCTAATGTAATTTTCGATTTTGTCGAAATTTTCACCCAAAATTTTCGTTACGATGAAAATTTGGTCGAAATTGTGTTCAGATTTATGAATTTCGGAAAAATGGAATTAGGATCACAGGAGTTTATGGAGGTATTCAGATACCCGGAGCAGCGCCTGAAAATTCTCGAGATAGGCAACCCGTCGTTCGTAGGCTGTGTATTGTGGCTTACATAACAAGATAATTTTCAGGCGCTACTCCGGGTATCTGAATACCTCCTCGTTCTTCTGTGATCCTAATGTAATTTTCGATTTTGTCAGAATTTACACCCAAAATTTTCGTTACGATGAAAATTTGTTCGAAATTGTGTTCAGATTTATGAATTTCGAAAAAATGGTATTAGGATCACAGGAGTTCGAGGAGGTATTCAGATACCCGGAGCAGCGCCTGAAAATTCTCGAGATAGGCAACCCGTCGTTCGTAGGCTGTGTATTGTGGGTTGCTTAACAAGATAATTTTCAGGCGCTACTCCGAGTATCTGAATACCTTCTTGCTCTTCTGTGATCTTAATATAATTTTCGATTTCGTCGGAATTTTCACCCAAAATTTTCGTTCCGATGGAAAATTGTTCGAAATTGTGTTCAAATTATTTAATTTTGAAAAAATGGTATTAGGATCACAGGAGTTCGAGGAGGTATTCAGATACCTGGAGCAACGCCTGAAAATTCTCAAGATAGGCAACCCGTCGTTCGTAGACTGTGTATTGTCGGTTGCCCAACAAGATAATTTTCAGGCGCTACTCCGGGTATCTGAATACCTCCACGCTCTTCTGTGATCCTAATGTAATTTTCAATTTCGTCGGAATTTCTACCCAAAATTTTCGTTCCCATGGAAAATTGTTCGAAATTGTGTTCAAATTTTTTAACTCCGAGTCGTTCTTTTTCAGGTTTATCAAGATATAACATCAACTCTCTCAGAAGACGAGAAAACCAACCTCAACGAAATTGTGCATGAACTACTAGAGGTTCGAAATCGGAACAGTCGTGAACAAAATTGGACAAACACACTGCCCAGGGTGCACAAAAACGTCTCCTTCACCTCGAGAGATGGCTTCCAAAGGTACAGACCTATGGAGGAAAGTGCTGGAGTTCCACACTCAGATCTACCAAAGAACCAGTCAGGATACGACACTTTGGTTAGGAAATGTAGGACCCTCAGGCTTAGGGAGGACAATGTTCACCCCCATCTGGTGGTAAACAGAAGCTCCAAGGAATGTTGAAGGAGTATGAATAGTTAAACTTTCGAATAAATATTTTAATGTGTAGAAAATGTTTTATAATAAAAAAAAAGTGGGAAAGATCAAGGTTTGAAAGTTGGTCTTGATGGGATGTACTCGAAAATGTCCCCTCCATCTTCTGATATCCAGACACTTCCAGAGGGTTTCTCCCTAATTATCTTCAAGATGTTCTCTCCAACAATGTCAACCCTGAAAAAATGACTCAAAATTATTAGAGTGTAATGATTTTTTATTAATGAGAAGTCATTTTGAACTACAAGCCAGTTTTCCTTCCGGTAATAGCGATGTTTTCGCGTTTCAAAGATTGAAGAGATCCGAATGGGAAATCCCGAAATTGTAACGAAATTAATTAAGTTCCCTTGAACTTTCTTCGCGCTGTCAAACTAAATGACGTTTCCTTCAGGAATATAAGTAGATGAAAAAACTCACGACTGATCCATGTACAAGGGAATTTGGCTTTCCAAAACCTGCCCAAATTCATCATCCAAACACAAATCATTGAGAGGGCTTTGCGACGCTAGGTTCGTAGCGGTAAAACCTGGAGCTACAGCCACCATCCTCACCTTGGTCCTTTCGTAATGAACCTCATCTCCTAACGCCATTGTGAGCGATACAACTGCACTCTTCGTGGCACCATATATCGGCATGGATGGATAAACACGTGTACCAGTTATTGAAGCTGTGTTGATTATCACCCCTTCAGATCCTGATTTGTGATGTCGGATATATTTCTGGAGACCAAGGGTGATCCCATGAAGCACCCCTTTCTATAAATTAAAAGAGCATACGAAAACCAGGCTTCCACCACCAATTATTCTAACTTCTTCACAAAAAGCAGCTGAGAAAGGAGGATATCTTCTGTTTTTCAAAAAGAACTTTCTTGTCGTCAACTCAAATTTACTATCTTATCAAAATTACTTACGAAATTGATGTCAACTTCCCTCTCGTAATTTCTGTCATCATATATCCCCGCATTATTCACTAGAATGTCTACATTGTTGAAAGCCTTTAGTGTTTGTTGGAAGGCTTCTGCAATTCAAGATTGAATGTTAGAGGTACAAAAGTACAGTATATTCAAAGATAACTGATGGGTACCTTCGAAAGACTTTCTATCGGACACGTCAGTTCTTACGAATATAACTTTATTTTCGCCGAATTTTTTTTTTAGTTCAGCGCTTACTTGATTTCCAGTTTCCATGTTGATATCTGCAATTGTTACTCCCTGTAAAAAAATTTCCTGCTCAGTACAAGGACAACGAATAGAAAAAATGGTTCATGTAAAAACAACTTCAATCTGAGATGAAATGAAATCAAAACAAAATTTCTGAATATTTGCTTGAAAAAAATCGTGGAATTAAAAAATCTTTGAGCAGATTTCTAAATCATTGCAAAACTAAAAGAGTTGATATTACTCACTTTGGCTCCATCCCTCAACAATCTTTTACTGACGTCTAGGCCAATACCAGAAGCTGCACCAGTCACTAAAGCAACTTTTCCCTCAATTTCAAACATCTTCCCAGAGATACCAGTGACTAGTACACTTTTAAACGAATGATAAGCAATAATATTTTGTAATTGATTCGATTCATTTTGTAAAATTATCATGAAAAAGGTCAACAAGATAAGAGATTGTTTCACATATTTATCAATAAAATATATGCATATACCTACTATCTGAAGAGTAATTAATACGCTATACAGGGGATTGCCAAGAAGTAATTGTAGAAAATTAGAGATTTTTCATTAAAATACAACTTTATTCAAATTAGAAAGAAAATAGAGCTTGGATTGAAGAGGACAATGAATTTCATACCTCACTAGAAGTGGCACAAAATTAAGTCAAGATTAGACGAGGATTGTTGTAAATAATACACATAGTAATCGTAAAAATTCAATCATAATATATTTCACAATTCAATTTATATTCAACTATAAAAAATATATCTTATCAATATATTACAAACTAACTTTTTGATTATCAAGGTAATCACTCAAATGAACACCATATCAGTTCAATAATAAAAAACTACATACATAAAAAATTTGAGCAATCGAAACTATCGTAACAAACGTAATTGCACTCATGTTCACTGATCTACATACTACAAAATTTCAAGTCCCGTGAAATCGAGAAAAAAATATTCTCACTCACGTTCAAATCACTGTTTAGGTCGAAAGGATATCAGAAATGGTCAACTTTAACCGCGACACTATTCGCTGCATGGTTACTCGGGAGCAGTATATTGTCCCAGTCAGTGCACATGTCTTGTTCTGAATCTGTAGCTTTCAGGCTAATGCCAAGGCTTGGTAGGGTATTGGCGTAATGAGGAATATTCAGGATCACAGGCTTCAAGAATTCGGTACCTGAAATTCAATAAAGATCATGTTCACCACAAAATGTACCAAAAGCTTATGGAAAAAAAGAAGAAACAAAGAAAAAACAATAATTACCTTGAGGACCACACATTACCAACGGAGACAACATCGTTTCACCTGGAAAAAAATAGAAACGAATTAATAGAATAAATATTGGACAAACAACAATAGTAGAAAACTAAGAACAGATTTATTGAGAATAAGGAGAAACTATCATTCACTACGAATACTATCTTCGAATAGTGCGTTAAAGTTCAACAGTGTGCTGAGCCCAGAACCTTTCTAAAGTATAAGGAGTTTCTGGAGAAGGATACAGCTGAAAGGAATCCCTCCAAAATGTTCCTTCGAACTTTGAAACTACAAGATCCGAAAGATATTTGGATTACATAAGAACCAACTACACCTTCTCTTGCTTACTGTAGAGAATGGGCTGACGAGTGTAGATTATGTGGAGGAAACCCTTCCAATTCACCTACTAACGGAATTCCTTGCCATTGAAAGCCAAAGGAAAAAATGCCTTGGCCAAGAAATTTGTAGGGGTGAGGAATTAGCCTAGCTGAAGACTTCCAAATATTGGATTTCATTAGATCTCCAGAACTGGAAGGCCAGCTGTGAAGAGTTTGGTGAGAACTCTTCTACAGCGGTAACAATAGACCATAAGCTTGCACCTTCAACCTGACTACTGTTTGCGTGTGATCGGTTTTTCAATCAATAAATATAGTGAAAATAAGTGTTGCAGTTGCAAGATCAGTGTGTATCGAATTGTATTCATATCTGAAAGAATTATCAACAGGAAGGTTTTTCACTTAGATGTTTATAAAAATCTTCGATTTGAGTACCGTGCCTCGTACTTGTGCAGTGCCCGGTTGCCAAAGCAACTATAAATCTACTAATGTGAAGAGGAAGGCTCGGTATTTAGATTTCCGAAATACTACGCGAGGAGAAGGAAATGACTCAACGCAATTCATAGAGAAAGTGGTTTTGAAATCCATGAAGACAGTGTAGTTTGTTTAAAACATTTTGTAGATTCCCATATTATGAAGAATAACTCTCATCCCACCGCCGAAGGTTCAGTTATGAATATACCGCGAAAAATTAACTGATCATGCATTTCCTTCAATTACTCCAAAAAAAAAAACTGATCCTGAGGAACGGAGACGCAAATTAGTTATTTTATACTGTGGGTCAAACAAGATCATATCGACTCATTTTCAGACTTTTGTTGAAATTTCAAAAAGAAGGCAATCTCCCACTTTTTTTCCAACGTGAAAAAAATGAATCAGTTCAATCCTACAATAGTATAACTTTTTTGAAATGTTTATTTATGACATATTTTTGGAGAACTTGAGATGTTTATCACGACAAACTTTCACTATGTCAGCAGCCTTCTGAAATTATCTTGAGCATATTTTAAGTAATATCTTCCTTGATAATTATTTTATAATGGTTATAATTCCAAGAACTATTCTTTCCGATAGGAAATTACTTACTTTGAGCAGTAAGTTATCAGAATTGTTTTTATTCATTCAGAGTTCATTTTTTGTTTTATATAACATTTTTTAGTTTCGAATTTATAGTTTTCATTTATTCATAGTTTATTTATGTTGAATTTCTGTTTTATAGGATTTATTTTGAGTTTAAAGATAAGCAGTCAGAATGTAATCGTTTTCGATAGCGGAATAATACAATTTTTCCTCTTTTGATGTTCATTCACCGATTTTATTCCCTTCAGAAAGTAGAATAATTTCCATTCTGATTGTAATCTTGTGGAACTCAATACAACAGCTACCAGCTCGTGGTGAGTTCTGGATTATTTGCGATATATCGCATATTTATAAATATCAAGAAATTATTCGCAGATAAACGAAATGCTTTGTGAATTGAAACAAATTCGAAATTATATCGAAAACAGTGCGAATTGCAGAAAAAATCCGTATAATGTCTATATCCACTCGTGCTACTTGACACTCCGATCGTAACAACGGCAACGTCTAACCTTCCGGCCAGTTAGATTTAGTAGGGTAAGAAAGTCTACACTCCAAAAGCAAACACGTCTGAAAAAAGCCTTTACCGTTATCCAAGTCCAACGGGGGAATGTTATCGCAAAGCCTAGGATCTGACACGACGAAGTAGACCTCTTTCCTGTCCCCTTTGGCGATCGCACCTTCCGGCACCTCTAACACCACGCCCCAATACTCGTTAACCAACGTGCCTCCTCTGTGATCCATCAAAGCACTAGAAATGTCCCTTTTACTGGGTCTACTGAAGTCCGGGTTCCTATTCGAATCCTGCCTTAATCTCGGATCTTCGCTGACAGTGGGCGAGCTTATCTTTTTGCCACCATGCGAAGCCGCCTCTTTGTTTCTATTTCTGAACGAGAGTTTCCTCAACAGTTTGGGTCCGAAGCTTTCAGACTTTGGTTGTTTAAAAGATTGTGCTTTGGTTAGTTTAGGCATTACTTTTGGTGAGTATGTTAGTTTTTGTGCGATATTAGGCTGCGATCCGAACAAGGATGAGTCTTCCATACTCCTTAAAAATGATAAAAATAGTGTTAATCTCATGTCAGTATCAGGGTGCTTTCTTGGTTAGAAAATGATAGAAAAATTGAAGAACCACAGCCTTCTCGAACGCAAGCCATACGAGGAGCAAATAACAGGACGATACATGATTTTTCATTGTTAATTTGAAGTGTTTTTTTCATCGTTAAGCAATAATTTTTTGGAAGGATTTGGACCCTGAAAAATTAGTGCACAAGTTTTACGCAGGGGCCTTTCTTGTATTAATTGATTTTTGTCTCAGAGAGTGGGGGAAAATACCCTAAAAAAACATTCAGAAAAACAAAAGGACCTCCCATAAATAAACTGCTCCACATGAGTTAGGGATATTGACTTAAATTGCAAAAAAATATAGTTTAAATGGGATTTCGTGGTGAAAATTCATATTAATATGATTTCAAGTTGCAGGAAATAAAATTGATTTTAGCCTGTAGGTCTGCAGCGTCGAGTAAAATAACGAAATTTTATTTCCAAAGAATTCGAGCATTTTAAGACTATCAATATAATGTTTAGCCTCCACAATCATCAATAGCAGCTTGACATCTTCGTTGCCTACTAAACACGAGGTTGTTGAACATCTCTTGAGGAATTTGGTTCCATAAACGGGGCAGAAGCTCTCTCAGATCATTTAAGGATTCTAGGGTAGGTTGATAATTATCTAATCTTCTTTGGAGCATATCTCATCCATGTTCTATGCAATTCAAATCTGGTGAGTGCGGAAGTATTGGTGAATGTGGAATACCAAGCTCCTAGCGCGCATTCTCAATTGAAAAGTTTCACCAATTTGTCAATGTCATGCTTCCTCTAGTGTAAGGCGGCCAAATCTTCAGGACAAATGTGTAGATCTGTGCGCCCGTTGAAACATATCCCGGCCCATACCATAACACTACCCCCTCGGAATGAAGGGACTTCTTGGACATAGCGACAAGAATCTGAAAATCGTCCATATCTGGATTCATCAGTGAAAAGGACACTACGCTATTTATCGTTCCAATTGATATGTTGCCTTGCCCATTCCAGTCTTTGAAGCTTATGGTCCCATGTTAATGGAACTCCTCTTAATGGAGGTCTACAACCTAGATTTACCTCTCTTGAGCGTCGTCTGATGATTTCGATGGAAACTTGGACCCAATCTGCATTTCGAATAGTATTCCGTAGCATTCTTCAAGTAGACTTAGGCTTTCTTCTCGCCGAAACGGTGGTGAAACGATCCTGAGCAGGTGTTGTTTTTCGTCGCCCACTAAGCTTTGCTCTTTCCAATACGGAACCTGTCTCCCGAACCTATTCCAAAGTCGAGATATCACACTTTGGTTGACTTGAAGCCTTTCGGCTACACAACCTGTAGCATTCCGATAGCCCTATTAGCCTTAGCTTTTGTCAATTTACGTCTTGGCATTTTCAGAAAACTCGTCTCAATTCGAAGCCGTTGATAAACTGACCCCATTTCAAAATAATAACATTCATGAAGCGTATGAGAAGAACCAGGCAACCAAATTGAAGAAATGTCTCATACTGATTTCTATTGGATCGATTCAAGTTGTTATTGAGTTTTGAATGATTTTACAGCGATTTTCTCGAAGAATACATACTTTTCAAAACGATTGAATACGATATCCCTAAGCCTTGTGGAGCAGCATATTTCAATAGATAACTGAAAGATTTATAAACATATATTCCAAAAAGAATCCCATTTCGATTGTCGTAACTCATGAGCAATAATTTAAAATGATAGGTATTAAATGTATTAATATTTTCAACTCTTACGAAGAATATTCTATTAGATAATTGCATGGATTGAGAAATGTAATAACTTCATAATCTAATGCATTTCTTGCCGTAGGGAATTTTCAGGCATTGTTGCCTCGCCACATTTCATTTAAAGGCTCCAGGCTTTTAGCATTGAAGGTCGAATAAAACTTCATCTAGGACAGCAAGTTAGTCAAGAATGTATTAGTAAAACAAGATTCTTTCCACCATGAAACCACCATAGACCAGCACCCCAAGAATCACACATGCAAAAATCCAAATTCTCGAAATTACTACAACCCTGAATATAGGACAGCAATGAAATTTGCAGGTGGAAAAGAAATTCTTTCAAAAACCAAAGCATCATGTTGGGAGCAATTGGAATTTTTTTTTTCGGATTTTAATTTTGGTTGGAATCTTAAGATTCTTGGAAGAAACCTTGATTGGTACATTACTTTGGTCTGATCATCCTCCCAATCTCGGAGTCGTGCTCAAGTTCTTCAATTTTTATGCTGAATTTTGTCTTTGGGAGTCAGTCCAACTGAAGGTAATAACACAATGGAAAACAATTAAGATGGCTTCTTTGGCTTCAAGGAGTATCAAACCTTCTTCAAAAATGAGGAATGTTCACAGGTATGCAAAATCGATCGAAACTTCGTCACAGTATAACCTATATGTATATGAAATCACTAGTTTTTGTTTCAGTCGAAAAGACCTAGTAGTACGGATTTTACAACCCCGTGAATATTCAATTCCTAGCGGCGATTCGCAAATCGCACTCCGTGAGACGAAAGGCCCTTATATTGGACCCAGCTACGTACTGAACCTCGCATGTCGTTGGATGTAAAGTGACGTCACACGGATCCATCGAACCCATGTTTATAACTCGATATCTCGGGCGCTAGTTGAAGTATTCAAATAATTTTTGGACACAATATTTTCATTTTCTACGGAGAATGGGAATATGTAGAAATTGAAAAATGTGAACATTCCTCATTGTAGCTTTAGTACATTTTCGTCAGAATTAGCTCGAACTGTTTGGCCTGTTATTTAATGATGGAATCAGCAACAGCCGCTGTTAAGCTATCGTTTCTTTCGCAAAGATAACATTCAACAAATACTCGAAGGTTGAATAGAGTAAATCAAAATAGTTACCGTAAATTATGATGTACAGGTTTCCTATACAGCTCAAAGGCTGACCCCCTCTGCTCCCTAGAACCTTGAAGGTCGACGATGGGCCTCTCCAATGGTCGGTTGGAGGTGGGTTCCTCCCCGTACAACTGATGCGAATTCTCCATGGCAGAGATTGGTTGGATTTCGCTTCTCGAAGCGTAGGAGATCCCTGGATGTCTTCTTGTGTCATACGGCGGTGCCATATCGTAATGGCCGTGCGTGGAGCTGTATCTCATACCTTCTGCTGGTGGACCTTGCCAAGAATTGCTGTTCGAATTGGAGTTGGAGGAGACGTTGTAATAGTAGCTGTGACCTGGAGGCAGACTTTGCCCTCGCTCCTACAATACAGAGGATCAAATTAAGATTAGAAGAAGAGTATTTTATTATTCACGAATGTGGCTCTATAGAATATGTTTAGGAAAGACACAAGATTCAAGATTGAAATTCTAAAGGTGAGCTCCAAATGAAATGATCCATTTTTTTTGCATAATAGATTTTCCCGGAAAATTCTCTTCAGATGGAGAAATACGAAAAAAAAATTCCAAATTGAACTCTGTTGAAATAGAGACAACTTCAGGGTTTTTTCAATAAAAATTCTCATTTTTGAGAATCTCCGAGAAGAAAAGCTGATGCTTCTTTTCCGATAGCATGATTTTCAGAATATGATACAGGAGGTAACAAATTCTTTGTCGAAGTTAGAATTGACGAAACATCAAAAAATCTTTTTTTTCAAATTGGAACCTCATTTTTTCGGAGAATTTTCGAAATATTCGTCAAAAAATAATAGGAGCATACGTCCAAGACTTTTATCTCAAAATGAATATTTTTCGAGATATTCAGGAAAAACAATTTTGTCTTCAATTTTCAATCTCATTCCGAATGTGTTTTTTTACTGGAAAATAATTAGCGGTCAAGTGAAATCTTTGCAAATCTCTGTTATCGAGAAAATATTTTCTTATGGTTCAGACGAGTTCAGTTTTTCTTTATTTCTTGAAGCTTAGGATAATTTCCTCAAATTCTTAATTCTGGAGAATTTCTTTTTTGTCACGGTAGGAAAATTTTAATTTTCAGTAATGAAATTGTTACATGTTCTGTTAATTATTCTTTCAAAAGCATTAAAAATTATTACAAAATATGTTTTTCACTAATACTCACACATTGAGAACTTTGAACAAATTGTTGCTCTTGTACTACAGATGATGATAATTCAAGAACTCAACTCGTCTGAACTATAGAAAATATTTTCTCGATAATAGAGATTTCCAAAAATTTCACTTGACCGCTAATTATTTTCCAGTATCGTTTTTCCTGAATATATCGAAAAATATTCATTTTAATATAGAAGTCTTAACGTATGCTCCTATAATTTTCTGACAAAGATTTCGAAAATGCTTCGAAAAAATGGGATTCCAATTTGAAAAAGTTTTGATGTTTCATCACTTCTAACTTTGACAAAGAATTTGTGACCTCCTGTATCATATTCTGCCTTTCTTCTCGGAGATTCTCAAAAATGAGAATTTTCTCGGAAAAATTCAAACTTTTGGAATAGAAAAGACTCAGAATTCAATGCAGAATCTATTATGCAATGGAAACGGGTCTTCCCATTTAAAAAACCAAAGTTGACGTCACTCCCAGAAAAAGCAGAAGTCCTAGAATCTTCAAAAAATATACGAGAAGTAGTCTTCTTACTTGAAGCTCAACTTTAGAACAAATTTTGTCTCGACTGTCTATCGCATCATGGACGCCCGGAATGCCTCGCCTCATTGGAAGTGGTACACTGTACCGCTTCAGTACAAAAGTGAGGCTGCTCTTACAAGCTCAATTTTAAAACGTGTACTACCTAACACTAGAATAACCCTTCATACAAAACAGATACTTACAACAGGGTTGCTGTGACTCTTCCCGTGTTGATACGAAGAATTGGGCGGGGGTTGGACCATCCCCTCCATGTTTCCACCGTTGTAAGGCGGCTTATAATTCCTGGGTTTGGGCGGTGGTACAGGTTTGTAAGATGCTGGAGGGTGCTGTTGATTCCCCCCATGCCTAGACTGGGAGTCGTAGCCGTTGGAAGGAGGTACCGCCTTAGCTGGTGAGGCGTGATGACTCGGAGATAAGATGCTCAGGTGAGATTGCGAGAGATCTTGATGGGAACTCCTGGAGGAAAAGACACAGATTAACTGATCCATGGAGATGTCTAGATTATTGAACTCACCTATACCTCCCATAATCTGTTTTGGTCTCCATATGACTTCGGGGTGATAAGGGTTGCTTTGCAATGGCTCTAGAATATCTGGAAATATTCAAACTTAAGGATGAAGAATTTATGATAAGTCCAAAGCAATATTTACCTGTACATATCTTTCTCATTGGACCCTCTGAGGTTCATCATATCAATCGGATTCCCATCTTTGTCCATTTCTCTAGACGCTCTAGGACTGTTGTCCAATCCTTGGTCGTTCGCGACTGGCAATCCGTACTTGAGGTCCATCTTGGAGCCGTACCGATGCGGGCTCTGGTCCCACCTCTGTCCATTTGGAGAGTTATACTTCGCGTTTGGAGTTGCGCCAGGTATGTGATCTATCTTTGACAATGTCGTTTTAAGATCGTCGTGAGCATTTGGGCCTATTCGTGTATTTGAGGGTTTATTGAAGGAATCGTAGCTTGAGAGGGAATCCTAGAAGGACAATCAATGCATCATCCGCTCTCAATGAAGTTTGGGAAATGTGGAGAATTTCAGATATAGTATTTAACATTACTAGCCACTGGCGTCGATACGGGGGGGGTAATGGGGTAATTACCCCCCCCCCAGGAAAATATTTACCTTCGAAAAATGAGTATTACAATCATTACATAGAAACATATCATGACAATTATGCTACATTCTTATTTTTTTTACCCCCCCCAGAAAAAATCTCTAGCGACGCCCTTGTTACTAGCAAGGTAAGAGGGTTTTTACTGGCGAATGGAGAATAAAACTGACGAGCCGCAGGCGAGTCAGTTACCTCCTTGAGCCAGTGTTTTATATTTTATTTGTTTCTCATTTGTGAAAAGGTTAGATTAATTCTAAAAAAATCTCAGTAATTTGTCGCAAATGTCGTAAGCTATGGAAGCGTTGCCCTGAACATGTCTTTATTTTTCTTTACATTTGTTTTGGCGAAAGCGAAAATGAATGTACCAAAAGAAATTATTGAGGCAGCCAGCAGTGTAGCATCAAGTTTATTACCTGCAAAATCTGCTTCAAGGTACGAGCGAGAATACGACGACTTCAAAAAGTGGCAAAACAAAAATGGTGTGATTGGGGTAACTGAAGATGTTTTGTTGGTCTACTTGAATCAACTATCAGATAGATTCAGCCCTAATACTTTAGGGGCAAAATGGTCTATGCTGAAAAGCTGCTTGGGAATGAAAGAAAATGCCCCTTTTCGCAGGTTTGTTTTCCTTAAAAAATTTATTGAAAAATATGACATTTAGTTGTCATTTTCGAAAGGTGATAGCGTTTCTGAAACGAAAAAATGAGCGTTATACGCCAAAAAGGCCAAGGTATTAAGTAAAGAAGATGCTGAGCAATTTTTTTTACATTCTCCTGATGACCAGTGGTTGCTGGCGAAAATTGTAACAATATTCGGAATTTTTGGATGTTGTCGATGTGAAGAAATTCACTTCTTAAACATGAATGATGTAGAAGATATAGAAAAATATGCTATTGTGACATTGCGGCAAACAAAAAATTTAACAAGAAGATTCACCATAACCGATGATGGCTGCAGCTTCAAGCCACTATGGTTGCGGATTCGGGTGGAGATATTTTAGCACTAAAGCGTGCAGGAGGGTGGAAGAGCACCGAAATTGCGATGAGTTTTGTCGATGATTCGGTCAACAAAAAAATCGAAATGTCTAGCAAATTATTTGGTAGTAAGGATTGTACGAATGTTCTGCTGTCCTTGAGTTCAGCAGTTTCTGAGTCAACAGATGGTTCATCATCATCAGTATCAACTCTGTCATCATCAAAAATCTGTGTTACTGGAAGTAACAATTGTACCATGATTTTCAACATATATGACGATAAAACAAAATTTTCTAATGTAAATAATACTACTAACTTTTGAAAATTTTGCAAGTTAACTGTCAGTTTTACAAGTTAGTGACTTGATAAAATAAACTTTCTTGATTAATACTGTGTTTTTGGAAACTGACGTTTACAAATGAGAAACAAATAAAAATAGTTGCTTACTGATTTGAGGATAATTCAAGAATGAACTAAAATGGTCGAGGTATCAAATACTCACTGATTTCGAATTGTGACTCCTCTCGAGAGATCCAAGTTTGGGATTGAAATTAGGATCTGTTGAAACCTGCTCATTCTCCTTAGCTTTGGCACCGAACAATCGTTCATGGGCAGACCTCCTGTCGAAAAGAAACATTTGTGAAAGGTTCACAAGGTTATTTATCACAACTTACCCGTTTGGTACTTTACTTGGCGACGAAAGAACGTTCCCTCCCATAGGTTTGGCTCCTCTATCCACCCTTGGAGGTAGATCTGGTATATGCCCGTACAAACCTTCTTTGGAAGGGGTTCTTGTAGGGGTCTGATCCCCAGAATGTGGGCTCATCATGGCACTCTGTTGTCTCCTGTGCCTCATATTGAAGTCTGCTATCTTTCCATTCTCATCAAATTCGTCCCTGAGCTCTGCCATCCGTTCAGGGCTGTACTCTTGTTTGGGGTAATCTCCTTTCTCGTAGTCTTGGTTTGGTTGGGCAGAATAGAGTCCTGATTTGTTGTAGGCGCTTTGGTCGACAGCTGAAGGTATGTCTTGGGTTGATATGCTGAAGCTTGGGTCTTTACTGGTTGGGGTTTCTGGTTCTGTGTTGTGGTTTTGGTTGCTGAAGCCATATCTGCTGTCGTAACTAGGCTGTGAATGCGAAATAACTATTGTTTTCGATTCACTGAAGAATAAAGAGTTTTTCTGGACTAACCTGGTAAGGTGGAAGAACTTCAGTAGTGCTATTGTCTGCCATGACAACGCTAGGATCAGAACTGGCTTTGGTAAGTCTTCCAGGGGTTACATTGGTACTTCCTCCAGTCCCTGCACCATTGCCAGGGGGTCCTGGGCTGTGTTCTAGATCGCTCTCTGGGGAACTAGCGTAAGACAAACGTAGCGAAGACATGGGAAACAGGAAATCATCGGATAGTGACTCTTCAGGCTGCAATGATTATATACAAATGCGTTAGTGACCGATGATCTTTGATGGGACAATAGTTTAGTGCAAGTGAAAATTTATACAAGCTCACAATTCGACGATTTTAGTATTTTAGTCAGTTAAACAACACTTTTCGAAAATGCATGAATATAAACACAGAACGAATGCTTAGTTGAATGCAATGTGGTGATTTTCCTCAGTTTGTCTTCAAACTTACCGTTTTTGAAACCCCATTCGGACTGATGTATTCAAAAGGATTTTTCAAGGAAAAGGATGAAACTTCTCATCACATAAAAACAAATTAAGCATGCCCAAATAAAAGCAGATATTCATGCATTTGCGGACAAAAAATCGCAAACTCCAGATCTGATTACGTTTTCATTGTGTTATGAGTTATATTAGACAGTTTCTGTGAGGGCTTTCATATGTTTACCATCAGGAATAGAATGGAAACAAAGAACAAGATTTTAGAGAATTCAATAGGCGTCAAATTTTGAACAAGGTAAGTATCGGATTTAAAGTTAAAGATGCTCCAAGTTGAAAGGATTTATTCAGCCATGAAAACAATTATCTCAAGAAAGTCTGCATGCTTCAAACATAACTAAATTTCACAAGTTAACATATTTGCAGTTTTTATATATCACCGAGACTTTCCTCTTCGGCAATGGTGGTGCAACTTTTCATAAAACTTAACCTATCGTGAACGACGATGTTATTAGGCGAAAAACTGTCTCTAAGCCTTTCGTAGTGATCCTCGACGTAGTCTTCTTCGATTTGCGAAGAGCTGCCAAAGCTTTGCGCAGGCACAAAGCCAGGATCGTTGTTAGTTTCGTTAATATCGAAATACTGACGTTGACTACTTGCATAATGTGGCAAATTTTGATAGTCGTAGCTTCCCAACGTGCTTTGGGAATAACGGTGTGCAGACGTTATGGGATAACCGTAGCTGTTACCGTAGTAGTAACTGTGCATGAATTGGGGCGAGCTATACATGGAATGTGGCGTTCTTCTTTTCTGCTTGCTTTTTTGATTGTAATAGGAGGGGAGAGAATTTGACGTTCTTGCAAAGACGTGTGGTATCGGAGTTATTGCTATGCACAGGTTGTCGAAGAAGTCCATTGGAAACTGAAAAGTACAACAGGTCAATCTTGATATGGGAGTAAAGCCGAAACTTCACTAAAGTTAATCCGATCCGAAGCGTATTACTTTGAATCAAGTGCCATTTAATCTACAGTAGAATTCGGTTATTATGACGCCGGCTGTACTGACCAATCGCTTATAATGACGCTAATGCAGTGTTAAGTTTGGTTTCATTCAAAACTCCTTACAATAAGGTCCGGATTTAATGACTTCGCTTATAATGACATGTCGCTTACATTGACATGCTTTCAGATACAACAACAAGATTTTTCGAAAATTTTTCCGTTATTGTGACCGCTCGATCGTTTTCTCAAGTCACCCTACCCTTTTTAATGCGATGAGATTTGATACGTTAAGAGACATACTCGTGCCGACATGCTTTTTAGTATAATCCAGATCCTTGGTATTATTGGTGTTTTGTTGACAAAATGACATCCATTGAAGCCATTTTCAAGTTGTACAATGTAAGAAGCTATTATTTCAAGTCGAAAAAAAACAAACGCAAACTAAAATTTCAGATTATTTTTCTAAAAAATGTTCTTTATATTTAGTTTTTTTTTTGTAAGAGAAGCTATTTTTTATTTTTTCAATAAAGCAAAATCTGAATTTGTCTTCTTAAACTGAATCCAATAAAAATTCCATCAATTTTGCTAAAATTCTGCTTTATGTGATTACCGGTTATAATGACGTATTTTTCAATTCCCCTCGATGTCAATACAAGCGGATTCTACTGTATTTCAATTTTTGCCAATGAAGCTCCATAAAGAATCAAAGGTTATAGAAAGGTTCAAACATAAATAGAATTCTAAGGATGAAGAATGATTTCTACAGGGTATCCCAAATTGTTTGATTTTGACTGTTTTAGGTACTTCTGGAGTGGTTAGGTAAAAATTATCGAAAGTATATCATGGTAATTTTCGAAATTGTATGAGAAAAATCTATTGAAAATCATCATAACGCTATGGTGTCCATTTGAAAAAAATTAATTTTTTTATTTTCTCTAAAATTTAAAGAGGCACTGAAAATTCGATAGCACTGGAAAAAAGTACTGAAAACACTGCCCTGAAAATGTTTTTATTTCGAGAGCTTTGCGGCAATACTGCGGAAGTTATAACCAATTATGTGTAATAATTGGCCAAACTTCATAATCACACAATTTTTATAATTTCTCTAAAACTTGGAGAGGCATAAAAATTTTGATAGCACTGGTTAAAAGTACTGAAAAAACTCCCCTACAGATGTTTTTAATTCTAGAGCGTAGCAGCAAGACTGAAGAAGTTATAGCTAAATACAATAATTGGCCAAATTTCAAAATCACCCTGTAGCATGGAAACTAGACACCTGTGAGACTTGCGGTTTTCAGCAATTTGAGTTTCTCGAAAAAAGAGAATATGACATGTATATTGCTCTTTTTCTATTTCCCTTATTTTAGGAGATGTAGTACTAACACATCGAAATCTGACCACCCCGTTCAATGAATCAAAAAATTCAGCCGAGATTCAGATTATTTTGAATTCATCTGCTTCTAATTGGTACATTTTCTCTATGTTGTGAAGCTAAAGAGATTTAAAAATATAACAGTATAACAGTAAAACACTATCGTGTGTTCTTAGCTAAACCTCCTAGGACCCATTATAAAGAAGACCAAATCAAAAATACCTGTATTGAAACAAGTGGATTATCTGAAAGATTCTGCTGCAAAATTCCTGCTATTCGAAAAAATTGGAGAAAAATTGTGGTCAAAAAAGAACCTACCTTATTCTCGCTCATCCATAAGGCTCCACTCTGCTGCTTATCAATGACGTCCCTGACCTTGCGATACCAATTGTCCGTATTGTCATTCAAGGTGATCGTACTGCTGAAAACGTAGCTCCACACCTTGTCCAGTTTCTGGCATTGTTCCAGCAGCTTTTTCGAACTTTTATGCGCCGACCTAGGAAAAGGATATAAGTCAAGTTTATCGCTACTTCTAGGTGTCTAACTTACTTAGGTAAGCCTTGCCTCAACTGCTTGATCACTAGTTTGGTCTCAGATTTGAAGAAAACTACGATAGGGTACATCTGAGCGTAGTTCAATCTTTCCACAGCGTTCGGAGTTATGTCCAGTAATGCATGTTTTCCTGTTGATATTATTTCCCGGATTGCAGACAATCTTATGATGTTGGAGGAGTTTTTTTGGGATTTTTGGTCCTCGATGTTTGTGTCTTTTTCTGGAAACAAAACGTATTTAAATTTTCAAAATCAACAAGCAAGAAACACACTTACGAGGAGATACAAATTTGTCCGGGAAATCCTTCAGTAGTTTTTCCCTGGCAACATCAGCAATTGGTCCAAACATTATCACAGGTCTGGTGAAGCCAGGATGTTTCAAAAGCACTCTTTCATAAGCAGGAAACTTGGAAACTGTATCTGAAAACAGGATATCATCCCAGTGTTCCTTCCCTAGACTCTTCGATCTCCTGTTTGAACTTCTCCTCCTCTTGAAGAAGCTGCCTCTAGACTCGCTGGTCGACATCTCCTTCTTGGTGGCGTTGAACTGCGCTGTTGCCAGTTCTTCCGCCCTGGATTTATTTGGTATTATGCCTTTTTGTACTTCCTGATTGTTCCTTCCTATTGGAGAAGGTCGATGGTGAATATGTTCATGAGGAGGGAGATTTGGACACTCACCTATTTTGAAGACTTGCCAACAACCAACAACGCCATTGTACAAAGTGTCGATCACGTGGAATATGTCTCCACTCCTGAAGGACATTTCTCCTTTGGCGGGGTCGTCGTAATGGTAATGTGTCTTTATATAAAAACTGTCGCCTTTTTGGGAGGCAACTATACTGTCGTATTCTTCTTTACAGAATTGCACTATGAGTTCTATCCTGTCTTGGAGACTCAGCAAGAAGAGCACTGCCTCCTCTCGAGTTACCCCCGTCATGTCCATGTCATTGACCTGAAGCAAAAGTTAAAACTTTCGAATTATCATCGCAAATGACACTTTGATCCAGAGTAACTCCTCATTAGATTAGCAAGCTTATGAGGAACTTGAGCAAATTTTTACCTTGAGTATTTTATCACCTGGCTGCAAACCTTGAAGAGATGCTGGACTACCTGGTTGTACTGCTGTGACAAATATACCAACAGCATTCCCCCCTGTCAACCTTATTCCTACAGACCCTTCTTTATGGAATGTTATGAACCGGGCATCTGGACTGAAATTAATACAATTGATTTTGATACCCAACTTAGAAATGTATTTTGGTTGGTCCAGTTTTTTTTTATTTCCAGACTACAAATACACTGCGCAAAAAAATTACCTCACCTTCTGAAAATCTCAATTTCAATGAAAATTAACTCTACATTGACTTTATAACTTATTTTTCATGTACTCTCGGGAAGACACATTAAATGGAAGAAAAATTCGAGATATCACCGAATATTATGTGAAAGAAGGGAAATGAACAATTTTCAAAACACTGAAATGCTGATAATTACAGCTCGGCAACGACGGTTCATACTCAAAATGAGTGATCTTAAAATGTTCTGATTTAATCCTTCCCAGATTTCTTCAAGTTGGATTCCTAAGTCATTAAGAATAGCTGGATGATTTTCTGAACTTTTCAGCCGTCTATTGAGGTTGTTCGAAACCTGCTCAATCGGATTGAGATCTGGACTTCTTGCTGGCCATTCCATTCGAGAGACTTCAACCTCTTCAAGGCACTCTTGAACGATGCGCGCACGATGGGGTCTGGCATTATCGTTCATAAAAATGAAATTTTCACCAATGTATGGGGCAAATGGCACTACATGCTCTTCAAGAATATTCCTTATATACTAATCAGCATTCATAGCTCCATTATCAACGACCACTAGGTCTGTGCGAGTAGTCAAAGATTTTCCACTCCATACCATAATCGATCATCCCCCGAAACCAGTAGTATTCAGGAAATTGCACTGAGCATATCTTTCATGTGGACGTCTGTATACAAGGGAACGTCGATCACAATGGTAGAGGCAGAATCTAGAATCATCTGTGAAGAGAACTCTTTCCCAATCAGCTTCTTCCCAATGGATATGCTCTCTTGTAAAATCCAAACGCGCCCTTCGATGGACTGGGGTAAGTGCTGGGCCTCTTGCCGCGACACGAGGCCTTGAATCATATTCTCTGAGGCGATTTCCTATTGCCTGAGTGCTAATTTGCACCCCATGAGTTTGCTCAATCTGATTTTGAAGGAGACGAGCGTTTGCAAGTCATTGTCTCAACGAAGAAACTCTCAAGTAACGTTCTTGAATGGCAGTTGTTACCCGTGGTCTACCCTGTCCTCGGACATTCATACTGTCTCCCTGAATCGCTGCAACATTCTGGACACACTTGTATGGGAAACTCCAAACCTTTCTGCAATTCTTGTGTATGTCCACCCTTCTTCTCGCAAAACTACCGCTTGGGCACATTCCTCTTGGGTCAAATTTCGTGTTTCGCGTTGCATAGCGATCGAGTGTAGAAAATCAAACGAAAGAAAAACTATTGATAACTAGAATTGATCGAGAACAACTGATTTTAGAATGCAGCCAATACATTCAAAATCTGATAATATCATCTTTTTTTATTTCTGCTGGGAAAAAACATATGTATTGAAGAAAAACGTTGAAAGTGGATAACATTCGGATGCATAATTCTGATAAAAATAATCATCATTGAGAACATCTTCAGTTGTAGAATAAATTTGAGATTTCCATAATGTGCTTTAATTTTTTTGCGCAGTGTAGAATGAAATTTGTTCCAAGTACTCACATGGGTTGCTTAATCTTCTGTATGATTGGATCACTGTCGTACATCTGTCTTCTGGAACCTCCATAATAATCTGAAAATAAAAAAAAACGTAGCATTCTCTTTGATCCTGCGAATGGTATTTACCTTCGTTTCTAGGAGGGGGAGGTCTGGGGGTTCTTCTCTCATCTTGGACCTGCCATAACTCCTATTCTCCAGATGGTTCAAGTTCTGTTCGGTCAAGGGACCTCTGGACCTATCCCTGGGCGCTAGGTTGCTTTTATCGTCTAACAAAGAGTTGGGACCGCTAGTGTTCGGATCCAACTTATCCTCGTAGCCTGCTGGGTTGATGTTAGGATTTCTGGTAGGGGGTTGCACGTAGAGATTCTGATTCGAATAGCTTTGACTAGAAGTGAGGAAGTCGTCTCCTGTAGAAGACACTTCGTAACTAGATTAGGAATTACACTACATTTCAAGGTTTCCATCTGATAAAATAGAGAATCACATCAATAACTGAATTATGATCTGTATTGATGTTTTTCCAACCTGAATAAATTGAAGCTCATCGCTATTCACTGCGAAATCATTCATAATTGACCGAAGTTTTTTGTTCTTGTGAAAGTGAAATTCCTACATAAGTTGTAACCGGTTACATTCTATGAATACCAACAGGAATTTTATTTTACTTCACTCTTCTAATTAGTAGCCTGCAGACACAATTACTGCATGATTATTCGTAATAATCCGAGTGATAAAATGAGTATAATTCACAAGTAATGCAGTTATTTCAGCACTTCCATGCACGAATTGATTTGAGTATCAGTATCAGCTTTCAAATCTCCGTAAGAACTGAATTTTGTCATATACTCAGCTGAGAATTTTTGTGAAATATAGAAAATTGAATCGTTAAGGTCGCAATTCTTTCAAACTTTCATAAATCCGTGGTGTCGGGGAAAAAGGGGATAAGTCTATTTTTGAGAATGTTCAGGAAAATTATTTGAAGAGTGATTACAAATTACAAATCGTTGAGGATCAAGACACGTTTTGCTCAAAGATGGATTCATCTCATTTGTCCCCGGAACCATGGAATTACTTGAAGTTTAATTACAAATCGTCCAGAATCAAGACGTATTTCGTTCAGCTCAAAAATAGGCTTATCGCCTTTTTCCCCTACACCACGGAAATAACCTTCAGAATCAAGTCAACTTTCACGAATTTTTCATGTGAATTTTTTTTTTTATGGGAGTACCTACCTTTATAAAAATTATTGACAGCCCCTGTGGTACTAATAGAACTTTGAGCCTGATGTATGCCGTTGACGGTTTGGGCGAAATCTCGGACGACTGTGATATGTATCTTATCCTTGCTGCCATCTATAATTTTTTTTGCTTCTTTGAGGCTCATGAGATCGTGGCAGTTCGTGTTGTTCAATTTGGTGACGAAATCGCCTTCAGTGAGAACTTGATTGGTGTTGAGCAGTTGTTCCCTGGCCTTGGACGATATTTCTTTAATGAATAATTTGCATCCGAGCACTATACCGAAATCTGGAAAAGAAAATGAGAAATGAAGAAACAACTTTATTTTTTTCGCGAAAACTACGACCGATGTATTCGAGTTTGCATTCGAAATGCAGGTTTTCGAGGTTGACCTATCTGATAAAGATAAAACAATTCCAGTTCTTCCGAGTTTGAAAATTTTCACCTTCAAAATGAAAATTTTCAAAATTCAAACTAGCATATCTTGACTTCAACGCGTCAGACTGATGTCCGGTTTGCGGAAAAGTGATCAGCACTATAATTCTAACACAAAAAAACGGAAAAAAATCTTGAAATTTCGGCCGAAAAAAGCTAAATATAGCTAAAACGCTATATCTCGCATTCTCACACGCAACCCAGGAGGGTTAGGGTAATTTTTTTGCATGGAGGTTCTAAAACCGGTCGAGCAGATTTAGAAAATAGACCCAGTTGACCACTGTCACACATAGCGTTGTCAGTACAGCCCTTTGAAGTCAACTCGAAAATGAAAATTGAATGAACAACTTAATTTTTTTTTTTCGCAAAAACTCCGATTCATTCGAGTTTGAATTCGAAATACAGGTTTTCGAGGTCCATCTATCTGATGAAGGTAAAACAATTCCAGTTCTCCCGATTTTGAAATTGTTCACCTTCAAAATGAAAATTTTCAAATTTCAAACTAGCATATCTTGACTTCAACGCTTCGGATTGATGTCTGGTTTGCAGAAAAGTGATCAGTGGGGACAGCACTATAATTCTAACACAAAAAAACGAAATTCTGGCCGAAAAAATCGTAAGGGGTAGACCTACCCTAAAACGCTATATTTCGCATTCTCACACGCAACCCATGAGGGTTAGGGTAATTTTTGTGCATGGAGATTCTAGAACCGGTCGAACAGATTCAGAAAATATACCTAGTTGATCACTGTTACACATAGCGTTGTCAGTACAGCCCTTTGAAGTCAACTCGAAAATGAAAAATGAAAACACAACTTTATTTTTTTTTTCGCGAAAACTACGTCCGATTCATTCGAGTTTGCATTCGATATACAAGTTTTCGGGTCGATCTTTCCGAGAAAGGTAAAATAATTCCAGTTTTCCCGTTTTTAAAATTTTTCACCCTCAAAATGAAAATTTTCAAATTTCAAACTTGCATATCAGCACCTCAGAGCTAAAGTGTATTAAGTCACATTTTTTCAGACACGAACTATCTACAATATTGGATTCACATTAGTGAATTCTAGCTAGTGGAACACATTTTTGACTACCTAGATATATCATGTCGCCAAATAATGGCAGTGAACATTCTTTGAAATAATAATCGAACTGAAAAATCTCTATTTTGTCCAATTTTGAAATTGTGACTTAACACACTTTACCTCTGGGGTGCTGATATATTATCTCGACTTCTACGCGTCAGAATGATGCCAGAGTTTCAGTAAAGTTATCAGTGAGTTTGACTTATTCACCACCCCAAAGTATATTATTCATTGTCTACATTAATGATCTACCACAAATAGAGACAAAAATTAAGCGACAAGATATGTAGGCAGATGCTGAAGAAACCGACCCTACTGAATCATGCAACATCACTATTTACGCAGACGACACAAATATAATTACCACAGCTAAAGATACCCATACACAACCTTGAGAAACATAAAATCAATATTCAACGAAGTAGACAAATGGTGTACATGTAACAAACTCATACTAAACCTAAACAAAACTGAGTGTACCATTTTCCATACTCAACACACTGATCACACTATACCACAAATTATTACACTACAAAATGAAGATATAAAACCCTCAGATAATGTGAAATTCTTAGGAGTCTGGCTTGATAAAAACATGAAATGGAAACCACACATAGAACAACTTAATATAATACTAAATAGTGTAGTAGTACCTCTACAATACAAATTTTCAATCACTTATACTCTATGGAATTATTTTTTGGGAAAATAGTTCCTAAAAAAATAAAACATTTATAACACAAAAACACGCTATTAGAGTTATATATAACATGAAATATCGGGAATCATGTAGAGGAGTATTTAAGGAAAAAGGCATACTGACAACAACTGCAATTTACATACTGAAATGTACCTTTTCCTTACGCAACAA
Source organism: Hippodamia convergens (assembly GCA_038502775.1). Taxonomy (NCBI): domain Eukaryota; kingdom Metazoa; phylum Arthropoda; class Insecta; order Coleoptera; family Coccinellidae; genus Hippodamia; species Hippodamia convergens. The sequence goes on from CM076612.1 coordinate 12,572,974, forward strand.
TAGAGAACTATTAGAACACTACGAAAATCACAACAACACAAGGAAAACAATTCCATACATGTACCCAAAAGTGAAACAGGCTCTGACACAAAACAACACGAAATACATATGCATCAAAATCTACAATTCTCTACCCAAACATATCAACGAGACAAACAATAACATGTTCAAGAAAGAGTTGATCAAGTTTTTGGTGAATACAGAACCTTACAATATTGAGGAATTTTTTGAGTCGTGCAGTTCTCAGAGAATTTGACCTATCACATTTTTGAGTTTCTTTCGTTCAAAATGACGTCAATCTTTTGCAGAATATATTGTGTTTACTTTATAATCTTGCTTTGAGAAATAAAGGAATATTATTATTATTATTATTATCGATCTTACCTTCTTTCTTCGAATTTTTCGTAAGGGTCACCTTGGAAGGTAACCCGCTGAATCCATTAGGAGTAGGTCCAATGTAAGACGCACTCAACGCACTAAGACTATGTTGATGATTGTGTTGGGGCACCCTTCTTTTTATCACTAAACTAACTGTATCACCCGAATCTCGCAGTACTTGTACTGCAGTTTGATAGTCAACATTCTGCAATGATATACCATTCACAGATATAATCCTATCGTTAACCCTGTGAAAGAAATAAATCAATCAGGTTAAGATTGTGCAGCTTCGGAGGTACTTACTGTAATATCCTTTCGGCAGGACCAGAAGCCAAGACGTCACTGACTGCTATACTTGGATCGCCAGATGCAAAGTGTGGATTGTCTCTTCCACCTGAAACGGCAATACCAAAACCATATCCAGGAACACGTGTCACGTTTATTTGTTTGTATTCCCATCCTCTATCCTGGAAAAGAGATGAATGAGTGTTATTTACTTTATTCTGCAGTTTATCCTTTCATTTATTTGTTGAACTTCAGCTTCATCTCTAAGTACTCAAAACCTACGAAAATGCCACACCTGTACTAAATTTGATCGAATCAAATCCAGTTTGTTTGGAATAGTAGAGCATAAAATCCAAAGCAATCATAAACAATTCGAATGGTACCCAAACATTCGAATTAGATACAGTAGCTTCGACCAGATGGGAAAAGTCGAGACAAAGGATGCCCGATGACCTTGGAGACTCTCATCGAGCTCAGATGCTCGAATTAGATTGATTCCGACTGTTCAACCTTGAGGACTCACCCATCATCACCGTCAGGTTAATTTATTGACCAATCGTGAATAATCATGACTAGGTACACCTCCTTCAATTTACGTCTCGAAGTAGGTACCCATAAACTGCATGGCAAGCATTTAATCGCCCACATTTGTATTTTATGGATCTCGACTCTATTTTCTTGGGATCGTCTATTTAATACCCTGAGGCTATCTAGTCTCTGTGACACAAAAATTGAAATCTTTTTTCTTCAAAATGTTCCAATTTCAAACTTGCACGCACATTTTGTCTCTCTTGCGTCAGAATGATACCTGAGTTTCAGTGAGGTAATCAGTGACTACATCACTTTATTTGTAAGACAAAAAAACAGAATAAAAATTTCGGAACTTTGACCGAAAAAATCGTAAGGTGTAGCTATATTAAGCATTCTCACGTGCAAACCAAGAGGGTTAGGGTAATTTTTTGCATAAACGTTCTAGAACCGGTCGAGCAGATTCATAAAGTATAACAAGTTGATCAATGTCACACATACCGTTGTCAGTACAGTCCTTTGAAGTCAACTCGAAAATGAAAAAGGAAAAATCAATTTTTTTTTCGCGAAAACAACGTCCGATTTATTCGGATGTGCATTCGAAATACAGGTTTTCGAGGTCGATCTGGCTGATAAAGGTTAAATAGTTCCAGTTTTCCCGATTTTGAAATTTTTCACCTTCAAAATGGAAATTTTCGAATTTCATAATTGCATATTTTGACTTCTACGCGCCAGAGTTTCAGTAAAATTATCAGTGGTGCCCAGCACTTCATTTATAATATATAAAAATATAAAAAATTATGAAATTTCGACCGAAACAATCCGAATGGGTAGCACCCCCCCCTAAAACGCTGTATTTTGCATTCTCAGAAAAAATCCAGGAGGGCCATTGTAATTTTTGTGCATGGAGGTTCTAGAACCGGTCCAGTAGATCAAGAAAAAATAGCTGGTTAATCACTCTAACACATACCATTGCCAGTACAGCGTTTTGAAGTCGACTCGAAAATGAAAAATGAAAAAAAACAATTTTATTTTTTTTTCGGGAAAACTACGTCCGATGCATTCAAGTTTTCATTCGAAATACAGGTTTTCGAGGTCTAGCAATCTGATAAAAGTAAAATAATTGCAGTTTTCCCGATCTCTTGAGTTTTTGTTCTCAAAATGAAAGTTTTTCAAATTTCAAAATTGCATATCCCGACTCCTTTGCGTCACAATTATGCCAGTGTTTCAGTAGAGTCATCAGTGGTGCCAGCACTTCATTTCTAACACAAAAAAACTGGATAAAAAAATTTTAAATTTTGATAGAAATAACCCAAAGGGGTAGACCCCCCTAAAACTATGTATATATTTCGCATTCTCAGAGAAAATCCGGGAGGGCCATTGTGATTTTTATGCATAGAGGTTCACAGAGGATCACTGTCACACAAACCGTTGCCAGTACAGCGTTTTGAAGTCAACTCGAAAATGAAAAATGAGAAAAACAATTTAATTTTTTTTTCGCGAAAGCTAGGTTCGATCCATCCAAGTTTTCATTCGAAATGCAGGTCTAGCAATCTGATAAAAGTAAAATAATTGCAGTTTTTCCGATTTTGAATTTTTTTTTTTTAATGAAAATGATCAAATTTCAAATTTGCATTTCTCGACTCATTTGCGTCAGAATGATGCCAGAGTTTCAGTAAAGTTATCAGTGGTGCCAGGACTTCATTTCTAATACACAAAATCGAATAAAAATTTTTGAAATTTCGTAAGGGGTAGACCCTCAGCTAAAACGCTATATTTCGCATTCCCACACGCAAATAAGGAAGATTAGGGTAATTTTTGTGCATGGAGGTTCTAGAACCTTCGAACAGATTCAGAAAGTATAACAAGATGATCAATGTCACACATACCGTTGTCAGTACAGTCCTTTGAAGTCAACTCGAAAATGAAAAAGGAAAAAACAACTTTTTTTTTTTCGCGAAAACTACGTCCGATTCCTTAGAGTTTGCATTCGAAATACAGGTTTTCGGGACCGATCAATCTGATAAAATTAAAATAATCGCAGCAACTAAACTAAATGACACAGAAATATAACTCTATCAATTTCGTTCAAACAGAAATAACTACAGTCACAGCTGCTCGACAAGATCTTTGGCTTATGTCCCATTCTTTGATATCTAATCCGATAGGGATCAACGAACGACCCAATTCAGCAATAACCCAAGAAAATATACAGTCCGATTTTCGAAGCACTACAACCCTCATTTGAAAACGAAACAATTAATTTCAGTATGTCACACAACCCTCAAATTGAAATATTCCAAAGAATCAAGATCAAGACTTCTTCAAACATCGTGAACGATGCCTTCAAGCAGTTTTTTCTGGATCATGTAAAAGACAATATTTTTATAAGTTCATGACCCATTTGGGAACGAAAAAAATTCTCGCACATGCTCCAATGTATCAAATGGCACTTCCTGTGCCGTCTTTAGAAGATGTTCCCATGACATGCAGTATGCAGTACGTTTATTTTTATAGACGGCGATATCACTTAAGCCTTCGGGACATTCTATTAATACGTAGACAGCTAGGCAATTGAACGAGATTGGACAGCGTTTAGATGTTCCTCTGGTCGAAAACAAAAATGAATGGACTTCCTGTTTTCATGGGAACGGTTAACAATGGTACTTGTTGTGCCGCAGACTTCGGCACTGATTGTGTCGGCTAATTGTTACCTCTTGCAGACGAAAAATATCGAAATAATGCGGATGCTGGGTGTTATCGCATATTAATTTGTTTCTTGTTGTTGATATTATCTGTTTCCTAATGTCGATTACGTTTTTCTCATGTGAAGTTGGGTCGGGTACACTTTGACCCCAAACATGTTTTGAAGGTTAGGATCAACAAGCGAGATTTAATTTTAAATTTAGTTTTCCCAATGAACCTTTCTTGAGGGCAGAAATATCTTTCTCTCACTCACCGATTTATCATTTACTCTTGAAATTTTTTGTCACTTGTTTTTTTTTAATTGAATGTAAGGAACGTTTCAACTTAATCACTTGAAGCATTGTCAGTCTACCTCTACGTTTTTTATAACGATTTGTAAACACTTTCACTGCACAAAAGTGGTATGGCATATGATAATACGCTATCTCTTGCTTCATTCCAGGAATTTCATGTTTCTGCATTATTTCCAGCATCATTACTTTACGTACAATGGTGGAGATTGCGTTTGATAATCACGTGAAATTAAATAAGAAGCGGCACAGCAAAAATTTATCGAAAAATGTTCTTCGAACTCATTTTCCTGACCTTTAAAAATTGCTGGGATATAAACGATAATAAAATTGTGAATGTGAGTGATCGTACATTATTTCTTCGCCCTTGAATTAGATAATGAAATCAATAAACTATAAACAGGTAATCTGGATCACGTACGGTTACATTTTTCTTATGAGGTAATCCAGAATCGCCAAGTTTGGTATCTGCCATGAAAATCAATTGAATGTTAACGTTACTGCATTCAACATTCCCTCAAAACCATTACAAATGTATCAATAATAAAAAAATTAAGCATGAAAGTCGAAAACTTTCAAATGTCAACATTCACTCATTTGAATTCCGAATAACAATAATGATACTTTCATTTCTGAGGTCAAACGTTTATAAATCATTAATCGATGAGGTTTTCTCATTTTTTTCAGAAGAAATTCGGTGTATCATTACTCGATGAAAAATCTTGAGGATTTTGTATATCTTTTTTATTTTCTTTCATGTTTTCGTATTTTCGAAATTCCAAAGGCTACTGACATTGATAGCAGTGGTTTTCTATTATAGGATAATGAAAAGAAGCATTTTAGAAGTTCTCTACCAACCTGATATATAGGTTGTCTGAAAATATTTCAAGAATGATTGAAATCTCTGCTCAGGACACTTTGTGCAGTCATGATTCGGCGGGAATTTAAAATTATAATGGTCTCAAAACAAATAAATACAATTCTTCCGCTGTCTCCTGAAACAATTAGCACTATCGCTATAATTTCCGAAATCGTCATAGATTTCATAACGAAAAGTGATATAGAAAAACAGCAAGATGAGATAAACCTATTTGCTGTTGGTATCGTTTAGAATTGAAGATGTTTCATCTCAGTGTTGTGATTCATCAATCTAGAGTTAATCTTCTCGGCAGAAGATATCTTTTTTTGTTGATTACTGTGGACAGCATGTTCCGGAATGTTGAATGTTTTGTTTATGTAGAAAATTTGATGCGATTGTTCCTTTCAATTACCAAAAGAATTTAAAGACAGCGGCAAACGATTTTTCTTTCTTATTCCACATTTCTTTTAATGTGAACATATCACTGAACTAATCTGAAAAATTTTTGAGTAAACCAAGGTTTTTTTTTCACTTTTACCTCCATAGATCCAAGGTAAGACAGAATTTTGAGAAATGCTTTGATGCTCACCTCGTTAGACAAATTATTAGCCATACTGTCCATAGTCAATCCAAAAAGTCGAATGGCACAGCCACTTGCACAACCAGATTACCACACCATGCACTTTTACTTCACCAACAATGAGTAAACAACATTTAAAAGATTTCGAACATACTTTAGCTGGGATTGCTGAATGGTGAACGTCTTAAAACAAGTTCCAGAAGACCCGTCTTCGATTTGCACTTGAAGCTGAACATTCGGTCAGGTGTATTGGCAGTTGTAAAAGGTCGTTTAGGCAAATTTTGTGTTAGAAAACTTTTAAAAGGCACAAAAGAATCTCGGGGACCGTTGCCTCTCGGCAGTATTCGGTTTTGAGCTCGAGTGCTGAGACTGTACAGTGTCGAATTCCGAAAGTTTGCGTCAACCTCTCCGTCTTTGTTGGCTTGTGTTAAGTGGTTTTCTTTCTTTCTCTGGCATCACAATTTCTTACCTAGCTTGTACGCTGCTTGACAAAAACTCTTGTTCCCGACGCCCGCTAAAGAAAGCATGTTCTAAAGCTTAAAGCTGCTTCATACAATGCGCGTAAAAGATGACGATATAATTGCTCAAATATTAAACAACCCTACAGCCAATAGAGTCAGGAATTTTCAACACCATAGCATTTTTGCCAGAAAAGCCACAAAGGAAATTTATTCCATAAATAACCTCACCTAAATCCTGAAATTTTAACTAAAAACTTGTCTTGCAACTATGTCCGCAGTTTTCAAGGAAAGGAAGGAAGTTATTCCTCAAGAACATTTCCATTTATCGATCGGTTCTCCATAATACTCAACATGCATACGATTTAAATGTACAATTCTCCAATTACCCAGCAATTTCCACAATAACTAGCATGTTATCGTGACTCCTTTCGCTCGAGAAAATTCTAATTCGAAGTACAGGGGCAGTCATCGAAGTATTCGCTTCTCTATATTATTTTGATCATCTACATTCGAGAAACCAGTTTATTTGTTGAAATACAACCCCATCCCCTATCTGAACCAATTGAAACCACTTTAAATTACCGTTTTTGTAACGGAAGGCAAAAGTTAAGATAATAAACGTGTGAAACTATCGCTAGGTCTGAAATAATGAGAAGTGAACAGAAATGATGAGGGTAGATACAAGAAAAGAGTCATCTGTGTTTACAGGTTTACATCGATGAAACCATAAGATAATATATCAGGGAAAATAAGTTTTTGAGGCCATGAACAACGGAAACTATTGATGAAATCATTATTTGAATACCCCCATTCAGTGGTACCCTGTTCATAATACCAAGAGAGAAAATAAAAGAATCAAATGTACAGGGTGGGCAAAATTGGTGATACTTGAACTACAACTTTTTAACCGTGGGAGATAGAGGAAAATGAATGACACTTTACGATGGTCTTTTTTCAGAGAAACTGATAATGCCTTCAAATGCATTCCTCTATCATCTTTTGTTTTCGAGTTATAGCCAAAATTTAAATTTGGATGATTTCAACTTCGGCCATTATCTCCGTTTCTGTTTGTGCTAGGATGTTGAAATGAAAACATTATACTGGCACTTTTTTCATAGCAATTCAGTAGCGTACTTTCATTGCTGAGCTATAACATAAAGTTGTATTTTTTCTTATGGAAACAATAGTTTGAAATGGCTCAGAAAGAATCACCATTTTCCCGTTTCAAAAATATATCATACGTCATACATCGCCCTCAGATTCATTCAGATATCATGAAAAATATAGTTTGTATTTGAAATTTGAATTATTGAGTATTGTAGACTGAATCACAGAATGATATGTCTCTTAGCATGGTGACATTATTATTTTGCCATTGAATACTTGATTAAATTCTCCGTGGCTTGATCTCTGTTTAAAACAACTGTCAATTATTAGAATTAGAAATCATTATTGCCGGCAATATGGAAATGTTTGAAAACTACGAGAAATATGATATGTTAAAATGTTTTATTTTAGCGGCAGTAATGACTTCGAATTGACAGTTCTTCTGAACAGAGATCAAAACACGGAGAATTGAATCAAGTATTGAATTGAAACGCAAAATAATAATGGCACCATGCGTAGAGACATATTATTCTGTGATTCAGCCTACTTAATACTCAATAATTCAAATTTCACATACAAACTATATTTTTCATGATATCTGAATGAATCTGAGAGCTATGTATAATGTATGATATATTTCTGAAACGGAAAAAAATGGCGATCCTTTCTAAGTCATTCCAAACTATTGTTTCCATAAGAAAAAAAACAACTTTATGTTATAGCTCAGCATGGAAACCTCTTAGGAAAAAACAATGTACGCTACTGAATTGCTATGAAAAAAGTAGTGCATGTATAATGTTTTCATTTCAAGGGGAAAAAAAACACAAAATTTGGCCTATAACTCGAAAACAAAAGAAAATACAGTTGATGCTATTATCAGTTTCCCTGAAAGAGTCGACCCCAATGTGACTTTCATTTTCCTCTATCTGTTTTGTAAACAGTTGTAGTTTAGGTATCATCAATTTTGCCCACCTTGTATATATAAATTGAAATATTCAGAACCAACCATTAATTCATATGAAGTAGATGGTGCTTCTTCTGGACATTTTCTAAAAGCTGAAATTTTGTTATTCCAACTACAGTATAAGAAGAAAGGTAAAAAGGTTGATTTCGACTGAAACCAGAAGAAGAAATCTATAAGCTACTGACAATTTCAGATCAAATTTCTGAAATTATCCTTTTATATTGTAATATAAATTATAATTCACCATGTGAGAGCACAAAATTGCCTCAAGAGGGTAAAATTTAAGAAAAAACTTAAAATAGTGGTTGTTTTTTCCATCATTACAATCTTCAACTGATATTTAGTGATCACATTCTTTGTAAATTCTTTAATTCGTGCATCCTCAGCATGGACATCTCAAATTTTTCGGGATAATCTTGTTGATCAATGAACAACATGCAAATCTTCCTCATTCGAACTTTATGGTGGAATCACTTCCAAGACGAACCTCGTATTCGACATGCAATCAATTTCTAGAAACTCCTGAATCGATATTACATAAAACTGCAACGCCAACCTTGAAAACCTTCATTCGAATCCAAAACTCCCATCGCAAAAGTAGGCTCGTCGTCAGTAGACCCTGACAAACGTCAAAAAAATCAGCCAAACGTCAAACGATCGCGAAAAATCGAGATCGCATCAAAACTGACGCGAAAAAATGTCCCCCGCACCGGCAATCGGCATCGACCTGGGTACCACGTACTCCTGCGTTGGGGTATGGCAGCAGGGTAAGGTGGAGATCATCGCCAACGACCAAGGAAACAGGACAACACCGAGCTATGTCGCCTTCACCGATTCTGAGAGGCTGATCGGCGATTCCGCCAAAATGCAAGTGGCCATGAATCCCAGCAACACGGTCTTCGATGCCAAGAGGCTCATTGGGAGGAAGTTTGAAGACCAGAAGGTCCAGCAGGACATGAAGCACTGGCCCTTCAAGGTGGTCAACTCGGGCGGTGAGTCAATGATCTTTTTTTTAACACCCTTCGAAAAACGTACCCTGCTAGTTACCGAGAACTTCTACAAAAAACACCCTGTCTGAAAAGTGACAGAATCTGAAACATTTTGTGGGTCTTTAAGAGCTTCATTTGAATCTGTAAAAGGTAAATTTCAATCGCCAAAAATACGGAAATTTGTGTGCTAACTTTAAAACTTTTATTTGTTTCTCATTTGTAAACGTCAGTTTCCAGAAACACTATTAATCAAGAAAGTTTATTTTATTAAGTCACTAACTTGTAATACTGACAGTTTTTCACAAGTTAGTAGTATTATTTACATCAGAAAATTTTGTTTTATCGTCATATATGTTGAAAATCATGATACAATTGTTATTTCCAGTAACACAGATTTTTGATGATGAAAGAGTTGATACTGATGATGATGAACCATCTGTTGACTCAGAACCTGCTGAACTCGAGGACTGCAGAACATTTGTTCTCTCCTTACTACCATTTCGATTTTTTTGTTGACCGAATCATCGACCTAACTCATCGCAATTTCGGTGCTCTTCCACCCTCCTGCACGCTTTAGTGCTAATATATCTCCACCCGAATCCGCAACCATAGTGGCTCCAGTTCTGCGAAAAGAGTGGCCGATGTATAACTCAGGGTCTTTCAAACCTAAATATTTCGCTATTTGCTTTGGGACACCACCGATAGTGTGCTGGTCAGCATTAAGGGAAATGTACTTTCCATGTCGATATGTCGAAAAAAATCTTAGGCTTTCTGTTCCAGGAGGCCGAAGATTTACATTATTTTCTGTATAATATGCAGGACTTGAAGCTGCAGCCATCATCGGTTATGGTGAATCTTCTTGTTGTTAAATTTTTTGTTTGCCGCAATGTCACAATAACGTATTTTTCCATATCTTCTACATCATTCATGTTTAAGGAGAGAATATCGTCACATCGACAACATCCAAAAATTCCAAATATTGTTACAATTTTCGCCAGCAACCACTGGTCATCAGGAGCATGTAAAAGAAATTGTTCAGCCTCTTCTTTACTTAATACCTTGGCCCTTTTTGGCGTATAACGCTCATTTTTCCGTTTCAGAAACGCTATTACCTTTTGAAATCTGCAAATGACAACTAAACGTCATATTTTTCAATAAATTTTTTAAGGAAAACAAACCTGCGAACAGGGACATTTTCTTTCATTTCCAACCAGCTTTTCAGCATAGACCATTTTGCCCATAAAGTATCAGGGCTGGATCTAGCTGATAGTTGATTCAAGTAGACCAACAAAACATCTTCAGTTACCACACTATTTTTTTTTGCCACTTTTTGCAGTCGTCGTATTCTCGCTCGTACCTTGAAGCTGATTTTGCAGGTAATAACTTGATGCTACACTGCTGGCTGCCTCAATGATTTCTTTTGGTACATTCATTTACGCTTTCGACAAAACAAATGTAGAGATGTTCATGGCAACGCTTCCATAGCTTACGACATTTGCGACAAATTATTGAGATTTTTTAGGAATTTATCTAACCTTTTTACAAATGAGAAACAAATAGAATATGAAACAATACCCGCAATGTAACGGGTTTAACTGACTCAAGGAGATAGATCCTCCATTCGCCACCTTGCTAGTAATGTTATATACTATATCCGAAGTATATTTTGCAGCTAATGACGATGTGATTTCTTCATTTTCCAGGCAAGCCAAAGCTCCAGGTACAATTCAAGGGCGAGACGAAGACCTTCACCCCCGAAGAGATAAGCTCGATGGTGTTGACTAAAATGAAACAGACGGCTGAGGCGTACTTGGGCAGATCTGTCAAGGATGCCGTAATCACCGTGCCCGCATATTTCAACGATTCTCAAAGGCAAGCCACAAAAGACGCTGGGACCATAGCAGGTAAGGTTTGGGTCGATTGGTACCCAACTAGGGGATGTCGAACAGTGTTAGAATGAGGTGAAGAGCCTCTCTTTCTTACCAGGAATGTCAGAAAAGAGACAACACGTTTTGCCACCACCTCAATTTGAGTAGCAGCTAACGTTTTTTTTTCTTTCAACTAGCTAAACCGGCAGACTTCGCACTGCCTCAATCGATAAATAAAATAGCAACTTCAATATTATAATAAACTACCTTGAAAGTGGACATGAAATTGTCCTGTACAATATATGTTGCGCCAAACGATATCGTTTGGAAGCAATTATATTTTTGAATGTTGGCCAAGAAGTGTTTAGAATCATTTCCTATCGCAGAAACTAAAGAGCGTAAGGGATCTGGTGGTGGGAACAATTGTGGCTATTCGCAATTAAGTAAGCTAGCTGACCCGGCAATTATTGTTTTGGCTCAGCGATGAATAAAGTTGTACTAACCATTGGTTTTTTTTTTTTCAAAAGGGAAATATATATGGTGAAATCCAAAAAAAATACGAAAGTACAAAATTTAATTGCATTGAAATAGATATGTACAGGGTAATTGTTTATATTTTACTCAATAGCTATCTCAGTTGATATTGGTCGTACGAAAGCGTTCGAATAAGCGAATTTGAAGTATTTTTCATGGGCATTCAGAATTCAGAACTAAAAAATTCATAGAGACATCGGAAACCTGAAAATTTGTTGTGAACTATTGTTTTTCAAATGGTACACCTGTATTTTATTTTTCTAATCGGAAGAGCTCTTTCTTCTGATTTCAAATATATATGTTGTGGACCAAGTGATAAATCCGGGCATTTTTCATAATGCCCGGGCATTATCAATAATGACAAACCATTTAGGACAAAGTGATTAATTATGGTTTGAAGTTTTTTATTCATCACATTGCCCTGACATTATGAATATTGCCCAGTCGTGTTTGGGCAATGTGATAATACACTTCTGTATGGGCGCAGAAGAACGCGGGGGATACGCCATAATAATAATATTAATAATTTATTAATTACCCTCAAATAATTACTGGGAATGTCAAGCAAGGATACTATTATATACAGATATATAGCATAACAATAAAACAAGCATAAATTTCGAAATATAAACATTTAAATGAAATACTAACACACATGATCACAGACAAACACAGAAAGTATGGAAATGACAACCGCTAGTCTTTATAGATTAGGAAAAAAAATATGGTTTAAAAAAATTGATAATCCGGAGAAGGAGATTTCACTGAGAGAGGTTTTGAGATAGTCATCTAAATGTGGCTGACAAGGATACAGTCGTTATAGTTGCAAAGGTAGCTGTGAGTCCGACAAATGCAAAATTATCAAGGACTTATTTTGTGTAAATTATTTGAATTTTCCTCTGAGTTCTTCTATTTGTTCAAAGTAAAATTCATTTTGAGTTTGAAAACTCAAAGAATTATATCATCTAGGAAAAGAAAGAATATGTTTATTTTTTGTGATTATTGTTTTGTTTTTTGTTACATATATGTTTCCAATAAAATTATGTCAATCATTTGAGTTTTTCTCTAAGTTTTACTATTTGTTCAAAGTAAAATTCATTTCTCTACTTCAGAATGAGTTCATTACACTTCTAAAAACAGTGCAGTGATGAGCTCCATAACAGCATTGTTTTCAGTTATGTTTTTGGTTGTCTACATTGACATTCGATCCAATCAGATTTCAACAAAAGTCGATTGTCAATATGACATAATTTGAATTTATGTTAGAATACGTGTGAATCACATTCAAATCCCGTAATGTGTCAGTTTTCGAAACAGTCACACCAACTGCCAAGATACAATACAAAAGTCAATAGGATGTATAATCTCAATTGTTCATTGAATTTCGACAATATTTCATGAAACTTGACTGAAATAGAGAAAATATCGTCTAACACTCGTTGCAGAAGGCAATTCCAACACTCATGCTTTCGAATTTAGCATTCGTTTTGGAATATAGTATTTAAGTTTAAAGATTCTAGATTCTATATCATCTACAAAAAGGAAATGATATCTATTTTTGTGATTAATGTTCTCTTTTTTGCTACAGATATGTTCGAAATAAAATTATGAGAATTAAAACCTGGGTTGAATCACTCTGCCCGACATTAAATATGCATTTTTAATAATGCCCGGGCAATTTGATTATTTCAATACTTATTATCACATTGCCCTCTCATATCGGGCATTATTCGTACTGCCCGGGCATTTTTCATAATGCCCAATTAATCACTTGGTCCATAACATATATACTTTATTGAGGTTAATTTCAGCAGTGTTTAGAAAATATAGGGTTTTTCGTCTTAATCTAAGGCAGCTGTGTGAAGCCACTCGAGAATGCTGTGATTTCTATATATCGAAATTCTATTCTATGGCCTCCTGATAGTCCCTACTTAACCTCCTTGGACAATTTTTCAAGGGGATATTTGAAATATGAAATGTTGATGGCTCCTCTGCAAAATATTAAAGAGATTAATTTCAGAATAGAGGAAGAAATCATTGAAAACCTCAATATATTCCATAAATGGTAAGGAAAACCCTTGTAAAATAAAGTTAAAGATATCGACTGTGTGTAGACACATATGAGGGTCATTTGAACTCTTAATTCAACTTTTAGTTAATATATAAATACAATAAATATCAGTTGTTATTTTACCCACGTTTCCTTTGATATGAAGAAATCGCATCGTTATCGTGTGGCATTTCACAGCTGTCTTTGATTTAGTGAAACTATCTATATTTTTCAAAAACTGCCGAAATTAACCTCAATAAAGTATATATATTTGAAATCCGAAGAAAGAGCTCTACCGATTAGAAAAATAAAATACAGGGTGTACAATTTGAAGAACAATAGTTCACAACGAATTTTGAGATTTTCGATGCTTTTATGAATTTCTTAGTACTGAATTCTGAATGCCCATGAAAAATACTTCAAATTTGTCCATTCAAACGTTTTTGTACGATTAATTAACTGAGATAGCTATTGAGTAAAATATAAACCATCACCCTGTACATTCTCGATCTCTTTCTCGGAGAAACTAACAAGAGTTGTATTCATTTTTGGCTACCTTCTTTTGTTTTCGAGTTATAAGCGAAAATTGGAAAATTGGTGATATCGGAAAACAATTATATCTCCACGCTAATACTGATAATAGAGCTCTGAAACTAAAATAATATAGAGGGACTTTTCTACGTAGAATCCAGTTGCATGCTCTTGTTTTTGCACCACTTTTGAATACGAAGCTATGACCCAAAGTTATGTTTTTTTGAAGGGGAACATCAAGTTTCTGTGCCATTTTCTTAAAGCTCAATTTTTAATGATTTCAAAAATATATAACATCGTATGGTTCGTATCAATATGAGTATAGAAATAGGTCAAGAACCTATATTCATCTGACTCTCAATACTTTCTATGGTTTCAATTGTCGATAAGCTTTCAGAAAATGGCACAGAAATCTAGTGTTCCTATTCAAAAAAACATTGGGTCATAGCTTCATAATTAAAATTGGTGCAAAAAAGACGAGCATGCCACTGAATGCTACATGAAAAAGTGCCTGATAATGTTTTAATTTCAGAGTTCTATCATCAGTATAAACGGAGATATAAATTTTTTTCGATATCGCCATTTTTCCAATTTTCTCTTATAACTCGAAAACAAAAGAAGGTAGCCAAAAATGAATAATACTCTTGTTAGTTTCTCCGAAAACGAGATCGAGAATGGGGTATCAGATTTTGTCCATTTCCTCTGGTTCAGAAGTAGTAGTGCTAAAACATCGAAATAAGCCCACCCTGTACATTGTTATTTTTACATCGAAAGAATTCTCTTTGTTTGAGGGGTAACGTTTTCTTATATTTTACAATTCCTTCATTGTAGTACCTTGTGATGAACAACACTTTTAGTTCTTTTCCCGAATGCGGGGGGTAAGACAAGGCTAAGAAGTTTAGGCAACTCAAAATACACGTAATATTCGGAAGAAAGATAAGTGTGATAACACATTGACTCAGATGCGTTAATATTATTAGAAAATGCACCGAATTAGTATCAAATATAATACTTTCACGAAAACGCTATTAATTGTAGCGACACCTACTGGTGTTATTCGCAAGAAAGACAATTATTTCCTATTTTTTTCCATTTCATCAAATTTTTCTGAGTTTGAATGTATTTTATGTCAACCCCGCCTAATAAGAATCCAACAAAAATCTTTCATAACAAACAGTTGATCCAACCTTGAGTTATAAATGATGTAACCAACAAAATGGCCGACTTGGTTTTATAATTGAGATGTAAATCTGTATCTCAAGAATATTCTGAAAATCTCTTTAGTGTTTTCAAACGTATGCGAAAATGGGAAAGAAATCAATAGCTAAGAGCCTTAATATTTGTGGGCAGTATAGTTTTTGCTTCTATTATCTCGAACTTCCGAACAATGCCAATCATCGTCGATCACAATGGCTGGAAAATTTTATATTATGTGTTCTTTGCGCGACTTGAATGTGATGAGGTCTAGGCTCCAATAACATTGTACCATTGTTATGTTTTAATGGGGTTATTGACGAGAACGGTATTGATAAGGCACACCTAGTTGAACCATGATTTGATACCAAAGAAGTAAATTAATAAAATTGTCACCATCCCTTCTTTATTGAAGAGATTATTATGTTGTGAGAAACCGACGATATTAAAAATCCAAATAATGAATAGATTTCCTTCATTTTTTTTCTGTATTTATTCCACTCTAACCAAACTACACTGCGCAAAAAATTAACGGAAATCTCAAATTTATTCTATAACTGAAGGTGTTCTCAATGATAATTATTATTTTTATCAGAATTATTCATGCATATGTTATCCACTTTCAACGTTTTTCTTCAATACAGATTTTTATCCCAGCAGGAATAAAAAAAGGTTGATATCAGATTTTGAATGTATTGGCTCCATTCTAGAATCAGTTGTTCTCGATCAATTCTTGTGATCAATAGTTTTCCTTTCGTTTGAAGTGGAATGTGCCAAAGAGGTAGTTTTGCGGGAAGAAGGGTGGACATACACAAGAATTGCAGAAAGGTTTGGAGTTTCCCATACAAGTGTGTTCAGAATGTTGCAGCGATTCAGGGAGACAGGTATGAATGTCCGAAGACCAGGACAGGGTAGACCACGGGTAACAACTGCCATTCAAGAACGTTACTTGAGAGTTTTTTCGTTGAGACAACGGTTTGCAACCGCTCGCCTCCTTTAAAATCAGCTTGAGCAAACTCATGGGGTGCAAATTAGCACTCAGACAAAAAGAAATCGCCTCAGAGAATATGATTCAAGGCCTCGTGTCGCGGCAAGAGGCCCAGCTCTTACCCCAGCCCATCGAAGGGCGCGTTTGGAATTTGCGAGAGCGCATATCTATAGGGAAAAGGCCGATTGGGAAATCACAGATGAATCTAGATTTTGCCTCTACCATTGTGATCGACGTTCCCTTGTATACAGACGTCCACATGAAAGATATGCTCAGTGCAATTTCCTGAATACTATTGTTTCGGGGGAGGATCGATTATGATATGGAGTGGAATATCTTTGATTGCTAGCACAGACCTAGTGGTCGATGATAATGGAGCTATGAATGCTGATAAGTATATAAGGAACATTCTTGAAGAGCATGTAGTGCCATTTGCTCCATACATTGGTGAAAATTTCATTTTTATAGACGATAATGCCAGACCCCCTCGTGCGCGCATCGTTCAGAAGTACATTGAGTTTGTTGTCTCTCGAATGGAATGGCCTGCAAGAAGTCCAGATCTCAATCCGATTAAGCAGGTTTGGAACAACCTCAATAGAAGGCTGAAAAGTTCAGAAAATCATCCATCTGCTCCTTATGACTAAGGAATCCAACTCGGAGAAATCTGGAAAGGATTAGAACAGAACATTTTAAGATCATTCATTTTGAGTATAAACCGTCGTTGCCGAGCTGTAATTAACTCAAGGGTTGGAAATACCAAGTATTAAATCACTTCTTTCTCTTCTTTCACATAAGTTTCGGTGAAATCCTGAATTTTTTTTCCATTTAATGTGTCTTGTTTCGTTCAAAACCTTCCCGAGAGAACATAAAAAATTAGTTATGAAGTCAATGTAGAGTTAACTTTCAGTAATATTGAGATTTTCAGAATGTGCGTTAATTTTTTTGCGCAGTGTATGTTTCTAGGTAAATCAAAGATATAAACTAGTAGGAACGACATATTTTCATTTCTTTCAAATCAAAATGTCATTTTCACATACTTTACGCGGCCCTTGAGGAAAACACGAATTGGACAGGGCCCAGAACCTTCCTTTGTGGGACACCGCAGTAGAATTTCTTCTAGCATCATATTCCTTCCAAGATTTCTCACAGTGGTGCTTATCGCTACTTTAACATAGTAATCCTGTGTTGGTACTCAGTACTGCTTGCTTAAGATATTGTTTTGATAAAGGTATCAACGTCCTGCGGATCATCAACGAGCCAACAGCGGCAGCTTTAGCCTACGGCCTGGACAAGAACCTGACTGGGGAACGCAAGGTCCTGATCTTCGACCTAGGAGGCGGAACCTTCGACGTGTCCATACTGACCATCGACGAAGGATCTCTTTTCGAGGTCAAGGCAACGGCCGGCGACACGCACCTCGGCGGGGAAGACTTCGATAACCGCCTAGTCAACTACTTCGCCGACGAGTTCAAGAGGAAGTACAACAAAGACCTGAGGTCCAATCCGAGGGCCCTCAGGAGGCTGAGGACTGCCGCTGAGAGAGCCAAGAGGACGCTCAGCTCCAGCACCGAGGCCAGCTTGGAGATCGACGCCTTGTACGAAGGTGAGAAACCCTCTTTGTCGTAGCAGATCAACATTGACCTTCCTCTCGCCAGGTATCGACTTCTACACCAAAATATCCAGGGCCAGATTCGAAGAGCTGAACGCAGACCTCTTCAGGAGCACCTTGCAGCCGGTGGAGAAAGCCTTAAACGATGCCAAGATGGACAAGGGTACCATAAACGACGTGGTGCTTGTCGGAGGTTCCACCAGGATCCCCAAGATACAGAACCTGCTCCAAAACTACTTCAACGGGAAGACCCTGAACTTGAGTATCAACCCAGACGAAGCGGTAGCATACGGGGCAGCCATTCAAGCAGCCATCCTGAGCGGCGACACGAGTTCGAAGATACAAGACGTGCTTCTGGTAGATGTTACACCTTTGTCTCTTGGAATAGAGACTGCCGGTGGAGTCATGTCCAAGATTATAGAAAGGAACGCCAGGATACCCTGCAAGCAGTCGCAGACCTTCACCACCTACTCGGACAATCAGCCCGCTGTCACGATCCAGGTAAAATCAAGGTTTGGATAGGCACTTCCAGGTTTAGCCCAAGCTAGACAATCCCTTGAAATCTTTGTTTTGTCGAGGATTATTTGAATTATGAGTATATCCAGGTATGTATCGTGAATCTGTGCATTGCCAACAGAGTAGCAGAGAATGTTGTTAATGTGTGTTTGACGCCATGGGTAGATAAGGCTTCCCATCTACACTATTTTTTATGTTCTCTTGGGAAGGTTTCGAACGAAACAAGACACATTAAATGGAAGAAAAGTTCAGGATTCCACCGAATCTTACGTGAAAGAAGAGAAATGAACAATTCTCAAAATACTGAAATGCTGATAAGTGATTCAATACTTGGTATTTCAACCCCTTGCGTTAATTACAGCTCGGCAACGACGGTTCATACTCAAAATGAGTGATCTTAAAATGTTCTGATCTTATCCTTCCCTGATTTCTCCGAGTTTGATTTCTTAGTCATTAAGAGTAGCTGGATGATTTTCTGAACTTCTCATCCTTCTATTGAGGTTGTCCCTAACCTTCAATCGGATTGAGATCTGGACTTCTTGCTGGCCATTCCATTCGAGAGACTTGAACCTCTTCAAGGTACTCCTGGGGTCTGGCATTATCGTCCATAAAAATGAAATTTTCACCAATGTATGGAGCAAATGGCACTACATGCTCTTCAAGAATGTTCTTTATATACTTATCAGCATTCATAGCTCCATTATCAACGACCACTAGGTCTGTGCGACCAGTCAAAGATATTCCACCCCATACCATAATCGATTCTCCCCCGAAACCAGTAGTATTCGGGAAATTTCACTGAGCATATCTTTCATGTGGACGTCTGTATACAAGGGAACGTCGATCACAATGGTAGAGGCAGAATCTAGACTCATCTGTGAAGAGAACTCTTTCCCAATCGGCCTTCTCGCAATATCCAAACGCGCCCTTCGATGGGCTGGGGTAAAAGCTGGGCCTCTTGCCGCGACACGAGGCCTTAAATCATATTCTCTGAGGCGATTCCTTATTATCTGAATGCACCTTCAGTTGTAGAATAAACAGATTATCCCTTAAAATGAATTGAAGCATAGATGGTACATAGTAGTGTTGGGTAGCTCTTGTAAGATGCGATTCATGTGTCCTGGACAAGACGTAGAAATGTAAGAGCGGCTCACATTGAAAAACTGTATCACCTCATTTCGAATGTCCTACTTAGCGACTACGCATCGGTACTTTCATATTTCCTTTTCACCAGTGTGTCTTGTCATGAATCACCGGATTTGTGGTTATTCCTCATAACAAAATTATGGTTGTTTTTTAGAGGTTGTTCCTTTGACCGTTCTTACCGACCGAATATAGGGAGTTTGTACTACAACTCTAACGTCCAACGTAACGACGTTATCCCCCTTTTGCATAGGCCCAGTTGCGAGCGACACATTATGTAGTAGAACAAATTTTGTCTCGACTGCCTATAGCGTCATGAACGCCCGAGATGCCTCGCCTCATTTGAAGTGGTACACTGCACCGCTTAAGTACAAAAGTGAGGCTCCCCTTACAAACTCAATTTTAAAACGTGCAATCTGCAATACTGCAATACTTTTCACATCTTAGGTTGTTCCCTTCGTGCACGCTCTAAAAACTTCTCTTGAAAAAACTCTACCAAGGTGAAGTTTTCCAGGTTTACGAGGGAGAACGTGCCATGACCAAAGACAACAACCTCCTGGGGAATTTCGACCTGACAGGCATACCACCAGCTCCCAGAGGAATACCAAAGATCGACGTCACTTTTGACATAGACGCCAATGGGATCTTGAACGTCTCGGCGCTTGAAAGTAGCACCGGACGATCCAAGAACATCACCATTAAAAACGACAAGGGGAGACTTTCCCAGAAGGAGATAGAAAGGATGCTTGCAGAGGCAGATAGGTATTTAACCTCTCACTCGACTTTTGTTGAACAAGTAACTTTTTTTCGAAACATAGATGAATTCAAAATAGTAATCATTGAAATGAATACCATCTTCAATTCCCAGGCTCAGAGAGATTTTATCATGAGGTTGGAGAAATGATATTAGATTTTGTTACTGAGATGAGCGATATACCGGTTTCGGCTTTGTCTGGCCTCATCAGTATCGCATATCTTCATAAAAAACTACGATATTTAAAGCAATCGGGTGCAATGTACTGAGCAAGAATTACACAACAGTGACATCCAATTGCGTCAAACTGTAGTTTCATATCTCCAATGACATGCGAAAAAAGAACTCTGTACATCCTCTTTCTTTGCCGTTTTATTCTTTTTCTTAAAAAGTAACTTGTTTGTCGCTTTTGAAAGGTACAAAGAGGAGGACGATAGGCAGAGGGACAGGATCGCCAGCAAGAACAAGCTGGAATCCTACGTTTTCGGCCTTAAACAAGCTGTAGAAGAAAACGGTGACAAGCTGAGCGAGTCAGACAAGAAGAAGGTGACCAGAGAGTGCGAGGATTGCATCAAGTGGTTAGACAGGAACCAGCTGGCTGAGAAAGAAGAGTACGAGCACAAGTTGAAGGAGGTGACCAAAATATGCAGCCCCATTATGACGAAGTTGCATAAGGGGGCCGCTGGCCATGGAGGTGGGGAAAGGAGCAAGGGGGCAGGCGGACCTACCATCGAGGAAGTCGATTAAGTTCATCGTTTTGAGTTGGTTGAAACCTTTCGAGATTCTGCTGTTGCTGTT
This sequence comes from Hippodamia convergens, assembly GCA_038502775.1. Classification (NCBI taxonomy): domain Eukaryota; kingdom Metazoa; phylum Arthropoda; class Insecta; order Coleoptera; family Coccinellidae; genus Hippodamia; species Hippodamia convergens. The sequence goes on from CM076612.1 coordinate 12,594,106, forward strand.
CGTGATTTGGCAGTGTTGTAGGTGTAGAATTTACCAGACGTTTTATTTTGCTGTATTGCATATCTTCCAACAATAAAAATTTGATGCTGATGCAGGACTTGAAGGGTTAATAAGGACGATTCTTGAAACATAGAAGAATTCATCGAAGGGAGTTCCAATTTCAATTCCCAGACTCACAGATTTTTTTTATCATGAGATTGGAGAAATGACATAAGATTTCGTCACCGAGATTAAGGATATACCGGTTTTGTTTGGCATCATCAGTATCTTGTAGAGGGTGATTCACTTATCTTGGTAACCCCAATTTTCTCGAAAATGTCCCAATATTTTTTCATTCTGTGAATAGCATTTTGAACAAGTCAATGTTGGCTTGAAATGCGCATAAAAATCTGCGGAATAAATTAAGAAGCCAGGCGTCGCGGCGCTATCAAGATTTTTTTCTCTAGGAACACACCTTTTCATCATGTCATTCGGAAGATAATTTTATTCTGAACTTTTTTTTCGAATACAATTTTTATCCACTTCTAACCGTCAGCGAACTGCCTGTATTTGTATGCCTTTATTTGGAGACATAAATATGATTTTCTGCCTTGAATTCAAGAAGGCAAGTTTTGTAAACAATCTGCCACTTCAACTATGATTAAATATGTGGATACAGCAAGATGGGGCTCCATGTCACAACGCTGCCATTGTGAAGAGATATTAAGATTAAAAATTCGAAAATAAATGAATGCTTATATTTTGACCAAACTAACTTATAATGAAATAGGGAAATGATATAACTTATGTATGGATCATAATGGCTAGATGACCTAGATATGATTTTGTTTAGTAAAATGACGGAGGCTTTGTAACAAACTATTTCTCTATTATTATATTCATTAAATATTATGTCTTATGACAATGAACATTTTTTTAATAATAAACGAAACATTTCGAATCAAATATTTTATATACCGGCCATTATGGTCCATACATAAGTTATATCATTCCTCGAAATATAAGGGTCGACTTGGGCACATGCGTTTCTTATCTTCATTTTCAAGTGGTCCAAGTTATTAGAATCAGTTTGATATAAGTACCCTATTTTTCAGGGTACCCCTCAGAAAGTAATCCATCAGCGGTAGGTCTAGCGATATCTGATGGGTTCATTGGTTCCTATCCATTTATTTTCGAATTCTTGATCTGAATATCTCTTCACAATAGTAGCGTTGGGACATGGAGCCCCATCTTGCTGTAGCCACGTATTTCATCTTATTTGAAGAGGCATATTGACTAAAAAACTAGCCTTCTTGAATTGAAGGCACAAAAACATCTATGTCCCCAAATAAAGGAATACTACCACAATACAGAAAAAAATAAATGAAATAGAATTAACATAAAACACGCTGCAGTTCGCTGACGGTTAAAAATGGATAAAAATTGTATTCGAAAAAAAAGTTCAGAATGAAATTATCTTCCATATGACATGATAAAAAAGGTGTGTCCCTGGAGCAAAAATTTTTGATAGAGCCGCGACGCCTGGTGTTTTTATTTATTCCGCAGATTTTTATACGCATCTCGAGCCGACATTGACTCGTTCAAAACGCCATTCACAGAATGAAAAAATATTCGGACGTTTTCGAGAAAATTGGGGTTACCAAGATAAGTGAATCACCCTGTACACCTCAAAGACGAAATCTTCATAAAAAACTTCGATATTTATAGCAATTAAAAGTGATGTAATGAGTGAAAACTACAAAACAGTGACATTTAATTGTGTCAAAATGAAGTTTCACATCTCCAATGGAATGCTAAAAAAGAACTCTGTACTTCCTTAGCAAAAATGTTCTCCGAGGAGGACTCTCTTGATGCCAGCTTGTCATTGATATTTAACTATCTAGAGCACATCCATTTACTTGAAAATCAAGGAGCCTTATACAAATGGCAGTATGCCAAACGAATAATTTGTTGGTGGTAGCGTTGACATTTTTAGAACTTGACTCTGACGAATTTTCGTATGGATTTCCTTTAGATAATCACTCACACTGCTATAATTGCATCCTAAATGAAGATGACCATGTTCAGAAAGTTTGGGAAAGGGAATAATTTGTCAGAAATCTGAGGAACTGTGTGTACTCACTTTTTTATAACGGCTGCTTTTCGTTTTTCGACCCTTATTCGTATCACCTAGTTTCTTCCTATTTTTCTTAATTTTTGTATCGCTCATTTCGCGATTGAGGACCTAATTCGATTCACTGCAAGACTGACACGGTAATCCAATTCCTTCACCCAATAACCAACTCAGAGAAATATGATATAGTTAGGATGAACGCCTCTAATGACAACAAAACTATAATGCGATTTGCATCGCCGAATTGGAGAAATATCTTGTACATTATACCCATACTAGTCATTCGTTTACTGGCGAAACTACTTTTGAAGAAATTAATTGAAGATTAGAGATCATGTCATAGTTAACTTATTTGGAAAACTAACAAGACTATTTTAGATTCTCTCCGAAAAATTTAGCCTGAAGGAATTGAACATTTGTATGACCACCCCACCGTCATTAAAGATCTCTTATTCCACGAGAATGAGGCACTCACATATTTCGACCATCTTCTCCAATGATTGAAAAAAACAAAACAAAAAATCTTGAGAGAACTACTACAGCTTCAAATGTAATTTTCGTCTTGTGACGTAAAATGTACCATGGATTACAATTAAGTTGATTACGAAAAAAGTCTGTATTAACATCGATCGTACGTAAAAAAAACAATGTCTTCCAACAACATTGGAAACTATGACAGACAAGGGTTTGCAGATCAATATTTTCCCATTGATTTTTCCATTTCCTTTCATTCCCAACCCACCACCGACTCCCAAGAAATTAATTAATCCACCCACGTAACGTTCTTCCTAGAATTCAGTCGAAAATAATAGGTTGCCATGTGCATCATTGCAAGTGACCTTCGCTTGAAACGTGAGTTTCTAAAGGCCCCACGCCGAACAAGATTTGTCGCATGTGAAGACGAAAATTAAAATTATGTTCAAACAATATTATTCTATTGAATGTTCTGCTTTGGCTCCATGCTCCCCACTGGATTTAAATAGGCGACGACTGTTTTTTCAAAAAGAATTCGTATAAAGCAAGTAGGAAAACTATCATTTGTAGTTTTTCTCGAAGACCTCGTCGTGTGTGGTGGCCTTTAAATCTGAATGAAAGGACGACGTCAGTGTATCGATCGGCGTGAGTAGCGTCGCGACGGCGCCTTTGTTCCTTACGCTAACATAAGGGCGCAAGGTACGGATTGTCCGCAGTGTTACATCGAACTTCAGCTTAATATTTTAAGGAAAATCCCGAAGTATGTCCGACGAAATTGGTGCCCTTTGAAAGAAATAGGTGAGTCAATATTGCAATTGTAACTAATTTCGGAAATAATAAATAAAAAAAAAAACTGTACGCCAGACTCGAATTCAATCAAGCATTATGGAGAATAGACTATCCACTTTTTACCATCGACAAACTTTGAGAAACATTTTACTGACAACTTATGTTTCAAGTGGATATTTGGTATAATTATTCTAGAGTGGGAAAACCGACATAGTCTAAATGAGAGAAAGGCAAATACTAGCGATGGAAATTTTAAAAACCTTTTCAATACCTGAAATTATCAACATTAGATTCGTCTTATCAAAATTCCCCACTTTGATTAAACTGGAATCTCAAAACGATATGGAAATTAATACACAATCGTTAGGTACCGATTGATATTTTTTTATCAACACCACTTTAATAGCGCCTGGTGTTAGAATGACGATAGAAACAATGGCTCAATCAAATTCATCTATTGTTTAATATTCAATGCTCAGGATGTTCCAGATAATATGCAGAAATTTAAAGAAGTAAATTTCCCAACTGTCTCAATTTTCGGCTACAAAAACTTCAAAGGTCAATTTGAAAAAGTGTTTTGTCATGACTAATAACTGAAATTCGACAATTTTCAGAATCCTCATTCATCTGAGGTTGAGATTCATATATATTGATGAAGAAAAATAAAAATAGATTAATTATCGTTTTTCAATAAGCTTCAACATTTAATCATTCAACTCGAAGAAAACTGAAAATAATAATAATAAACAGATTAGCTGTTGAAAATAACTTCCGCTAGCAAGTGTGCCCTTTTCAGCTTTTATATTCATTGATTTACTTTTCTATGATAAAATTTGCAGTGCGGTTCTAAACTCATCCCAAGTTTGTTTTCGAAAGAAGTTCTCCAACGATTTGAGATGTATCCATAGGAAAAAAAATCTGCACTGTTCAGATCTGGTGACATAATGTTTTTTCTCAATTTACAGTAATATCTCAAGGCTGTGGAAAATTCCGAAAATTTCAAGTGGCCTAACAAAATTTCCACTTTTGAGTGTGGAAAACGTAGAGCAGATGTATTTGCTCACATTCCTAAAGTACCTACTTCCAAATAATACAGATAAGACTGATAAGTATGTTTTCATTGAAAATCATGTGATTCGAAATTTTGGAAAATTCCAACTTTTCCAGTTTAAAGTAAATAAACTTCTCGAAAATATTCCTATTCAACATATTCATGAATAGTTTATCGGAAGAACTAGCAAGAGAAGCGAATGTACTATAAATACACAATATATGAACAAATGGAAATAAAATAACATTTTGCATCTAGATCCAAAAATTGTATTTTGAAATTGGACTAGCCTCTTTGACTTTTTCTACTCTCTTCTCCGAACTAAGCCAAACCTTTGTTACAGATATGTGCGATCCTACAACCACACAGATGAATCATCGACCTTCGTTGTGTTTTTATAAACATTTCATCAGAAACGTTTCCTTACGGACTGTGAATTCCTCGTAATCTGTGAATTGAGAGTGCAGTTCAGTGATCGGATCAGTGCCACCTACTCTGGTTCTGTGTTTGACCGGTTTTTTCCATCACGTCAGCTAAGCGTAGTCACCCTACGTAAGCTGATTACCTGAGTTTACTCAAGTCGGGAAGTGGAGGGGAAACAATTTTTAAGTCGGTCTCGTTCATTCTTCCTTCATTCATCGGTTGTTTCTGGAGTAATAGGTCGATTTTGTTGAGAGACATCTCATTTAGTTTGGTTTTTTAGGTTCATCGTTGTATGGGTAAGTGCTATTTCTACTTAGTTTTCTGTAATAGTAATTTTCATTTCATAGAAATTAATGTTTGACAAATGAGTAGCCATAGAAATTCTATGGAGATTGCAGCATGTAGTGAAAGTAGGTTAAGGTTACCAATGAATCGATAATACTAATAAATCCAGTTCACTTTTTAATATTTAATTGTTGCCATTGATGGACTTTCGGCTCGAGTCTGGCCTAAAGTTAATACTCATTGTTTCCAATCCTCACCTTCGAACTACTGCTGACATCTCACATGTACGTCAGCTGTTCGTCAAATTTCAGGAAGAGTATTACTCATTCAAGCAAGCCGTTATCTATTTGTAGAATTGAAGCGGGAATAGAATGGAGATCCTTTGCTAGTGAAAGTTTTATGAATCCAAATAAAAAACTAAGAAGAACGACTCTTGTCGTTCATTAATCTATGGTTTTTGTCGAATTTTGATAACTTAATTTGATGAAGTGATGAACTTCACTTTATGGTATTCTATGAATTTCATAACTATTAGAAGAATAATGAATTATTTCCAAAGGAATTGCTATCTAGAATGTTATAGTAACACTGAATAACCTTTATGATCACGTCTTTATTAAAAAATGTTTCACAGTAAGAAATTCTCTTTCCTCATATGTGTTTCTCTATTGTAGAGCTTGATAAACAGCCGTCGCAAGTGTACGAGGCTGGCCACTATGCAGCTGAACACCTTGGCAAGGATTCAACGAAAAAGTCCTACTCCAATGGGGCCCAAGATCATTTGTCCATCGAGAACAGCGAAAACTCCTTCGTACCAACGGTTGGCCGCTGGGGAAGCGAATGGCCTAGCTGACTCGATGCCAGCAACTGTTGGGGATCAAATGGCACCCTCTTAGGGGAAGAAGATGCGGGGGAAATAGACGACACCCCCATCTATTCGAACACCATTGGACTAGACAGGCTCGATTCGCTACTCTTGGAAGGATCTGAAGAAAATGATGACGTTCACGATTATTTCGGCAACAGGAAATCGACAACTTCCTCAACCCCATACCATGACAATAACAACAGTCAGAACACCCTGTACGGACTCTTGGATAAGACGCAAGTGATTCATCTGTGGCCATTGGAGCATCCCTTGCCTTTGCCAAAATGGAACTCCCGAGTTCAGAAAGCTTACAAGCTAGAAGATATGGAGACTTATCAAAGGCTGTGCTGGGACATTGAGGTTAATTTGCAGAAGTTGCTGGAGGATCTTAACTATGACACCGTTAACAACTTGCTGATCTTCTATCAAGCTTACAAGAAATGGGGTAGAGGAGACTTCGTCAAGTTTTTCAGAAGGTACGCAGAATTATCTCTAAAAATATTAAACAAATTTTCAAACCATTCTTCTGTTTCAGCTATTCACCACCGATTTGCCCACCTAATCTAACTTGCGTAGGATTGGCCTTAGAATTATGGAACCGGTTGCGTATACTGGACGATTCTTTCCCAAACATCAGTGAGTTTTTCTTCATTGTTTCTTGCGAAGAGAACATTGGATCTCTAGACGATTACATATCAAACGGAAGATGCTTAGACGCTTACGCTGTGGAAAAAGAGCATGTACTTCTTGCCATTAAGTTCGAACTAGGCAACCGTCAAGGAATATTGTTGTCTGATCCAGGATATCACGTTGGAAGAGTCGTTACTGTGATGAAAGATCAGTCATATCCGCATACCGGTAATTTTTCAAACACTTTTACATGAATATGTTTACTAAATTGTATTCTTTCTTTTTAGGTTGGTTCGTTCAGTCCAATGAAAACAATATAAAGAAGAAATACAACTACCAATATTCCAGTTTGAACAATGCTTTCGTCGAGTGGAAATCTTTGACTGTGAAGAACGAAATCGTTCAAAGTTCCGAAACTGCCCTGATATACGTGTCTAGAGCCTATCAGACGGCGGTGGACGTTACGGAAAGGAGAAACCTAGTCTACAACTTCAGAAGTTTACTTTCGAGGGACCAAAAAGGTCACCTCATCGCTGGAATCTATTTCAAGATAAAAGAGAACTCTGATGAATTCACCATATTTTACAGAGACGGGGATCTCAAGAAGAGAGTGAAAATGAATTTTTCAGAATTCACAAGGGGTGGAGAGGTAAACATATTCGAAAATTACTCAAACATATCAATCACGAAACCGTTGTTTTTTAGGTTAGTGGAAAATCTGCCGAATTGATTAACATATGCAACGATCAACTTAATCTGCCGATCAACACGCTACACCAACTACTCCAAGAAATTGGAGAAATGATGCAAGACAGATCCTTTGTTCTGCCCATGCTTGCAGTTAACAAAGAAGTGGGCACCCTCGCCGAGAATTATTGACAAAAGGCCAACAAAAAAGAAACCTTTACGTTTCTTTTGATCCTTTTCGTTTTATTGTTTGTAGTTTTCACTGACATTTTAACATCTTGACATTATGTAGCTTATTTCTTAGTTTTTATTTGTATCTTATCGATTTTATTCAAATTGTTGAATAATTAAATGGTTTATTAGTCTTTATTAATTTGAATTTCAATGAATCACATATTTGACTTGTTTAGTATCTATCATGAATAAAGGAAAAACTAATTTGGTTGTTTCAATCTTTACCTTTTCTAGCAATAATTCAATTTTAAATGAACCATATCTTTCAGAGATTTTTGCTAATTTTCTAAACAAATCAAAAATATTCAAGACCCAAGTTTATTTGCATTATTCTGTTACAATTAATCAAAATGAGTTTAACTATCATAAAGTACGAAGAAGTTTAAGGCTCAAAGGTACTTTTCAAACAAGATATAATAATAATAACAGCTCTTTATTGCATTTGCAACCGGCCATCGACCATGGGTCCTTCAGCCTGTAATTTTACAATCTTTGATATATTTAATCATTGCTTAAGTAAAAATTATTACCGTTCGAGCAAGATATAATTCCTCAAAAAACTTCAATATTCAAGTTTACACAAGTGCCTAAAAACACTTCATTTCTAATACAACATTTTTTTTTAATCAATCTTCTCACTTACTGTTTTGTTTATGTAATATTGACGTCAGATAAGATTGCACACAATTTGTTTAATTGTAGAAGCTGTGTTTTAATACAGTTCCAGAATTATTTAAAAAAAATTCATTACGAGGTTTTATTAGAGTAGACTTAATTTTCAATCCTTGCTGAATCGAACCTATCAATTTATATTCCTTTAATTCAGGCATGTTCACTGGATTTTGAGAACTGAACAAAAGAAAAGTTCAGCAAAATCGCCAGCAAGATAGAAAATTAATTTTTTCAATTAGAAAATATTTGATTGTTTTTCAGGTCAAAAGCCTATTCGAAATAACATATATATTATTATGAATATTTCTTGTTATATTTCACAAAAGTAACATAATTATTTGAAACTTGGACGAAAAAAAAAACAAAAGCACTCACCTCATTCAGGTTCAGACTTGTCTGCGACGAAAGTTCATTTTGTTTGTTAATCCACATTATGCACCTTTCGATGGCTTCTATTCTTTCGCGGCGAGATATCATTGAGTTATCCGCGAACTGTATTTCATTAAAGAAAATAAAGGGAACATTAAATATTTACGACCGAATTCTATTTATTTATCAACAAGAAATGCAACATTCAAATTGGATGAGTAATCCTTGGCGCATGTGCTTATGAATTCGTTCAGTTCGGACCATAAAAAATTGTAAAATAAAACAAATTTTCATATCTGAACTATCCATAATAACATTAACATTCAATTGAGATGATTATCTTTTGGATTCCCATTTGGAAAAGTTTCTTGCAACTGAATATTCCCAGATTCGATTAATTTTTTTACGGAGTTGGTAGTTCTTCTTTCCTCGTAGTTCAATTACTGCAACAGCTCTGTTGCTATAGTTACGAGTTGTTTATTTACATTGTCAGATTCTTATTCAAGTCATTCAATAATTTCCTAGTTTCATCTTTAAAGTTTGTTAATTCGATAATAGCGATGACGCTGGAAGCTGAAGAAGAAGCTATGGAAGATTTAGTAAAGCAGTCAAAAAAGATCTGTACTAAACTACAAAGTGAAGACCGCAAACAACGAAAACAGGCTTTGGAAGAATTTCAAAACTTCTTAATAGATAAAAATCCAGATAACGTGAGCCTCAGGAACATATTTAACGAAACCCAGGTTTATTTAGTGAACACTCTCAGGGATAAATCTGAAGAAGTCAGAGAAAAAGGAATCGCCTTTCTGACCTTCTTGGTTATCGATGTCTTACCTATCAACGATTTTTATCTAACATATATATTCCCTGTTCTCGTTGAACGCATTGGAACCGTTGAATTGATTGAAGACTCTGAGGAAATAAGATTGGAGTTATTGGAATTCCTTTCGAAAATAATTACAAAGTATTCGAATACTGAACAATTAAAACCATTTCTAAATGATGCGGTTATGATCCTTTGTGAAACAGTTAAAGATAGATATCCAGCGATAAAAGAATCGAGCTGCAGGTGTATTGTATCCCTCGCCGAAGCCCTACCAAGGGACTTTCATTTGCAAGCTGAAAGTTTGATTAAACCGGTGCTCACATGCTTTAATCATCAGAGATTCAAAGTGAGGGTAGAAAGCATTAAATGTATAGGTACGCTAAAGTCGTAACTTGAAAATGTAATGATAATAATGATTGTCTCTTGCTAAGGTGAAATTTTAATGCACTGCACTTACAAAGCTGTCGATTTGGTGATGGTTCCTATGGCTGAAAAATTATTTGATTCTATTCCAATCGTCAGGAGAACTGTAGCGCAGGTGGCCAAAAAATGGCTGATGGAATATAGAGATAGATATTCTTTCTTTCATAAAATACTTCCTCTTCTTTTAACTGGGTAACGTATAAAAGTTTCTCATTATAACCAATATTTCAATTGAATTTCTTGAAAGTTAATCAACTTGAATTTATCAATATTAAGATTGAACGATGAGGTAGAAGAGACAAGAAACGAATCTGCCCAATTCTGGGAGGCCGTAGGCCTCCAATATCAAAATGAAAATGAGAAAGATTTAAAAGACGAAATGGACTTCCTCACTAAAAGTCCAAAATATTATTTAGAACATTGTAAGTATAGTTTCTTAAGAAATTATTTAGTTTGCGAAATGTAATGAAATTTTCAGTGCAACGGCCCAATTTGGGGTGCAGGGTGCTCGTGCAAAGGCATGTGGGGAAAATTGCACCGGCTATAGCCAATGAGTTGCAGAGCTGGCAGCCCGATGTTAGGTTCAGGTGCAGTCAACTGCTTTGCTCCGTTGTCCTTCATTCCGAAGGTCTCATCACGATGCATCTTCAGTCAATTCTGCCAGCCATGTTCTCAGCAGCTAGAGATGACGACATCAGAGTGGTTGATAACGTAAGCAAGAGTATTTTGATCATATAAAATTTTTTTTTTATTTTTTTTTTATTATATTTCGTCCAAGTTTTCTGGAAGCCATATTTTGAACTAGACATTTGTTAATCTCTCTCAGATAATCCGTGCTTCCGTAATAATTGGATTATTCGTACCGTTCGAGTCTTGGAGCAAACTGGTGTTCCCACAAATTGAGAACAGCCCTCATTATGGTCACATCACTGTTTTGAGAAGCTTGATAACGGGAAGTCCCAAGGAATTAATATGGGAACACCTGGATGAAGTGACAGAGATTTTAGCCACCGATACCATTTGCATCAGCAGAAAAGTAAGTGATTGAAAAAAATAAAAAAAACTTATTTGGGGTACTGTTTCAATAAATAGTGCTGCATCGAGAGGCATTTGATGCCTCACAACCCAAAAAAACAGCTTAGAAAAGAACCAATTTCGGTTTGCACAAAAATTCGTTTTTCGTCTGTTAATGTTGGAATTTATTTTCTTTTTGCGTTTGCTTGTTGACACTTTTAAGTCGTTATCACTATTGTTCACCTCTAATGACAATCTCCATTTGATCCATCGCTTCTTCATTCTTGTTTCTCTAGAAAAAATTTCAAATTGAAATGGTAAAGTGCGTTGAAGCCATTTGCCAGAAATATCAGGAGAAAGAAGATTCTTCTTTGGGTTATCACCTATTTAAAATTCTGGTTACAACAATCGCACTTAGGGATGTCGAAAACGCGGATATAGGAACGAACCTTTTGGAAAATTTGAGAATTACTCTGAATATGAAGAGTACGACTGAGCTGTGGAACGAATACTTGGAGAAATTGCTGAAAGAAATCAACGTGGACCCTTCGGCTTGGACGATGGTGACCACCCAATGCTGCGTAATCGAATTAGTGCTCACGGAATCTGGTCAGTACCATAAATATGAAATTTTTCGTATCAAACGGAAAAGTTGTCTTTAGGTGAAGCTTTCGGAAAACATTTGGCCGACATTCTACCGATACTGAAAGAGGTTCTGGATACCAACACAGATGCCGAATGCAGGCTGAAAATGTTCCTAGCTCTGACGGTCGCTTTCGAAGCTAAAGATACGACTTTGAAGGATTCTGAGAACTTGTCACGATTTTTCGAAGAAGTCATAAAAGGTATCGCTCATACCCTCATAGGCCAGTCAAAATCGGTAATGAATTGGAAAAACATGTATTTCCGATTTTTAAGTATGTAAGGAATCATTAGAGCAATGTACACACAAGTTTGCAACTCTAAGGAAGTTTTGGAAAAATCTTTGCACACCAAAAACCGCGAAATGTTTGGACTTGTTTCAGATTTTGCTTTATATCTCCTAATCCATCCATTATACGATTTTCGAGAGCATTAAATTTGTGACAAATTAAGCCTTACCGGAGGTCTGTAAGTCAAATAATTGCCGAATTAAGGCACTTTAAAAAAAGGCCAGTTGAATTATTATTTTTGAACTGAGATTCCGTGGAAACCATTGATCTTGAGTAGAGCTTGTGGAATATTTGTAGGCAATTTAATGAGCTCGAAGCGAGGACTATAGGCCTCATAGTTCTTTCAAAATTAAAAAAAACTATATAGGGTGAAATCGTACAATAATGTCAATATTAATGTACGATTTTGATAAGTGGCGTATTTTCAAAGTGTCGTAATTTGGCAATTAATTGACCTACGGAGTTCAAGTTTTGCTTAATTTATCACGAAGTTAATGCTCTTGAGAAGAGTATATAATAGTTTTTGTCGAAAAATGGATAGATCGATATCTGTAGAGCAGAATCTGAAACAGGTCCAAGGATGTCGAGGTTTTTGGTGTGTAAAAATTTTTCCACAACTTTTTGAGACTTGCAAACTTGGGTATACATGGCAATTTTTCATTATGAAGATTTGGCCCCTGACAAATTGGTGCTGAAGTTTTACGCTGGGGCTTTTCTTCTATTTTTAAAAATTTTTTTCTAATTGTTTCTTTTTCAGAGACCCATATAAAATTTTCAGGAATACATGTTTCTCCAATTTAGCGATTTTGTGTGTCGATTTTGACCGCCCTGTCAATTGATAATTCAATTTTTTCAGACATATTCATACCTTCGTTGGTTTGGCATGCCGGTCGAACCGCTGAAGCCATGAGAACAATGGTCGCTACATGTCTGAAGACTGCTTTATCTCCAACTCCTAACGTCGACCTTTTCTCAACCGGAGACATTTTCCAATATCTTTTCGATAAACTCTCGCCTCTCCTTTTATCTCTTGTCGAAGATGCCGCATGGAAAAGTAGGCTCTTAGCTTTAGAATGCCTCGTTTTGTTAAAACGAATCGCTGTGCAGAAAAATATTTGGAGCTCGGATAGTTTGATCAAGATTTATCCAGGTAAAGCATTAATCGGTTTTGTTTATTTATCTCATTTTTCTCATTGTTTAGAAATGTTGAAACGACTGGACGATCCTACAGAGAAAGTACGGGAAGGGGCGACAAAAGCACTTTCGGAGATTTTCAAAGATAGTCCAACAGATTTTAAAGCCGCACACTACAAAGCTCATCATGATTTAATCATAGATACCCTTCTCGTACATTTTGACGATGAGGAAGGAAATATTCAAGATTTAATTTCAGGTAAGATTAACATCAAAATTGGGGACAAGGATGATTATCAATTATTTGACAAACCCCTTATACAGGGTGTACCAAGTTTCTGGAGAACTGGACCTATTTGAAATCTGAAAATTGGGATTATGTTATTGTTTGACAGGGAGAGAAAAAAAAATTCAAATTTTTGAATTCAATAGAGTATGCAATTCTGATTACATTCGTATTCAAATCGTTGCATTCGTCAAAATACTTTCCAAAATATCGAGAAAAAACTGAAGAAAAAAAGGGATAAAAGTATTCGGTATTATGTTAGTTATTCCTAATCTAGATATCGTAAGCACAAACCGTTTTCACATTTCTGAAGGCAAAGAATGTGGAAATATTGTACATTTTCAGAATTTTGAATAACCAGTCAAAGGGTGTTCCAAATATTGGTTCAAAAATTGGGATCAAGATTGGCTCATAACTTTCGTTTTTCAAATTAGAACCCTATTTTTTATGATTGCGTTGGATTCTGCGAAGAAAAATTATGATAATGTTCTAACATTATGATGTTCCTAAAATTATTAATTCTTGAGTTATTTAGGCTTTTTTGATTTTATGTAGTCAAATTCATGAAATCTGTTCCATATCAGCAATGATAAATGAATTCAGAAAAGAGGTAGTCACTAGTGAGTTATTTAAACAATTTATCTTATAAGACCAAGGTCATTGTTGATATGAAACAGATTCTATGAATTCGACGGTACGTATGACATGAAATCCTGAATAACTCAAGAAATATTAAGTTTAGGAGCATTAATATGTTGGAATATTATCATCATATCATAAAATATAGGGTTCTAATTTGAAAAACGAAAGTTATGAGCTAATCTTGATCCCAATTTTTGAACCAACTTTTGGAACACCTGTGACGGGTTTCACAAAATTCTGAAAGTGTACAATAGTCCCACAGTCTTCGCCTTCAAAAATATGAAAACGGTTTGTGCTTACGATATCTAGGTTAGGAATGACAAACATAATACCGAATACTCTTATCTCCCTTTTTTCTTCAGTTTTTTCTCGATATTCTGGAAAGTATTTTGACGAATGCACGAATGTATTCAGAATTGCACACTCTGTCAAATTTGAAAACAGAAAAAAAGAAAAAACAATTTTTGAAAATTTTTTTTCTCTCCCCCTATAACTGATAGTGGTCAGGCTCCAAGAATATCATAGATCGGTAGAAAATGTCACACAATAACATAATTTCTATTTTCAGATTTCAAATAGGTCCAGTTCTCCAGAAACGCCTAATAGTCCGTTGAACTTGGTACACCCTGTATAATTAGTATTGAAAAATTAAAATGGTTTGGAAGCTTCGAAATTTAATTGTACAAACACGGGTCTTGTGGAAAATCAAAAATAACTATTTTTTTCCGCAGGAGTCCTCAGAACAATGGCCGAGATCAATAAAAAGCAACTTATCTCGAAGTTGCAGAGGCAGAAATCTTTGCTGCGCAACCAGGAAGGTTGTGAATCTTTACTCAAAGATCTGGAGCGTATTGGATAACTGAAAATTTAGTTAATCGAAAATTTTCTCGTGTTAAAATGGAAACGTTATTTTTTGTGGTTGTGAAAATTGCTGAATTATAAATAAAAAACAGATTTCAATGATAAACCTTCATTCAAAATATATATATTCAAAATAATAAACATTCTTCAAAAAATTTCGTATTTACAATTCCACAAAAAGTTTTTACGAATCAATATTCTCACTTAACATAGCGGCTATCGCCTGTTTTTTTTGAACCGTCTTCTCCTGAACCGCCAACGCTTTTTCAGTTAAATTGACCATGATTGCCTGAAAAACGTAGAGTTTAGTCGAGCTCCAAAAAATCCTTCGGAAACTCACCTTCATTTGAGCTGCTTTCTTGGCTGTATCTTCATGTATTTCCTTCAGCAATCTCATTATCTGTTCAGCTAGGGCTTTATTTGTTTCCTTCAGACTTAAAAACCTGATAAAATGCAGGAAAATTACAATTGGAAAGTGTAAAACGCGTCAGGCCTAATGTGGCGTAAGGAAACAGTACACAAAACGCACACTTTCGTCCAACTTGCACAAGCTCTGAATAGCTTCCAAAGAAACCCAGGAGGCACAGCAAATAAGATGCCATAGAATAATATGAGTTAACGAGATTATTCAAGATGTACTCACTCTTCCTGCAGTTTCAAATTTTTCCTTTTCATGGACTCGATGTTGGGAGCTGTTTCCATTAAATTCTTTATTTTGTTATCTAGTTGCTTCATACAAACATCAAATTCGAATGTCTCCTGGAATAATTACGTTTTCGAGTTTTTTCATACAATCAACACCTCAAAACAAGTTTAACGATGAAATATGCATAAGGTGGTTTTGCAAAACTTTGATTGTGCGATTAAAACACCTTACGTACAATTGAATCGACAAATTTAAGTGGATTCAATCAATTTGACGGTGCAATCAAAATTTCGTTAAACCGACCTATAATCTTATATTCGATTTACTTACTCTGCTCATTTCGTCATTTATTTTGGCAATTTCTCTTCTCAGTGCTTCATTATTTTCTTTCATTTTTTCGACATCGTCGCATAAAAGTTTGTACTGATTTTTTTTCGGTAGCAAGGCTTTTTGTAATTCGTTGAATTCCAAATTGATTGTTTCAGAAATATTTATCAGTAATTGTTTCTTCTCTTGTATTTCCTATTCGGTAAAGGTCATGATAACATAATTTTCTTGAACTGCTTAATTTTCACTAACCTCTATAAATTTCGGCCTATCCATAAAACAGTCTGGAAGACGAATTTTTTTGCCAAGGTTGAGTTGTAGAAGTCTGCCGTTAATTTCATGGATTTTTGTTTCGATCTGGAAATTTTATCGAAAATTTGTTATTTGTTGTTTCTATCCTGTTTAATTCAATACCTGTCTCCTGTAATCTGTTTGTTTGTAGTCATATTCATCCTTTAATTTCAACATATTCTGGACCTCCTCTTTTCTCAAAGCTAAAGAATATTTCTGATCCTCAACTTTGTTCAATAACTCTTGCTTATCCTTCAGTGAATATTTTTGCGTCGAAATTTTTTGATGTAATTCAGCAATACTCTGCTTAACCTCTTCGATTTCCTTTTCTACAGCAATACAACATTTCAATAATATTTCAATAATTTATTCTTTACTTCTCACCTCTCATTTTGTACTCCGCTTGTAATTTTCTTTTTTCGTTCTCGATTTCAACCTCAGAATTATTCTCCTTGAATTCCTTTATATCCGCCCTCATCTGTTCCAGATTTTTCGATAATATCTGTATCAAAACGTACGTTAATGACACTCGTAGAGCGAATTAAAATAGATTGAATCTTACGCTATTTTTTTCTTTTAGTTCAGTTGTGAGTTTTCTCTTGTTTTCTGCTTCTTGTTGCAAAATTGCAATTTCATCTTCGAGCGCCTCATCTGCGGCCTTATCGTAACCCAAGAGTTGTTCTGAAGAAATTGCCTCATTTGAATTTGTTCAATTCTTCAAGATTATACTTCAAACTCACCTATATATTCAATGAATAAGCCTTTGGTTTCCTCTCCTGTTTGACAAGTATCTTTAGCCCTAGATATTATATAAGTTTCCAATAGGTTCTGTAATCGGAATGATTATTAAGAACTCTCTGTTCTAGAAAATTTTTTCAAATAATTATTCCAGAAACTAACCTCATGAGGTGAATACTTCATTTCATTTATCAGGTCAACCAACCATCCGAAAATTGACATAACCTGAGTCCACGAAAGTTTAGTATTTACTGCAAAAATCAAGAGAAATTATCAACCCTGAATGTTCTAATACGAACTACTATTATTACCTGATTTGAGCATGGACATTGAAACGGGACCAGGGTATTTGTACAGTTTCAAATATTTGAACACAACTTCCTTGTAGTTCTGCATGTTAATTTTAATCCTTGGGTCTATTTCTCCAAATAACACCGACATAGTATGTACAAAACTACTCAGAGATAGAGGTTTCAGAGATTTCGGATCGAAATCCTCCACTTTTTCCTCCATGAATGTACAAATCTGAAATTAAACTAGTTTCCACAAACACGATTCAAATAATCTAAAAATAAGATTTCTTACTTTCCTGAATTGATCTGAACTGAACTTTTTGTCATTTATCAGATTTGTTGTTAGAGGAGCAGCACATGGAGAGGGTGCAATTTTCTAAAAAGAATTGAAAATTGAATTGTTGCTTCACAATGTGCACAGATATTTAACTCACACATTGCGATGAAGGAGTCGCAGCGATTTTACGACATACACTTGAATTCCCTACAGATCTCAAAGGAGTTCCGGTTATTCTTCTATTTGCATTCTTGCTGGTTGACGCTGGAAAATCATTATTTTCCCTATTGAATTCGACTCTGTAAATTGGGATTTGTATACTTTTAATATGAAATTCAAAACTCTCAGAACTTTTAACATACCTTGATTCAACACCTGCATGTAGTGATTTTGGTACTGAAAGAAGGTTATTGGAGCTGATAGATCTCCTCAAACCTTGTTGGGACGTACTTGCTCCTTGTTGAGACGTTTTAGCACTTTGTTGTGAAAGCAAATTTTCACTCGAAGGATTTCTTCTAAACTTTAATAGAGGAATATTGGAAGAGCTCCGTGACCTACGCATTTTGGCAATTTCAAATATACAATTGAATATAAAACGTTATTTGGGTTCTAGACTGTCAGGAGTTTGCGCAGTAAATTTGTTCGCGATAACGTTCGGGTTTTAATGGATACGCCGCATTAGTGATGACGTCACAAATTTCTGTTCTATGGTCTGGGTTCCAAACAAACTTCATTTACAGGGGATTTAGTGAGGGCGAATAATTCTTTTGCGTTTGTAGAATATCTGAAAGTATTTTTGACTTGAAGAAACTTGTTGTGTGAATCGAATCATCATCCCAATTAGATTAAAGTGAGTATATTTGTTAATTCATTGTTTAATTTCGAATAACACGAGGAAATCTACTCGGATAGAGGTTATGTTATTTCAAGCAGTTTATTTGTACTTAATTATTTTATGTAACTTTAATCGTTTTTCTATTTATTAGATGGCCGAAAAGAGAGTTATATCTATGACAACAATATTTTCATTTTTCGAAGGAAATATGAATCTTTTTCAAAGAGGCGAAAACTCCTACTGTAGTGGAAATGTAGTTCGAGTTATATACGACTCAGAGGTACAGCCAACTCTTCTTAAAGGAGAGGTGAAAGCAAGTATGAAAAACAGATGCTATTCAATTGAGGTAAGATGTTATTCAGATCAATTTGCACAAAATGAGTATTAATAATTACTTTCAATTTCTCCATGATTGATTGCATTTCATTCAAGTATTATTTATGTGAAATTTTTTTTATAGATATCTCTAGACGTAGAACATGGTATTGTTGCTGCATCATGCTCATATCCTAGAGGTCAGGAAAAATGCCATCATATGGCAGCAGTATGTATTTTTGGCCATCACAACATCAGTGTGACTGACAAAGCATGTACATGAAATGCACCAAAAAGACAAGCAGAAGACAAATCAACTCCAAATATATAATATAAATAAAATAAATATAATATAATAAATAAATATATAATATATAATAATAAATATATATAATAATTTATCTCAATATTTTCCAACAATCTATATAGAGCGTGAAAATTTTTGAATGAAGGGATCCCCGTAAACAACTGGCACAAGTTATTATCCTTCCCAATAACTCTATAACTGAACACTGTTTGGGCAGCATTTTCTAGTTCAGCAATCCGCTTTTCAAAAAATAATTTTCCGTCTGAAGTATTGCTATTGATGGAGATGTTGAGATGTCTGAATTTGATTTTTGCACTGTTCATCTGAAACTCTGTAAATGCAAGATTATTAGAACATGCTAGAAAAAAATATTTCAAATGCAAATATACCGTTCATCTGGATCCACCGATTCTGAAGTTACCGTAACAGGTTTCCTCCTTCTTTCAGGAGAAGTGAAACGCATTCGTTTATTCGCATTGTGTGCGAATAATGTCGGTAGGTTTTCTTTTTTTCCATCAACAAAATGGCATGAACACAAGCGTGCATGTTCTCCTGCCTCTATATCCCGCCTGCAAAATCAAATGTAAAAATAAAGGGTTTCTTGTAAATGAATGAACCTACCTAACAAATTTTAACCGTTGACTTCGTAGCTTTGAATCCTCAGGAAACTTGAAAAATTTACACGATTCCTTTTCACTGTAATGTTTACAGTCAGGAGCCCAACACATGACCATCTGAAATGAAAGTATGAAATTCGTCAATTAAATGAAAATTTTCACATCTGAAACGATACTATGAAAATGATGTATGAAGATATGGATTTTCATACAAAATTCATTGATAATTTCTATAAAGCCTTCGATTAATAATGTAAATAGACTAAAAATCCATATTTTGAGGTTAGGATGTTATAATAAATATGAATTTTTTCGGCTTGTTATAAGTGTAAATGAAATATTATTGGTATCAAGATATAGCACTTTGCAACAATTATTTGAATACTTACTTTGAACCTCTTAATTTGATCAACTTAATAAAATATAGATCACAATATGCTAAAACACCCACTAAAATCGCTTTGTTTGGAACCCAGACCATAGAACAGAAATTTGTGACGTCACACTAATGCGGCGTATTACACAGAAAACAAAGTAAATAATCCTGGGATAGTCCGAGAACAGTCCGAAAGCTGTCCCCGATCTTGGGCAGGTACAGTTTTAAGATTATTCTGGGTGCATGCTTTTCAGCGCTTGACGTGATGATTGTTGGCCAGAATTTTAATGCCATCGATTATCTTCAATGAAGATATCGTTGACAAGATATATTTTTCGTGCAGAAAACTGAAATGCTTTTATTTTCTCTATTCCACAATTGGGTCGTTTGATGCATTCGGGTTTTCCAGACTTTAAACAGTCCTAGATATCGAAACGAGTGCGCATTTGTTCGGCGCAGTTTTAGAACGATCCTGGAACTGTTCCGAAAATTGTAACTCGAATAAAGCTGATATGTTTATTATTTTTGCCTTTGAGAAAATTTGTAATTCAATTTGTAGGGTAACGGTCGTCCTCCCCAGTAGAAAAACCTACCACAGACAATAGGTACATTTGAACTACTAGTTTCAGAAACGAATTCATAAAACTAATTAACGAGAATGAAATTAAGATTCCACTCGGACTAAATTTTAAGTGCGAAAACAAATACTCATTTCCTTGATTTTTATTTTTCGAAATACTCTTGTAAAACCATTCGCCATCTAGACGCCATCTCTAGTCTTAATTGCGAAACCACTTTGTAAGTACTGATAACGAGTTTCTGTGATCTGTGGCGTTGTCTAATATGAAAAAATAAAAAAATAGTATTGGCTTAGTTTACTTATCAACTTATACATTAATTATTCTACAATCTAAAAAAATGTTCATTCGTAAACATCCTCTTTATCACAAATATATTTAACAATATCTGCGGGTTTGAGAAGTTTCTCTGCATCGGCATCTGGAATCTCAAATCCAAATTCATCTTCCATGGCCATGATCACTTCAACGTGATCCAGGGAATCTAGTCCCAAATCATTCATAAAATGGGAATCTAAAGTCAACTGCAATGAGAAACGATATGAGGAAAGTACACCAAAAATGACCAGGATGCCACAATGATAAAGCAACAAGCAATTTTGAATTGAATTGAACTCTCAGAAAAGATAGCACCAACTTTTTTTGCAACAAAAATAACCTGTTCTTTACAGTTCCAAATAAATGTATTAATTTATTTATTTAATAATTAGAAGAGACAAATTATGTTGTTGCCATATCAATGAAAGCGAAACTGTACCTTTTCTGGGTTAATTTTGTCGTATAATTTAAGCACCAGACAGACTCTTTGAGTGATTAAGTCGATTGTATGTGGGGGTTTCGAGCTGTAAAATCGTGGCAACCTGGACCTCTAAAAAAAGAAAATTAAATTGAAATAATACCTTATCGGCTGTGACTTTATCGTAACAAGCGCAAACGTTCAGCACTCGTTTTTTCACTTCATCTTCGGAAGGTTTGCTCTTAATTTCAGAATAGAATCGCAGTTGTATCTAGTGAAGTTAGGTTAGTCAGTTATGTAATACTTTCAACATTGATTTACGAGAAATATATTTGAGCATTTAGCTTAGGATACTTAGGGATATAATTACCTGTGTAGCAGAAACCTCATTAGAAAATAGTGGCCGAGAATGTATGGTACGCTTGTTCAATCCTATTACAGCAGATCTGTTCATGAGTTGCCTTACCGACCTACCCATACACAAAAGACGTACGCCTCTTGTAATTCCTGACATGTTGTTTTTCAGTATAGTATTATACTAACAAATGTTTTTCAATTGTTAAAAATTTCAATGCACGTTGAAGACAGGAATTTTCTACCAAGTCGACATTGACAGATAATGATGGGGTATCTTAATTAACCTAAAAATTCATTTGTTTACTCTATGCAATCTTTAATATATCTATGTTCACCAAAATGTCAAGGATTAGACATCAAAGACATCTGTTCCTGATCGTTTGTATTTCTATGATCTGATAGAGAAGTAATCCGATGAAAGACTGAAGATATGTGTCGAATTCAATTAGTTTCAATCACATTTAAATCCTTGAGAGAACGGAGCACCTTTCTTATGAAGGTTCATCTCTGAAATTTGTGTTAACAGGGACAAATGATCTGGCTTATGGCAATAAGATCACTGAAAGTGACGGAAGCAATCTGAGCAGATAGGTTTGAATTACAAAAATCACATTGATTTCTTATGCTTACTTTTTATTTTATTGAAAGCTTGGCCGTAAGACCAAGCCAATAATTAAACGACTACTATTAAAATCCTATATTTACACAATTTTTTACAGAATAAATGTCAACTTTTTGGTTCGTTTCATTCTCCAACATTTTCATGAGATCAAAAACAGAAATAACTTTTCGTAGATATTCGACAATTCAAATGAATATTTATACATTCAAGACTCAAAGAATATCCATATCTTCCGAGTGATCGAGTATACCATTAGATAGGAATCTCATTAGGCTTTCGTTTTGTACATGCTCAAAGTCCATTCTAAGAGGCGATGATCTATTGGCATGCGATGAAGAATGAGCCTCCCTAGAAGAGCGGCTTTGTTTCGTTGAGGATTTCTTATTTGATTGTGGTGAAAAAAGATAGTTTGGTCTTTGTTTTCTTTTTCCAGAATTGTTGTTCAATGCTAGACAATATAATTCTTCTTCCTCTTGTTCTTTTGTAGCCTTTGAACCTATGGTAAGAAAGTGTGAGCATTATTAGATCAATTCATAATATGTATAATACTCACTAGAAATTCTTGGGGTCATCCAGAAATACTTCTGACTGTATAACTTGAAAAGACCAGGTATCGTTGAATATTTTTCGTAGAGATAAGGATTCTGATGAACACACTTGAGGCACAACATTTGCAGAGTTTCTTCTTGAGATACGGAACATGTTAATTTCATTGAAGACTGCGCAGCAGTAGCACATGCCATGGGGTACAATTCTTTATTCTTCAAACCACTGAAAGCAACACCTTCAACAGAAATTGGGAACTTAGAAAATATTACGATTATTGTCATAGTTAAATATAACTACCTAGAGGTTTTCTATTGAGGTAATATTCTAATCTTCCTGAACACATATCCAAATGAACCCCGACTTTAGAAGACAATCCAAAACCTTCCCCATATATCCTTGTCAATTTATCATGCTGAATTTTACCGTGGTAAGAAAAACCCCATGTTTGATCATCCAATCCTAACATACTACAGAATCTGAATCTATAATTCGTGAAATTTTTTAATCCTTCTTTTGTACCTACACCTATCATCTGTAAGAAATATCAAGTACAGAATTGTACAGAAAAACTAATGTGATGTATAGTATCTTATAAGAAATATTATCAGAAAAAAAATAATTGGAAAGAAACATGCAAAGCCAAATCCAGTTTGAAATTTTCCCAAGCATCCACAAAAATTCCATCAACAACATTGTGCATGTTATTGATAGATACAGATCAATGAGCTTCTAAATAGTAAATAAATCATTGTGTGACGGCATTAGTGATTGCAAAACTTCAACTGATTCAGGTCAATTGTGATCTTTCACAATATTGTTTATGTTCAGTTGATAAATGAACTATCAGATTATGACGCAATGCGGGGGCAATATTTCATATGGGATTTTTGCAATGAATCAAACCTTTTTTTTAAATATATAGAAAATAAATTTGAACTTACCACGTCTGTCCCATATAACTTAGATATCATCTTCAATTCCCAGTAATAGTGCATGTTTTGCCTGAAAGGTTTGTCACCACGCACAACAGAGGTGCCAGAACTGTAAATTGGGTGAAAAGTGACGATGAAATTTTTGGGTTCGAGCTGGAAATTACTTCCACCCTCATCTTTTTCCCAAAACCATTCAATTATCCGTATATCGTTGCCGCAATCACATTCCAATTTACCGTTCACAAACTTCGACCAGCACTTCTCCGAACAATTAACAGATTTGTTGTATGGAAAAGGCTTCATTGCCATTTTAATTCGAATTAATATGCAATTGCAACGAAAATATGAGCAACCAAATCTAAAAACAATATGCCTTTGCCTTTCTGACAATCAAAACGACCCAGAACATGTATGTTCAATTGAACTACAACTAGAACAGACTACTCAGAGCACAGAATTAGTAATAATGAAAATAAACAGTGCGATTATTTATTTATAACTTTTAACTGCCCAGGAAAAAGTATTACGCAAACCTGAAGGGGCTAGAGACTTGAATCAATGATTACAGAGTACTCTATAATCTTTGAGTCGGAAAATAACTCTCTGATAACTAGTTCCCTCTGTTTATTCAACTACAGCAATTCAATAAATTTGTCATAACATAAACAGATTCTTGGTTCTTCACGTTATTATATTATTTTTTTAGCCACTTACGCCGATGTTAGAATTAAACATAACCTAAAATGGGTACAAAAACTTAAGTAGGTATTTTGAAAAAGCGCTTTCTTATAATTCAATTAAATCAATTTCATTGATCTTTTTGAGTGTCTCAAGAGTTGATAACAAACATAACTTCTTTATCTTTAGTAAGAGAAAGACAAATGAGCATTTTATTAGGGCATACGCAAGATATTAACACACTTCCTCAATTTAGATTTAGAGCTTAATTCATTTCATTTCCTTCATATTTCTTACGCCTGTGACATTTCGGCATCGCGAGTTTTTGTATCAACAAATGAATCCTTGTATTTTGGCTCAACCACCTGAAGATGAGGTTGGTGATGGCAGGTGGCAAAGCATGGTATGTTCATTTTCTTGTCAAATATGAGCAACTTCTACGTAGTTTCATATCAAGTACCAATTAGTAATTATTTACAACTACGCTATTTCACATGAAAAACATAAGGATTTATATATTTTGCGTATTTTGTAAACAGCACAGCAGATACCTCCAAGAAACTCAGAATTCCGAGCCAGAAGTTCTTTTCATAGGAGATTCGATCATTCAGCAATTACAGTTTTCGACAATATGGGCCGAAAAGTTTATATCTTTGCACTGCTGCAATTTCGGTATTGGAGGAGACAGGTAAAGTTGTTTTCGTTTCAGAAGAATTAACCGCCTAGATTTTGTTACGCTAATTTGAGAGTGTGAGGAATGTTTCGTTTAATTAACTGTAGGTGGCGCTATTCACAAATTATGAGAGATACTTGGTGATTTATCGAATATTTTAAATTGGCGCACTTCGAATCGAGAAAGAATCAGAAATAAAAGAAAAGAAGGGGTAAAAATAAATCTTTATATATTACAGCAAGAAACTATTCGTCAATTCAAAATTGAATCCCTAAAAATCCTTTAGCAACAATGTTTGATTTGAAATTACTGTATATTTTACAACCATTGTTCTTATTTATATAGCACATTTCGAGTTTGTCACTTTTTATTCAATTGGTAAGAAATAAATTAACTTTGTTTCTGGGCCAATTCCTCAGCTTTAGCTGAAAATCCTCGTTTTTTCTAGCCAAAAATGCGGCCGCTACTTTCTTACCAACTTTCTTCTTGATTTTTTTGTGTACCCCATTTTAGCAGTTGCCTTTAGCTATAGGTATTAAAAATAACTAAATAACCACGAACAGGTACATTTTGGAACTTACTGATCTAATGTGAGTTTGATAGGTACTTAAAGTATTGGAATTATAATTTTGGTTTGTCAATTCCAATAATCGTACTTCCTGAATATGTCTTAAGAAATACTAGAGCTACTGTAAGCACTGCTGCTGTCTGATTCATTCACATTCAGTTTTTCTGAATCATCTGAATCGGAATAATCAGATTGAGTTTGTGGGGACAATTTCAGACCTTTAGCGATGTAAGTGCTCAATTTTTCTTTAGCCGCCAAGATGAGGCCGATGAAAGGTGGAGAGGGGGCCAACGGTCTTGAAAGATATTCAGGATGATACTGGACAGCTACGTAATATGGATGGTTCTGAAGTTCCAAAATTTCCATGCGTTTCTTGTCCGTGTCCACTCCTACAAAGTGTAGACCTAATTTTTCCAACCTCTCTACATATTCAGGATTTACTTCGTATCGGTGACGATGCCGTTCTTCAATTTGCTCCACCGATTTGTACAATTGCCTAAAAAAAAATTTCCGATCACGAATATTTCTGATTAATACCAAAAAATCCCTCACCTTAGTTTCGAGTCAAACTCTTTTCTGAAAACTGTTGTACGTTTTCCTAATCTCATCGTTCCTCCCATTTCACCTGTGTTATGTTCCGGCATTTCTATTATAATCGGATGTGGAGTAGGTTCCTCGAGTTCTTCAGTAGAATTAGCCCCTTCGAGTTTGACAACATTTCTAGCGAATTCAATGACGGCAGCTTGGAAACCAAGGCAAATGCCAAGGAATGGTTTGTTATTGTCTCTGCACCATTTGCAAGCTGCAATCTTTCCTTCGAGTCCTCGTTTACCGAAACCCCCAGGAACTACTACACATTCCGCCTTGCACAAATTTCTCCAGGCATCGTGATATGCAACTGGATTTTTTAATAGCGTTTCTTTTTCCAATTCGGAAGCTTCAATGAATTTCACTGCCGTTTTATATCCCAAATGATTACTAGCATGTTGTAAGGCTTTAACAAGAGAAGCGTAAGCATCTTCCAACTCTGTATATTTTCCAACAATAACAATATTAACCTCGTACTTCAAATGTTTTATCCTTTCTACCAAACACCTCCATTTTTTCATATTCCTGTTCATCATGTGCGAAGGAATGCCAAGATTTAATCTTTCGTTCAAGTATTCCGTCATCCCGTAATTTTCCATTAAAACAGGCACTTCATAGATTGTGGATAAATCAGGAATGCTCAAGATTTGTTTTGGGTTCACATGACAGAAATTCGATATTTTTTCTTTCACACTATCTCCGAAAGGTTTCTCTGATCTGCATATTATGATGTCAGGTGATAATCCCAAACCTCTGAGTTCTTTAACGGAGGCTTGAGTAGGTTTTGTTTTGTGTTCACCTGTGCTGCGGGGTTGTGGGACTAAACTTACATGCGCCACGCATATATTATCGTTACCGACCCTGAATTGAAACTGTCTGAAGGCTTCAACAAAAGCCATACTTTCTATATCCCCAATTGTACCGCCAAGCTCAATGATGCAAACATCTGGAGTTTTACCATTTGATGAGACAGGTTTTTGGGCTACTTCTACTACCCATTCTTGGATAGCATCAGTTATATGAGGAACTACTTGCACCGTTTTCCCCAAGTATTTGTCACCCCTTCTTTCTGCATCAATTACATTTTTGTATATTTTCCCGGTTGTTATATTATTATCTCTATGAAGAGTTACGCCAAGAAATCTTTCGTAGTTGCCAAGATCTAGATCCACTTCGCCCCCATCGTCCAAGACATAGACTTCACCATGTTCATAGGGCGAAAATGTACCAGCATCAACGTTCAAGTACGGATCGATTTTTATGGATGTAACTTCAAGTCCAGAACTCTTCAAGATCGTTCCAAAGGAACTTGATATGATACCTTTTCCAACACCACTTATCACACCGCCTGTCACCAATATGTATTTCATCTTGCGTTCGTACTGATTCAATCAAATTGCTGAAACAGTGAACCACGTTGTATTTTCGCCGTAAGCGAATTCAAAAAGTGAGGTTAACTGTTTTGAGCGTTGAAAGCATAGAACTAACTTTCAAAGATCATAGAGTTGACCATTAATCTTTCCTTTTTTTTATATGTGCTTGGTTGCTAAATGCTGATCCAGTTCCAGGTTTTTCTACTGTTCAGTTTCTGATTCCAATTTACAATAATATTACGCAAAATCCTTCCCATAAACTATTTCAATATGCTTTTTAAGAATGCATAAAAAAATATCCAAATGAAAATCCATGATATTTGTTAAATATTTCTTCAAATTTTCAGAGTGGAAAATGTGCTCTGGAGAATACAAAATGGTGAATTAGATTTTCATTCCAAACTCAAAGCAATTGTTCTATTTGTTGGAACAAACAATACTGACTGTACACCTCATGAAGTTTACGAAGGAATTCTTGAAATTATCAAAAACATCAAGCAGAAATTAGGAAATGTTGCCATTATTTTACCAGTAAGTACCACCTTGATAAATTGAAGACTTTTCTGTTCTTGGTAAGATAAATTAATCAAATAGATTATTGCTAGTGAAAAAAAGGATCAGTTGCAAAGTTAACATAATTATGTATTGATTCGAATAAAATAGGTAAAACATTGGATGAAATTAAAATACTTATGGTTAATCGAAAACACCTCCAATATTATTCTTCTTGTTTTCAAAGAAATGCTCGAAAACAGTGTGCACTTCATGCGTCATATCTAAAGCCGTCATGCTCCTTCCGAATTTGGAAAAAGCCATTTTATTACATTCTCTCACTAGTTTGCAACCCGCGTAAGCAGCTATGACCGCTCTATCGTCATGAGAATCCTCGCTCTCAATGGAGACCTCTTTCGGCAAGGACCAAGCCAAAAACGTAGCGATGGCACCGGCTAACACATCTCCTTGACCCCCAGACCTCCTGCCTGAACCCGAGCCAGTCATTCTGGCCTCGAATGTCTTATCAAATATCACATCCTCTCGACCTTTTATGAGAACGGTTAAATTCGGACATAATTCGAAAAGTCTTGCAGAATTACTTCGAAAGTTTTCCATTTCTGTGTTACCTACTAACCTGGAAAATTCAACGATATTGGGTGTTAAAATCAGTTTATTCGGATAGTTCTTAATCAAGTCAATATCATTGGCAATCAGGACTAATCCGTCTGCGTCTATTACTAACGGTTTCCTCAACTTTTTGCACGAATTAATCACCTGTTTGATCACATTAAACGTAGGTTCATCTCTTCCTAATCCTGGACCTATCAGAACAACATGGAGTCTTTCCAACCAAGGTTCTATCTTAGCAGCTGCTTGATTATGGTCCAAATACGGGAGAACAATCAGCTCTGGACTGTAGGTCTTTATTACCGTAGCAGCATCTTTCATGCAAAACACATAAACTAAGTCTGCCCCAACTTTCAACGATGTAATGGCAGCGTAAAAAGGAGCTCCAGTGTATTCGAGACTTCCTCCAAATACTCCTATTCTTCCAGCTTCTCCTTTATGTTTCTCTGGAGAGAGAGACGGTGCCAACTGTTTACATTTTGTGAGGAGGCAATCTTCTTTCAGAAACTTTGGTTTAATGGACATTCTTTTGGAATCTGAATATGCACGGGAAAAAATATTGATGAAACTTTTGTTCAGTTTTTTCAGAATATGCATAACCACAGTTCGTATTTATTCAATATTTTATCTTCCACCATCATGATAGTTGAAATACTGATAAAGTGAGGTTAATTTAATCTTGACCTTGACAGCGTATCAAAAACAGTAAGCAGGAAAACAGTAAACACTATTTATTTTGAAGTTGTATTGAAAAAAAGGCTCAGAGACGTCGATTTTAATATCTTTTCAGACAATACGATAGTCTCGTCAAAGTTTAGGAATTACTGTAATCGCCTACCTATCGCTAGAAATGGTTAAAGTTTAGATATCTCAATTTTTTTTACAGACGCTCCTGCCAAGAGGACAATATCCAAACCCGTATAGAGATAGAAATGACCAAGTGAATACGTTTCTGCTGGATAAATTTTGCAATCCCGATAATGCAGATATGCTGACTCCGAATGTTCATGTGGTGAAAATACATGATAATATAGTGCAGAATGACAAAACTATTCCACATTTCATCCTACACGATTATTTGCATCTGACAAATTCAGCTTACTGGAAAATTTTCGGACCTGTTTACGATAAACTATGCGAAGTTTTGAAAAAATGATTTGTATATTTACCCATTAAACTTTTCGTGATGAGATTTGAATAATTATTGTAATTCCTATTTTGCTCTTACCTTTGGCATGTTGTGTAGAGTGCTTGGTTCTTGTGAACATTTTTAATTTATCAATAAAGAACCCAATATCTTGAAAGTTGAAAAAATTTGACGGGAATTTTATTTTGGAGCAGTGAATTTTGTTCTAGTACTGTCAAGCATATGCATTTTGGACGTCGTAGTAGAGGTAGTATTGGAGCATTCGCTCTTTCAACTCATTGTTTGTAACGCTTTTTGTTTGTTCTCCGATTGTTAACTCCCCGCTCAATTCAAAAAGTTGCATTTTCTCCATTTTCCACTTGACTTTATTCAATAAGTCGGATCTATATGAATTTTCCCGCTGGAAATGATTTAAAATAATCAACCAATAGGAGCGCTCTTAAATTCTGACATCTGCGCATAGACTTCTGAAATAAAAATCTATGAACCTCATATATTTTGGTAAACAAACAGCTGTCACTTTTGTTTATGATTCTGTGACTGTTTATGTTATCGAGCTTTCTCCCAAAGTGGATTTTTTCTTTCTTAAAAAATTATCAACCCTGAAGATTGATATGACTTCAACAATATCAATTATCAACCCATAAATTGCAACGTATCATAGTGCTCAACGAAATATCCTAACTATTTTAAGTGTTATATATAGCATCGTTATAACGACGGACATTTTTGTAAAATGGGAGGTATAGTGAGTACTGGTAAAAGTAATGAAGACTTGATAGATAATTTAGTACAAGTCGATTACATAAAGACATCTGCTGCTGAGATAGCCTTCAGGGCAGTTGATAGAGCTGAATATTTTCTACCAGAAAATAGAGCAAATGCTTATCAAGATGCTGCTTGGAAAAGTGGTCACCTACATATTTCAGCTCCCTGTATTTATAGTGAAGTAATAGAAGGGTTATGCTTAGAACCAGGCTTATCATTTTTGAATTTGGGCTCTGGTACGGGTTACTTGAGTACAGTGGTCGGCATCATATTGGGATCAGCAGGAATTAATCATGGTATTGAATTTCACGAAGATGTTGTCGAATATGCTTATAAAAAACTGGAAGACTTCAAAAGATACTCCGGTGCCATGGATGAGTTCGATTTTTGTGAACCAGTATTTGCAAGAGGTATGCATTTAATTGTTTCCATCAAATGAAAACTGATATGGGTATTGTGATATTCCATTATATTCCAGCAAATTGTCTGTGCCTTAAGGAGACCCGTTTGTACGATAGGGTTTATTGTGGAGCTGCTTGCCCAGTAGAGTACGAGCAGCACTTGAAAAATCTGATCAAAATCGGAGGTATCTTAGTGGTCCCTATTGGTGAAAATCTGATGCAATACAAGCGCATCTCTGAAACTCAATGGGAATCTAAGTCTTTGTTACCGGTTTCTTTTGCAAATTTATTGAGAGGAGACGAGACAAGTCAAGATTTGGTTAAGTTACGTAAGTATTGTTTTGAAAATCAATTACATTTTTACGTTGGGTGTTTAGTTGGTTCATCAATAGAGTTAACAAGGCTAATTCATAAGATAATTAAATGGTGGTGGACTAAGTACTATCCATTAATAGTTCTAGCTGAATTTACTGTCTCACTCAGTTTTAAAAATGTATAGTTCAAAATAGTAAACTTTTGATGACCTTCTTCCGTATGTTATTTTGATGGTTTTCGTTGCGATTTTTGTTTCGACCATTGTGACTTTCGCTACTTTAACCTCATTGTGTAGTAGAATGTACAGGAAAATGTGCCTATACCGTCCCAGAGGTGAACGTTATCGAGTCTTCGGTTTGGAAGCAGGGTAAGGATTTATTAGTTGTTGAATTTTTCTACCTTATCTTGCCGTATTCAAGTGTTAAGTCTCGTATGGTTCTGCATTGGTGTTACTTTGTTACTTTTGTAGCGCTTCTGAATTTTTAAAGCCTACCATTTGACTTTCTCTCTAGCTTTTCCAATATCCTACAACAGTTATGAAATCTCGAATTTTCATTTATTACAGGGCATTGGAGAAGTATTCTTTGTTTTTTGTATAATTAATTTTTTTGGTGAAGCATCGACGTTGTAAATGTATCTAGTTGTGTAAAGGCCAATATTTCTGAATAACAAATGCTAGGCAGATAACTTTTCATCTTGTGGTAATGATAAAGTTACTTGGGAAATGGTTTGTATATCCTCTTATTATGCACTGAGTCCCAGTGAAAACTTACAACTTTTGATTTTTTCTGTTGGCAGAATCGTTTTGAGACTTTTCAAACAAGTTGTCACATAACCTCTACTGTCATTCAATTTTGACGTTATGGGAAGTTGGATCTTACAGATTCCTCTTTTTAAAAGTTTTGATTGGGACGCGGTGTATGTGGTTAAGTTTTTTAGTGGGTAACTCATAAAATATTTAATAAAAAGTAGAGTAAATTACATTTATTCCTCATTTCTTCAAATTTGCAATTATCGTTCTTTTCTAGTCGAAATCCAGCCGCAAAGTTTACAAGCTTTAACCCGCAGTATTATACGCAGCATCCTCAGGCAGAACGTCAAAAGGGAGCTCCCTCCAGTGTCTAGGAGGCCCACGGTGAAAGAGCCCACTTTCAGGGAGGCGCTAGAGAACAGGAGGCTGATCAAAAGATACATAGTTCCAGTCCTTGACGACAGTTCGGACGAAGATCTACCAGGGGGCGGTTGGTGGGAATTGAGCAGAAACAACAACCTTTTAGGGCACCTATTCGAAGCTCTCAAACACCGAGATAGAGGATCCCGACAAGATCAATCCAGGTCCATGCTATGCAACGATGGTACGCAGACAGAGCCCGGAAGCAGCACCCACACCGAAGATGAGAGGAGACCTACGTGTTCGCAAAGTAGGGAGGTGAGATCAAATCGAAATTATCGAATTTTATTGAGTTGCTAGTTTTGTTTATTTTCGGAGTTGTTATATTAGTGAAGACTTGGAAGAAACTTCAGATTCAGGGCAGTCGCAACTGTCAATGTCTCTCTCTTTTTCTAGACATCCCATTGGTGGCATTCTTGTTGCAAACAACAACTCACTTGTCAAGTCAGAAAGATTGCTCCAATCATTTTTCAAGCTCCTTTAATTATCTTCATATTTGAGGGTGATGTAATAACTCTCTTTAGGAAAATCAGAGTTCTTTCATTGAAGAAGCTGACAGCAATGGTTGAGTAGTAGATGCCAATTTAGAGAGAGTGAAGAAATTTCAATCAATAATTAATAGCACTTCAGATTCAGTACAGTCGCAACTGTCAATTTCAGCACAAATGTCAACCTAAAAATGGCAAATTATTACTGAATTGTGGCAACTCTGTTTTTTTTTCTAGACAACTCACCTGTGAAGTCAGAAATGCACAAAAGTTTGCTTCAATCATTTTTCGAGCTTATTTAATTATCTTCATTTTTGGGGGTGATGTAATAAATCTTTTTAGGAAAATCAGAGTTCTTTCACTGAAGAAGCTGACAGCAATGGTGGAGTAGTAGTAGATACCAATTTAGAGAGTTTGAAGAAATTTCAATCAATAGCACTTTAGATTCAGGACAGTCGCAACTGTCAATGTCAGCACAAAAGTCATAACCTAAAAATTGTAACTTACTACTGAAATTTGGCAACTCTGTTCTTTTTCTAGACATCCTATTGGTGGCATTCTTGTTGCATACAACAGCTCACTTGTCAAGTCAGAAAGTGCAAAAAAGTTTGCTCCAACATTCTCAAGTCACGTCCTACTAAATCTAACAGGCCGGAAGGTTAAACGTTGCCATTGTTGCCAGCAACGTTTTCTTGTGCAATTCGCACTGTTTTTGATATAATTTCGAATTTATTTTAATTCACAATGAAATAAAGAACTGAAGGGAGGAAAACAAAACAGCTTTTCGTCTATCTGCAAATAATTTCTTAATATATGATCGCAAATAATCCAAAACTCACCACGAGTAGGTAGCTGTTTTATTGAGTTCTACAAGATTACAATCAGAATGAAAATAATTTTACTTTCTGAAGCGAATGAAGTAGGTAAATGAACACCAAAAGAGATAACAAAAATCACAAATATACCTGTCACCAAATAATTACTTGAAATTAGAAATGGGTGCGTTTACTTCGTCTCTAAATACGACTTCGATTCTCAAATTACTCAAGATCTTAAAACCCTGATGATATTTTCGGATATTATACAACTGAACAAAGTCATTTTCTTCAACGTTGGAAAAGAAGTTAAAAATTGCTGTTGAAGCCTTGATTGAATTTGTATTATTTAGTTTGGATCTTCGTTACCTTATGTTTTGATTGACAAGAGAAAAGATGTTACTGTCATATTACCTCTAGAAAACTCTGAAAGAAGGAAATCGGGTTTTATTGACGAGTTTGAGACAAAAAGGTAGCTTGGCAATAACAATTGCCTTGTCTCTGAAATGAACTCAAAAGTCGGAAAATCGGTCTTATCTTGTTTGTCCCAGTCGGTGTAAACATTGTCACAAAGGACAACTAACTTTTGTCTCTGTTCCTCAGGATCGGTTCTTTTCAGAGTAACTGAAGACTTCATTTAACTCGATCGATTTGGAAAAATTGAAGGAAATGCATCATCAGTAAATTTAGGAATTTTTCGGGGTATATTAATGACTGAACCTTAGGAGGAAATCAAAGATTTCCAAACGAAATTTCAATAAATATTAAAATGAAAAACCTTCCTGTTTATAATCCTTCCAGATGTGAACATTAAAAGTCGAAAAATTCAATCACAAACCCGATACACACTTTTCTTGCAATTGCAACACTTATTTTCACTA
The DNA here is from genome assembly GCA_038502775.1 of Hippodamia convergens. Taxonomy (NCBI): domain Eukaryota; kingdom Metazoa; phylum Arthropoda; class Insecta; order Coleoptera; family Coccinellidae; genus Hippodamia; species Hippodamia convergens. Next base: position 12,628,603 of record CM076612.1, read on the forward strand.
TATTTGTTGATTGAATAACCGACCACACGAACACGAAAAAAGTACAAACCTTTTTACACGTTTTCCGGTGTTACGTTTCACACCAGAACTGCAAGTGCAAAATCGTAACACTTCTAGCCTGGTACAACCCTTTGTGTGGGTTCCGGCAACGTCGCATTTTAAAGCAACATTCTGGCCTGTTGAATATCGTAGGTCGCGTTCAAGCTTATTTAATTATCTTCATTTTTGGGAGTGATGTGATAACTCTCTTCAGGAAAATCAGAGTTCTTTCACTGTCAAGTCAGAAATGCACAAAAGTTTGCTCCAATCATTTTTCGAGCTTATTTAATTATCGTCATTTTTGGGAGTGATGTAATAAATGTCTTTAGGAAAATCAGAGTTCTTTCACTGAAGAAGCTGACAGTGATGGTGGGGTAGTAGTAGATGCCAATTTAGAGAGAGAAATGGATGAAGAAATGAATGAGAATCCAAATGCCACCTCAGCTTCCATGGTAGCCAATGATGGATCAGTATGCAGTTCCATATCATATCAAGACCATAAAAGACAATCCAATTTGAGCAATTCTGGGTATGATCAATATTCATTCTCACTCAAGAGTATTCGTTGCTATCAACAATAGAAAAGTGACTGATAATATTCTTTCAGGTGGGCTGAAAGTTCAGAATCGGAAGCCACAAGCTCAAACCAGTCGAGAAGCACATACGATAGGAAGAAAATCGACAGCGGCATCGGGGACGAAAACGAAATTTGGAGGTTTCGGACAACGAGGCTGAAAGAGGGAATTGCATGAACGAACTGAACGGTTACTACAGCAGAACGCACGTTTCTGCTAGCGACGAGGAACAGTCGAGGAGTGCGAAAAGGTCTAGCAGGCAGGGCGGTTCTAGGAGTGTAAAATGGCGCAGGGTCGCCTCCGAGCCAAATTTGTCGACAGATTCAGAAAGCGACGATGATCAGATCAAAACAGAAAGGAGGATGTACAAAAGCCGGTTCTCGGTTCCAATGAAAAAGAAGATCCAACAATTACCTTTGCCGCAAGTTCTGAAGAGCTATATTAATTTAAATAGAGATTTTTGAAACGGGATTATGTAATCATTCTCATATTTACGTATTTTAGATTAGTGTATATCTTATTCATGAAATAAAAAGATTTCGTTTCATTCGATCCTTATGAATGGAGAATATGATACAGTTATTGGATTATTAGTACATAAATATTATTTTCAGTTATGTAATTTTTCTTATAACAATTCCCAATATTCAAAACTTTTCTCATTTTTGTATGGAATTAAAACATTCAGTTGATTCAAATTTTGAGTTTGAATGCGATCTCAAAACTAGACTGTGCAAAAAAATTAATGCACATTATGGAAATCTCAAATATATTCTACAACTGAAGGTGTTCTCAATGATAATTATTTTTATCAGAATTATGCATCGGAATGTTATCCACTTTCGACGCTTTTCTTCAATACAGATGTTTTTTCCCAGCAGGAATAAAAAAAGATGATATTATGAGATTTTGAATGTATTGCCTCCATTCTAAAATCAGTTGTTCTCGATCAATTCTAGTGATCAATAGTTTTTCTTTCGTTTGATTTTCTACACTCGATCGCTATGCAACGCGAAACACGCAATTTGACCCAAGCGGTAGTTTTGCAAGAAGAAGGGTGGACATTCACAAGAATTGCAGAAAGGTTTGGAGTTTCCCATACAAGTGTGTCCAGAATGTTGCAGCGATTCAGGGACACAGGTATGAATGTCCGAAGACCAGGACAGGGTAGACCACAGGTAACAACTGCCATTCAAGAACGTTACTTGGGAGTTTTTTCGTTGAGACAACGGTTTGCAACCGCTCGCCTCCTTCAAAATCAGCTTGAGCAAACTCATGGGGTGCAAATTAGCACTCAGACAATAAGAAATTGCCTCAGAGAATATGATTAAGGCCTCGTGTAGCGGCAAGAGGCCCAGCTCTTACCCCAGCCCATCGAAGGGCGCGTTTGGATTTTGCGAGAGAGCCGATTGGGAAAGAGTTCTCTTCACAGATGAGTCTAGATTCTGCCCCTACCATTGTGATCGACGTTCCCTTGTATACAGACGTCCACATGAAAGATATGCTCAGTGCAATTTCCTGAATAGTACTGGTTTCGGGGGAGGATTGATGGGGTGGAATATCTTTGACTGCTCGCACAGACCTAGTGGTCGTTGATAATGGAGCTATGAATGCTGATAAGTATATAGAGAACATTCTTGAAGAGCATGTAGCGCCATTTGCCCCATAAATTGGTGAAAATTTCATTTTTATGGACGATAATGGCAGACCCCATCGTGCGTGCGCGCATCGTTCAGGAGTACCTTGAAGAGATTGAAGTCTCTCGATTGGAATGGCCAGCAAGAAGTCCAGATCTCAATCTGATTGAGCAGGTTTAGGACAACCTCAATATAAGGCTGAGAAGTTGAGAAAATCATCCAGCTACTCTTAATGACTTAGGAATCCAACTCAGAGAAATCTGGGAAGGATTAGATAAGAACATTTCAAGATCACTCATTTTGAGTATGAACCGTCGTTGCCGCGCTGTAATTAACGCAAGGGGTGGAAATACGAAGTATTAAATCACTTTATTATTTTGAAAATTGTTCATTTCTCTTCTTTCACATAAGATTCGGAGAAATCCTGCATTTTTCTTCCATTCAATGTGTCTTGTTTGGTTCAAAATCTTCCCGAGAGAACATAAAAAATAAGTTATAAAGTCAATGTAGAGTTAACTTTCATTAAAATTGAGATTTTGAGAATGTGCGTTAATTCTTTTGCGAAGTGTAAATTATAAATGCAATTTGTATGAAAAATATATTCTTTCCTTACTATACAAAATTTTTCATATAATCAACAGTTGATCTTTCTTTATTCCTTTACTACACTCTTTAAAACTTGAAGAAGACTTTATATTCAAGTGTCCACGTTTCTTTTGGAAATAAAATTACAATCGAAGGGTAAACAAAAAGATTTTATACAAAATATTCAACATTTATTTTTCTTCAGTAACGTAATCACTTTTATACAATTAATAAGTTTTGTTCCTTCTAAAAAGGTATATCTACCAAATCTATGATCCCTACTCAAACTAACAACCAACTTATCCCCATTTGACGTGAACGCCATGCTGTTTACAAAACCAATTTGGGGAATATCAAACAAATGCTCGATTTTTTTGAAATTTGCTGTCAATTTCCACAATTTAACTTCTCCATTATATGAACCGGATGCGAACAAGTCTGTATTAACCAAAGTTGCGATACTACAAATCCAATTCGGTTGTTGGTTCAAGCTGTCTTTACCATGAGCGTCTTTGATTGTGAATAGAGGTTTTTTCTTCATGAAGCTCCACAAGCAAATTTGTCCGTCTTCCCCGCCAGAAATGAAGTGTTCTTCGTTGATTAATCTTACGATATCTATACAGCCTGAATGTCCGTTATAAATTAGTTGGGATTCTTCAGGGATTTTCCAAATGCGTATTGTTCCATCTCTACTTCCCGACGTTATCACCCTTTCTTTGAACAAAGAGTCGATTGAGGAAATAATGTCTTGGTGACCGAATAAAGTCTCGATGTATATCATTTCATCGAGATTCCACGCTTTCACAGTTCTATCTGCACCGCAAGAGTATAAAGTATGGGAGTTTTTCCTGAAAGTGACTCCTGTTACTTTTTTACTGTGTCCACTGAAAGCTTTCAGAAACGAAAAATCTTTGGCAGACCAGATTTTTATCTCACATGATTCGTCTCCAACAGCCAAATATTTGTCATCGAAAGATATAGCGATTGAAGTTATCCTGCTGCTATGTCCCATCACCTCATCAGATTTATGTTTCACGAAAGGGATAATATTGTCTTTTTTCTTCAGTTCAATGTTCCACTTCACTACCACACCATCTTTGCTTCCAGTAAAAAGGTATTTATTGTCGGAAGATAGACATAGGCAAGTAATTGAATTCCTCTGTTCTCGACATTTTAACGTATCTATCTTTTCTATTTTATCTTCTCTATAGTTTTCTGCTACAGAACTTCTAAATTTTCCAATTTCTTTGAGGTAATCTTCATTCAATCTTTTTGAAATTATACTTTTATCAACTTCTTCGTCCTTACCCAATTTCTCTTTTTCTATTTGCTCTATTTCCTGTAAATATAATTTGGCCAATCTGAGTTTCTTGTCTTGTGGGGATTCATCATCATCTTCAGAATTTGAATCAACTATATTTCCATTCAACCCAGTTCCCTCATCTTCACTAGTCGTTATTTCGTCGTCACTTTTCTCGTTCAATTTTCTCTTCTTGTTCTGGCCATGATCATTTTTTTTGACACGTTTGTTGTTTTTTTTCTTTTTCGACTTATCGTTTATGAAAAATGGCATGTTTGAACTTATTTCACCTATTTACAGAACTGAAACATTTAACAATATTTGAACCTCACTCACTGATGATTATATAGGTTATTTGAAACCTTAACCTGCAAATAATCTGAAGTTGCAGCTACTTTCTTCTTCTTCCTCTTTTTTTCACTCAGCTTTGTTTGATTGGTATAAATTTACCAAATATTAGTTTTATTTAGTTTTTATAATGTACATTGAAATCCCAACAGTAAATTTGAATACACTTTAACTAATTTATACATAAAAAATTCTCTTTATCATAACATTCACAGAGTGTTATGACAAGCATAAAAAATATAAACAAATACCGAAGTAGAGTTGACAATTTTTTAAATAGAACATTAGAAGTGAATGAAATAGAATATTAGAACTGAATTCCAAAAATTATTAGATATTGTTTTTGTATTTATTTCCATTTGATCACGATGCAGTACGACGAAATTAAAGAAGTTACTGTAGTAAGTGAAAAATCTGTACATGTGTTGAATATGAATTAATTCAATTATTTACATTGTAGACCAACAAACTGAGACAAAATGCTGATTTGAATGACTTGGATTCGGCACTTGAAGAATTGGGAATGCTGGCTACTTCAACCAATTCTAGAAATGAATATATGAGAGAAATTTCTTCGCATCCATGCACAAGTTCTTTGAAAATAAACACAAAATACATTAGCAATGTAATGATAGCTTGTGGAAGTTACAAAACTAAAACACATAGTAGGTTTAAACCCTATATTAAAAGGGCACGAAATAGAACCAAGTCAGAAAACAGCGACAGTGAAAGCATTGGTATTATACACCAAATGTTGAACGACTCTATAAAGGGTATTGAGGACTTCACAGAGCTAAAAAAAGCGAAATCCCTTGAAAGTATAGTGAGTGAAAACAATGAACAAGTTGATTTCAACAAGATTTGTTTTGATAACATGCCAGAGTTGGAAACAGTCAGTGAGTGCATTCAGAATTTGAAATTTAGTGAATAAATTGTTTTGTTATGTCTTTATGCAGATGAAGTCAGATCTGTTTTTGTTTGTTGACTTGAATCATTGGCAAGGATGTAATTAATCATTTGATTTTCAACTGGAAGTTATTGGTGTATTTATATTCTCACCCCATGAATAATGAGAATTACAGTATTTAGTTAATAAATATCTACATCCACAACTGACAAAGATCCAGAAAAATGTATTACAAATTATATAAATTATTATTCAAGTATAGCTGAAAATGTGGGAACATTTTCATTGGTTTTATTGACATTCAATAGTTCTAGGAGCAAGATTTATTTCATTTGAAAAAAATGTAATGATAGAAGCACTAAATAATGTAAACCCTACTTGGAGATATAGAGCTAAAAATATTCATACCAATTGTTTTCTTTCTTTCGAAATTGTTTTGTGTTTATTATACACTTGCATATTATTAATTTAGTGAAAAAATATTCCGAACCTTGATTCTATATGTGTATTTATTGATTAGTGACTTGATCATTGTGTAAAAAGAAGACAATTAAATTTCTTTTTGTTTGTTGAAGAATTGTTTTATTTTCTGGTATTACATCAAATATACATAAAATCCTGTAAACCCCAACAACTAAATAGTTTGATTTAGTTTATTCATAGAACATCCTTCTTTCACTAAAAGATTTGCAGTGGAATCTTTTGATTTAATTCCCCTATATAAATTGGATGCTCGTTTCCAATTTGATGGTTAGGATGTACAAATTTTTTTTTCATTTCATATTTTTATCCTACCATCGTTCGTTTTCTGCCTCTAGCTCTTACTTCCTCATATTTTGCAAGTATTTCTTTGAAATTTGAATTTTCTTTTTTATATCCACTGAGAATATCAGCAAACATTTCAGTAGCTGAACTGTGGGTACTGATAAGAGCTCTTTCTAATACATATAAATCTACTCCCTTATCTTCAGTACTAGATTCTAAATGTGCCAAACCAAAATCTATCAAAACCAAATCTATATTTTCCATTGTTAATTGTTCGTTATCAGCTTTAATCAGAAGTATATTTGATGTTGTTAAGTCTCCATGAATGATATTATTTACATGCATTTTGGCTATTAATTGTCCTATTCTCAATGATAACTTTTTCAGCGATTCTGCACACGAACACTTTTCTATAAAATCTTTGACAGTAACGTGATTCTCGAAATATTCGAGAAATATTATTTTTCTGTTATAATCGACTAAATACAACATAGGTGTCCTAATGCCTGCAGCCTTACAACGTACTATAGCTCGACTTTCTGCTCTCATTCTTTCCATTGATATTAAATTGTCCAGGTCTGGATGTCTGTAATTTTTTGAGAACCTTTCTTTTGCTAATGTTGGTTTTCCTAAATAAATTCCTTTATAGATTTTGGCTTCAGCTCCTTGTTTGAAAAGTTCAAAATTTTTCAAAACCATGTTTACGATTTGTGACCTTTACGTGCTAGTTTATAGGTTAGTTTCTTGAGCTGTCATCCATATTCATAGAATATAGAATTACTAAAAGGCTAAGGTCCGTTTATATCCTACTTTGGGAACGGAACATACCCATCTGTGTCGTCTGTCATTGAAATTTCGGCTGTGTTTACCGACTGGTTGTCAATATGTCAGTATTTTCTTAATAAGAAATGGCGATGTTAAAATAAATCAAAGTATATTTATAATTCCAATCAATCTACAATGGAAAATAAAACGGGCAATAGTTGGGAAAACGATGATGGAACGATTTCGATTGTTAAAACCGAGATAGAGGATTACGAACCAGCCGAACAAGAGAATGGAGAATATGAGTAGGTTACTTCTAGTAGAAGTAAATAAAAATGTTTTCCAGTTCATATTAATTGTCTAAATATTATAGCTTCAGGATATTTTCTGGATAAATTGAAATAAGAAGTTTTTTATACAATTCTTGATGATTTTTGCTTACATTATAAATGTATTGATTTTGTTAGTGTCCCTCAATCTAAATTTGAGACTTGTCTGTGAAAAATATCAAGAAATCAGGTTTAATCGACAATAAATCCGTTTCAACATCGATGCACTTGCTCCGTTTGTTCGATTGTTCCTCATAATCATTAAAACCATCATTAATATGTTTTAGAAATTATGGAACTTTCAACGATCAATACGAACAGGGCGAAACGAATTTCGAAGAGGCATTCGTGCCCAAACAGGAGCACATCGACCCCGAAGGGCAGTATGCTGATTGCGGATTGGAAGGTTATGACAATCAGGACTATGCTGAAGATAATTTCCAGGAAACATCGTCCACTGTGGGCGATGTTGATAATTGGCCTCTCTTGCAAGGGTAAGATTCTTTAATCAGACTATAATGGTTTCTAAACTACTTAATGGATGAATTCAGAATCTAAAAATTAATTGGAATTATTAAATCTGTGTGCATTTTTATTAATTTCTTCTCACTTGAGTATTTACTTGTTTTGTTTTTTCTGTAGCAACGTTGAATTTTTCAGCAACTAAGTAAGATGAACGTAATGTCTGAAATTGTTTTTTCTCATGCTAGTTTGAGAATTCCAGAATGTTATGTTTTTACATGTTTGTATGGATCCCCCTGTTTTCCAAAAAGTATTGTCATTTTCACTCTAATACCTCCGGATAATCTAAAACTGTATTGAGTCAACAACTTTTATATCATGTATTGAAAATAAAAGTTGTAGCTTTCGAATCAAATGTCTCAGTTTATTCAACAATATCAAATTTATGCCAAGAAATATTTTACCTTCAAAAGTTAAAGGAAAAGGACAAATAGATCTTTTAACTATAAAAACACTATTGTTTTTGTTCTCTTCAAAATAGCAAAACATTGCACTCACTTAGGTATATTATTTATGTAGCATTAGAACTCGAATATCATTGAGAATTTTTCAACAAATCATATTTCTCAATGTTCAAAATGAATGGTTTATTATTAGATGATAATACTCTTGTTTTTTCAGAGTTCAAGAAAGTTTTTTCATTGAAAATCGCTGTTCACATTATCACAAAATTTTTCTAAGAAATAACTCTGTTGATTTTATATACTTATATTTTCACCTGGTTTTATTTGATGAATAATTTTGATGTCAAGTCTTCAAAATCCCATATCAAGCTTTGGATAAAATTTAACCAAGATACTCGAGTCATCTTTGCTATCAAACACTTAAAAGTTAGAGTTGATGGATTTTCTTTCCAGATTCAGTCTAGCAGACGCAGATCAACACTTCATGAACCAACCAGGAACATCGGATATAAGCGATTTTGCAGACAAACGCGAGGCGAAGTTGTTCCCTTGCAATTATTGCGACTACGTGGGGACCCACCCGAAACTTCTCACCTCTCACATGAATAACCGTCACATCAAATCCGTCGTGTATCAGTGTCCCCACTGTCCGTACAGTTCGACCATCGCCCGCAGCACCAAAGATCACATTCAGTGCAAGCATTTCAATGAGGACGACGAAAAACCGATCATAAAAAGGAAATGCGAATTTTGCGATTACTGTGCGACTAACGCTACAGCTTTGAAGAATCACATGAACAAACACACGAAGGAAATAAAGCATCAGTGTTCGTTCTGCGATTTTAACACTCTTTGGGAGGGGTATCTTAAGATGCATATAAGGAGGAAACATGGGGATCAATCTGCCGATTCGGGAAATGCGAAAGAGTATCCTTGTCAGTATTGCGATTACAAAGCGGCCACTCCGAGCACTTTGAAACTGCACACCAACAAGCATACCAGGGAACAGGAACACCAATGCCCCTACTGCCCGTACAAGACAGTCTGGACGACTTACATAAAATTGCACATTAAAAACAAGCATTTCAAGGAGGAGAAGTCCCCATCTGCCAAAGAGCATCCTTGTAGTTTCTGCGATTACAAAGCGAAAAATTCGACCCTTCTACGACAACACACGAATAAACACACCCGAGAAAAGGTGCACCAGTGTCCGCACTGCCCGTTCAACACTTTATGGGTGACCTACATGAAACTCCATATTAAACGAAAGCATACGGAAAACAACGAAACAGACGGTGCGGAAAAGAAGGATTTTCAATGCCAATACTGCCCATACAAAGCGATAAGCTTGAGCCACTTGAAAATCCACGAGAACAAACACACTAAAGCTATCGAATACAAGTGTAATGAATGCGATTTCAAGACTACTTGGTACGGCTACTTGAAGTTCCACATCAAAAGGAAACATTCTGTGAAGGGGGTAAAGGAAGAGGATGAAAAGGCCAAATCGAGCTTCCCTTGCAGCTTCTGCCCGTATAAAGCCATAAATTTAAGCACACTGAAAGTTCACCAGAACAAACACACAAGGGAAAACATCTACAACTGCCCCCACTGTGAATTCAAGACGACTTGGAGAGCATACATTAAGAGTCACATTCAGAAACACAACGCAGACAATTTCAAAACCAGGAAGCAGGGGGATGCTTCCGTCAAATCCTTCCCTTGTCAGTATTGCAACTACGTGGCCACCCAGATGGGGTCGTTAAAACTCCACGTTAATTCCAAACATACCCGAGAAAACATGCATAAATGCCCGGAATGCGACTACGAATGCGCTGTGTACGGAAACTTAAGGATGCATATTCGACGTAAGCACGGTTTGAAGCCTGACGAAGATGGTAAGTACCACTGTAAGGAATGCGAGTTCACATCGGAGAGTGCCGTAGAAATCAAGAGTCATTTGAGTGAAAAGCACGACTTAAAGATCGAAATCGATGATATAAAGAAAGACGACGAGAAAGTTTACTCTTGCCAGTATTGTTCGTACACCACTCTCTACCAGCAGGTAATGAAGAAACATATTAACAAGCATACAAGGCAGAACGTAATAAAATGTCCACATTGCACTTATTCCACCGTTTGGAACCACTACATGAAAGTCCATATCAAAAGACATAACGAACCGAAAACATTAACCGGGAGGCAGAGAAGCACCAAGCCTAATACCGATCAAAGCAGGCTGTTCCCTTGCCAATATTGCGATCACCGCAGCCTCTCCTTCAGCAGCTTAAGAGACCACATAAACTCCGTTCACACCCGTGAAATAATCCACAAATGTCCCTACTGCGACCACAAATGCACCTTAAAAGGCAACCTTAAAGGTCACATTCGTAGGAAGCACCCTGCCGAATTCATCGAGCAAGAGAAGAAGTATCAATGCGAGCATTGCGATTTCAAAACTTCCGAACGAAGAATATACAAGATTCACTTGAAGAAAGAACACAACATCGATGACGCTAAGATAAAAGCCGAGAACGGAGAATATAAGTGTCAATTTTGTGAGTATAAAGCCCGGAGTTTGTACACTTTGAAAATTCATCGTCATAAGCATACTAAAGAGAATGCTTATCGTTGTCCTCAATGCGAATTCGCCACAAAGTGGCCCAATTACCTCAGGAAGCATATAAAGCAACACAGTCTAGGAAAATGCCAAGTGTTTTGCTTATATTGCGATTACAAGGGTTGCTCTACGTTCAGACTGAGGAAACATATAGAAAGTCTTCACAAAGTCGATGATTACTACCCGTGCCCCAAACCGAACTGTGAATTCAGAACAATCCATTACACCAGTTTGAGGATGCACTTGAAGGGTAGTATCCACGCCTCAGGCGTCCCAAGGTCACACATGTCAATCAGCCGTAACTTCTCATACAAATACAAACCCAACGAAGGGAGATATTTCGCATGCGACTATTGCGAATATGCCTCAAAAACCCAAGGAAACCTAGACAAACACATAGAAAACAAACACGAGAAGAAAGCCATGAAGTGCGGATTGTGCAACTACCGAACACCCTCGAAGAACTACCTAAACAGACACTACAAATTGAGACATTCGAATCTTAAGGAACCAGAAAACGTGAAGGAAGAAACGGAAAACCCGAAAGAAGAAACAGAACAGAATGTTGTTGATCCCAAGGAAGATCGAGAAACACCGGAAGATTTGGTCGATTCGAAATCTTCCAAATTGGATGAAGAAAACGATAAAGTTTCGATGGAAGAACAGAACGAATCCGCTGAAAATGTAAGCAATGATGAGGCTTCGGTAATGTTGAACCGTTCGAAAAGAAAAAGAAGCTTCATCCCATATTACGTAGAAGATAGCGATGAGGAGGAAAATGAATTAATATGCGAAGATTTTCTCGAAGTGGAACTTGGAAACAACGATAAACCAGGAGAGTTTGAGTTCGATAAAGAACATACTGAAATAAGTCTACCAGAGTTGAATTCCAGAGATTTACAACCAGTTGAGAATTCTAATTCTACCAACAATGATAATGACCTACTTACATGTATAAAAATTGAGGTAGAAGAGGATGACGTTACATCTTCGCAAGATGGTTCACTTGTCCCCAATAATATCGCACCGAGACAAACTAGATTGATGAAACTTGAAAGTGTAGAAAAGAAAATTTCGAATCTCGTTAAAAAAAATGGGCTTACACGCGCAAATAAAGCAAGTAACTCTAAAATTATAACCAAGGGAAAAACAAAGGTTGCGCAAAGAATGAACGGAAGAAGAAAAATTATAATAAAAAAAACAGTGAAGAAAAATAACAAAGTAAACAATTTAAACAAAGATGAAGGGTGTTTAGATAATGCAATCCTAGAAGTGAAACAAGAACCTGTTGAAGATTTTCAGACAGATGAAAATACTGCACAAGGAGAAACCTTCACCAGTACTAACTTAAGTATAAAAGTAGAACAAGATGAATTGAATGTCAATTCCTTGGAAAATCATTCTCACATTGAAACTTTGGAACAGTCATTGTCGAATAATGATAGCAATGATAAGGGTTTAAACGATGCCATAGGTTTGCAGAAAGAAGATGTTCTGGAAAAAAATGCAATCAGTACTGTGTCAGAAAATAAAGAAGATTGCATTGAGGACAAAACCCAATGATAAAATGAAACACAAATGCTGAAATTAAAGTAGAAGTTTGATAACAATGAAAATTAATGAAAATTACGATGAAGAAAGATAAACTTTAAGCCAAGAAGCTACACTAAGAAACACAAGAAATTCTTTTAAGTTTAGGAGATAGAGATGTATAAATTTATTACATTATTTCATCATAATGATGAGTATGAGACATCCTGTTCTTCAGTTGATGTACAAAGCATAGGATCGTAAGGTTATTTAGGTAGTAGGTATTGAATTTTTCGATTGATATTGTACATTGGAAAATTCCAACAAGCGTATATTTCATGTACGATTCAAATATGTCTGGTTGAATTGTGTTTTTACTCGTGTATTCGAATAATGATTATTCATTGATTAGAGAGGCGATGAAAATATATATTTCGATTGGTAAATGTTAATGTACATAATCTCATTACCCTTGAAATTTTAGGTTAAAAATATATACAGTTGTTCAAAAACTCGAAGGTAAGATTAATTAATTTTTTGCTTCGAATTTTTCTGGTATACAACTTTGTCTGCATCTATTTCAACGAAATTAAAATGCTAATGTTGATCAAATCAAGAAACCCTGAATTTCTTTTTAAACTGTCTTGAAGTACTATAAAAAAGTATAGCTCATCTTCGGTTTTTGGGATACTTGTATATAGGACTTGATGGTTGTTTTGAAGGAAAATTGTTGTCAACTTGAAGTTTAATATTTTGTATTCTACATATTCAGTTGACTAAAAAATACAAAGGGAAAATTGAGGTTAAAGTATATAAGGCAAATGTGTGAATGTTTTTATTTATTATATGATTAGTTCAATCATCATTAATTTGTCAAGAAATATGAATTTCTTTCTTAACTTAATTAATTCCTGCGCATTTATATTTATATTGTCTGAAATCCTATGGAATTCAGTAGACTGTGGAAACTAGATGTATACAGGCATATTGAGGTTTATTATTTAGATAAGTTATGTCAGTTTTATGTCTCGTTTTTAAAATTCTATTTTTAATATTTTGGCCTATTTATTGTTCCTTCTTGAAGATGTTTTAAAATGCGATATAATATACACCTAACCACATAAATTATTATGTAGATGTGCACAGCTTCAACTTCTCTATTCGTTACATTTTATTGTGTTATTTATTAGCAATTATTGTTTTGTGCAATATTAAGTCTTTGATTTAAATGCTGTTTCATTGGGCCAATAGTAAATCGCAATTTTCTCTTGATTGTACTATCGGAAACCACAATTTTTATAATTTATCTCTGATGTACATATTGAATGAATGCTTTGTTAATGTTAAGGATATATAATTAAAATAATGAAAGAGTTTTTTTTCTTTCGTACCATCCCTCACTTAGTATATAAGTCTCATAAAATGCTGGACATAAAAATACCTGTGTGCTCCCCTCAAAGAAAATTTTTTGGACAGGTATAGTGTCAAACTGAAGAAAATTATAAAAAAAAACTAGACATTAAATAGATCTCGATTCGTCAAGACAAAATAAGCAATGAATATAAATCAATATTCATTGATTTCAGAAGAAATTAAAAAATAAATTCAGACTGGAAAATGGGAATATACAGAAAATTAGACTGAAAAAAGTTTGGGATAAAAATATAAGCAGCGGATAAAAAATAAATGTGTGTACGCCCTAGTACTTTTTTGAATTTGAATTAATAATAAGGAAAACGGGTATTTCCGTTCATTAGCTCTCTTTAATTTAACGATTAGTTCCAATTCTTTTCGTAGATTGTCATGGAGCTTGTACGACACTGTATACGCCTTTCTAATGTATTCAGATTTGTCGCATTTACATGATCATCTTCGTCCATTAATAATTCAACGAATTGAATGTTGCGAGTCAAATTCAAGATTAATAAGGTTTTATTATTGTCGAAAAAGTGAACTAATTTTTCGGCCACTGTATTTATTAATTTTACTTTTCGTTCGCTCATGGTGGCGTTCATCCTTGCACCATATTCATTGTTTTGTGAGGTACAACATGGGAAGTTGTAATCGTGAATCGAGAAAATTGAGCAGGAAGACAATGGGTTCCGTTAAATTCGTGAGGAAAAAGAAATTTCTTAACTGCCACGGAAGTTGCCATAAAAATTTTTGCAAAGTCCTAATTGTCGCTTATTTGGTCGAAAAATCGAACTGGTTCCTTTTCAAGAGAAATAATCGATGCTCGAGATCGCTGGACATCTTTATAAGGTGAGTTTGTAAAGATTATTGATGACGATTTGGAAATTGTGATTTTTTACTTGCATTTTTGAAAGAATAAGCCGGTAGATGGTAGATATCTTTGCCATTTAAACTGCACTAATACGTGGTTGCAAGAATGGACGTGGAAGGTTTTGTCGAAGAAGAGATGGCAGAATTGTATGAAAGAAGTGGGGGAGACAATTTGAGAGCGAAAGAAGACTCCCTTGTTCTTTACCCAACTTTCGTTCATTGAAATCCCAAGGAGGGATCCAACGCCATCCCTGAGAGCTTTAGCTGTTACCCCATGAGGATCCAATAATGACTTCTCCATGTGAATGGTTTTTGGTTCAGCCAGCTTTGGATACTTGCACTCAAATTTCATCTGCTGACTTTCCCATGCGGTACAGATAAGATATTTGTATCTTGTATCGATAGTGTTGAGTCAGGAGACCTACGCATCACCTGAAGCTCACCTCGTAGCAGTTTTTCAAGCTTCCTGGCGTAGGACAGGGTGAATATCATAAATATTTTTGCCTGGGCAAGTCTAGGAGTATTTCTCCAGAGAGTTATACTATTTTTCGTTGCCATTATGTCTTTTCCTAGCCTTCAGAAAGGTTTAGGTCCAGCAGGCATCAGCCTAGATGCTCTCCTTGCGAGTTCCTTTAATACCTCAATGCCTTGGTTCACACACTTCATTGCCTTTCGCTAGTAGCTTTATGACAGTAGAAAAAGAGGGGTTCACTTCTAAGGGGTTTAAAGACCCCTAATTTAGGACCTTATACCATATACCCCAATTGCAATGGTGCCCAAAGACTGCTATAGATCTCTAGTAAACAAACAAACGCGTATTTTCAAATCTTGATGAAGTTCCTCCATTATTATTGTCGAGTCTCAATGAAAATTTAAAACACCTCGGAGACTATAATTCTCGAATAATTTCTAAGGAAACTCAAGCCTCAGGCCTAGAAATTATGGTCCATTTCAGCTGTGAAATCTACAATCGTCAAACAATTAATTGATGATGAATTTGAATAATTTTTTCAAGACATTGTGACACATGCAACTTGCTGGTGCTTTTATTTAATCCTAAAGATGAACCTTGGACTTGGCAAGCTGATTTGGACTTTCCTAGGCGATGAGCGATACAATAGCATATTTATAATTGTAGTTTCTTCGGTGCAATGTACCATCTCAGGATGCACCGGACATATGGCCAGCGGGTACCAACCAATTATTGATCAAATCCTTCGAGCCTCCAACCTTGAGAATGTATCTAAATATTATAATGATGATCCTCCATGAGGAGGTTCTGTTGTTTCCGCAAATAAGAAAAAAAGCACGTAGCTCACCGACTACAATACTGTTTTGATTATGCGAGCTCGTCCCAGTTAGTTGGCACACATTCTCAATGTCATTGGCATGGTCGGACCAAGCGAACTGTACGATATCTCTGATGGGAGTCGAGAGTGTGTATACCTGCATCCGAAGAAAGTGCTTCTTGGGAACCACTGACGTTGTACGTGAAGGAGACTGGACTGAACGCTAGAGATCAAAATATAGAGCCCCCAAACGTAACCTTCAAAACATACAATTTGAATTTGGTCAATCAAATTTCGAAGAGTTAGTTTGAAATTGGTGCGGCGATGGAAATATTGAAGAAAATTATAGATTTTTAAGGTAAACGGTCTGTGGATTTATGAAAGGGCAATTTAAAATAAGAAGGAAAAGTAATCAGTAGACTCCTTTTGAAAATATTGCACGTTTTCCATTCAGATTGCCAAATCTTTTCAACGATTTTGATTAACTTGAGACAAGAGTTGAACCAAGAATCTTTGGGATGTATTTGACTTCAATCTTGGAGTCTTATTGTCAGAATAAAAATGACAATGAGGATGTGGATAATTTGGATGAAGATGAGGATTTAAATTAAGTAGAAGAACTCTGTCACAGTATAAAACTCATTATACCTATAAGGATATGATGCTAGATAAATGTAACAAATGTCTTCCTTGTGAAGAATTGAATATTTTGCTCATTGAAAAACTATGATCCCCATCAGTCCATGTTGAGTTGTCTTTTTCAGTTGCATAGATATCCTTAAATTTGAGTGTACCTATTCCTGAAACTGTGGATTCTTATGGAAGTTATATTTTTCGTTTTGTGATTGTCAGTACTGACCTCAGATCCCCTCCATTGTCGAATCAAATCAATTCAAATTCCGCAATCTGTAAAATTTCGTAAGTCACACCAACTGCCAAGATACAATACAAAAGTAACTGATCTGAATATTATTTGAATTTCGAGAGTATTTCACAAAATTCGACTGAAATAGAGAAAATATCGTTGCAGAAGGTCAACATGTAATCAATAAATTTTACCATGAAAATTGTGCTATAATGAAATATTCTCGAACGATTTATTTTAACAAGATGTTACAGAATGAACAGATTTGCTAAAGAACTCTCAAAACCGATTTTTCTAGGTCAAGAGAGTAAAACTGTGTTGGATGTTAGTTTAAACTATGAAGATTTTGTTGTTAGTTTGTTTGTCTTTACATAACTTCGGAACGATATGTCCAATTTTGATAGGAATTTCACTATATGTAGTGAATTAATTGGAATAAGAGTAAGACGTATTATACAAGCTACACGTGGGTTTTACTATGATGAAGCATCATTTATGAATGAAATTACATTTTTTCGACCAGAAAATATCTGTTGCAGTAGGTAGGAATATTAACTAGATTAACAGGACAATTGTTTTTCGTGTTTCATCTTTTGTGTTTCTTCTCTGAACTGTAGGACTACGTAATGGCGAGAAATGGAACTTTATCTGGGGGCATTTTCTAGAAGTGTTTCGTCGTATTTTTGAACCCTCATAACTTGAGTTTGGAATACGGTTGATGAACAAAATTTTCAGGATATAATTCCAGTACTGAACTTATCAAACGTGCAAAGTTTCACTGATGATCATAAAAACTGTTAGGGTACTTCCCGATGTCCTATCAAGTTGAAATTTGGTAAGTTAGCTAGTTTCAGTACACAAATTCTTCAAACTTGAAACTTTCACCCTCCAACCCTTAGAACAAGGGGATGTATAAGTTTGTATGAGACTTCCGCCAATTTTGATGCTAGCGGTCTGAAAATTGATATATATATGGAAGCCTGCTTGTTATAAATGTAAAAAAATATGCAAAAATTCCCAGTGCAAATTACCCCCACATTTTGAATAAGGGGATAAAATGAAGCGCTCGTAAAACGCCTCATGTGTATTTGCACCAAATACAATTTCCCTGTAATAACCTCAACCAGAGTTTCCATTGTGCAATTTTTTTGTGCTCCCAAATACATCGCCATCTTGTGAATTAGTTTGACTTGAAATAGATCTCGCAATAATTTTATTTAATTATCGTTGGGGGAAAAATGAACAAAAAAAGAATTCAAATCCAACCAAAAATATTTTCATGTAAAATATTGCCAAGACGAGGCCGTACTTCTAACATTGTCAAAAAGTTATCAGATCTCATGTAGAGCCAAGATGTTAACTCTACACTCTTCATCTTCGCAAGTCCATATTTCACAAATTTTATGCCTTACTCAAAATGAGTGACTTGGCCGTTTCGTAACTATTTTATAACAGAAAAGTTATGAACAGCGAATGAATTTCTCACGTGGCGAAAGAGAAACGGCCAAGTCACTTATTTCGACCAAGGCATAGAGTTTGTGAAATAAGGACTTGTGAAGATGAAGAGTGTAGAGTTAGCAGCTTGGCTCTACATGAGATCTGATAACTTTTTGACAATGCTAGAAATACGGCCTCGTCTTGGCAATATTTACATGAAAATGTTTTTGGTTGGATTAGGAATAGACTTTGAAGTTTAAATCTGCAATCTACACAACCAACTTTTATTCCAATTTTCCTGTCCCACCCGATTGTTGCATGCAGTAGAATCCGTTTATTAAGACGCCGGCTACAGTGACCAATCGCTTATAATGACGAGAATGCAGTGTTAAGTTCGGTTTTATTCAAAAATCCTAACAATAGGGTCCGGATTTAATGACTCCGCTTATAATGACATGTCGCTTACAATGACATGATTTCAGATACAACAACATGATTTTTCGAAAATTTTTCCGGTTAAAGTGACCGCTCGATCGTCTTCTGAAGCCACACTACCCTTTTTAATACGATGAGGTTTGATACGATACGGGACATACCAGTGCCGACATGCTTTTTTTGAACAAAATGACATCCATTGTAGCCATTTTTAAGTTGTACAGGGTGATTCACTTATCTTGGTAACCCCAATTTTCTCGAGAACGTCCGAATATTATTTCATTCTGTGAATGGCGTTTTGAACAATTCAATGTCGTCTTGAGATGCGCATAAAAATCTGCGGAATAAATTAAGACGCCAGGCGTCGCGGCGCTATCAAAAATTTTTTCTCCAGGGACATACCTTTTTTATCATGTTATTCGAAAGATAATTTCATTCTGAAATTTTTTTTTCGAATAAAATTTTTATTAATTTCTAACCCTCAGCGATCTGCAGCGTGTTTTATGTTAATTCTATTCCATTCATTTTTTTCTGTATTGTGATGGTATGCCTTTATTTGGAGACATAGATATATTATTTGTGCCTTGAAATCAAGAAGGCTGGTTTTCTTGTCAACGTGCCTCTTCAAATAAGATGAAATCTGTGGCTACATCAAGATGGGGCTTCATGTCAAAACGCTGCCATTGTGAAGAGATATTTAGATCAAGAATTTGAAAATAGATGGATAGGAACCAATGAACCCATCAGGTATCGCCAGACCTAAAGTTCATGGAGGGGTACCCTCAAAAATATGGTATACCAAACTGATTCCAATAACTAGGGCCATTTGAAAATAAGGATAAGAAACGCATGTGCCCAAGTAGACCCTTATATTCTGACCAAAATAACTTACAATGAAATAGGGGAATGATATAACTTATGTATAGATCATAATGGCCGATATTTAAAACATATGATTCGAAATGTTTCGTTTGTTATTAAAAAAAGTTTATTGTTATAAGATATAATATTTAATGAGTATAATAAAAGAGAAACAGTTCGTTACAGAACCTCCTTCATTTTACGAAACAAAATCATATCTAGGTCATCTAGCCATTATGATCAAAACATAAGTTACATCATTTCCCTATATCATTATAAGTTACTTTGGTCGAAACATAAGGGCCCATTTATTTTAGAATTTTTGATCTCAATATCTCTTCACAATGGCAGCATTGTGACATGGATCTCCATCTTGCTGTAATCACATATTTAATCTCACTTAAAGAGGAAGATTATTTAGAAAACTAGCCTTCTTGAATTCAAGGTACAAAATCATATCTATGTCCCCAAATAAAGGCATAGTACCACAATACAGAAAAGATAAATGGAATAGAATCAACATGAAACACGCTGTAGATCGCTGACGGTTAGAAATGGATGAAAATTGTATTCGAAAAAAAAGTTCAAAATGAAATTATCTTTCGAATGACATGATAAAAATGGTATGTCTCTAGAGAAAAAATTTTTCGGACATTTTCGAGAAAATTGGGGTTACCAAGATAAATGAATCACCCTGTACAATGGTGTAAGAAGCTATTATTTCAAGTCGAAAAAAACATGAAAAAGTTCTTTTTATTTTCTTTTTTGTAAGAGAATAATTTTTTATTATTTCAATAAAGCAAAATCTGAATTTCTCGTTCTTTTCTTGAACTGAATCCAAGAAAAATACCATCAATTTTGCTGAAATTCCGCTTCATGTGACTTCCGTATTTTTCATTTCCCCTCGATGTCATTATAAGCGGATTCTGCTGTATTTCCTCGGAAACAAACGATGATAAAACGCAGGAAAGAAAGTGGCAGCTTCCGACGGGTCCACATCCTCAACTTTCCACATCTATGGATCGCCGCAGCTCGTGAAATTTCTTCTCAACAGTAAGTATCTCTTCCCCTTCGGAGATTGTTCATACGTCGCTCAATTTTGCCTCTACCTCCGTCCGATTATTCTCTCGATTATATCCGAGTTACTGGCACGTGTGTTTTAAATCTCGAGAAGACGCGCGCGGAGAAAATATAAAATCGTTTCTAATCCGTGCGGTGCCGTGAAAATGGGAAGTTGGTGGTGATCTGTGGTGTCTTGATTAGTTGAGGAATAAAGGAAATTCGAGGGGAGGTGAGTCCCGTCAAATTTATGAATAGGGGTGAAGAAGGGCTATCGGAATATCGCGAACAATCAATTAATAATCAACAATCTTACATTTATGAGTTAAATGAAATTACTCAAGAAATTTCCTAGTGAAGAAAAATAAGAATGACCCTTCAAACTTTGACGCTCTGTAGATCGATAACGAAACATTTGTCAACGCATATTAATGAAGAAAAAACATCTCATTGTGACCTGAAATATTCCTCGAACATCTTGATAATGAATTCTGGAACCCCATCTATTTTTCATCGAAATATTCTTTTCGCTGATCTCTATTTCATTTGAATTTTGTAACAATCTCTCCTTTATTGCATAGTTTCACCAATACCCTACTTGAACGAGTATTTTGACAGCGTTTATTTACGTGCTCTCAGTTTTTGTTATGAAAAAAAATTAATAGACGAAACTGTAGGTATATCTAATGATTTTGATCGGGGTTCATGAATTGAGGTTTATTTGAAGCTTGAACAAGCAACCCCTCAAAATTGTATATATGGGGAAGAGGGGTTGAGCGCTACTTTATTTGAAAGATTTTGATTCAGAGAGCTAAAATAATACAATACACAATGTAACAAAAAGGTACCTAGCTGAGTTTGGTGCAACACAGGAAAACCATTCAGGTCTGCACTACGATTGAATGAGGAAAAGAAAAAAACCTCAGCTGCAAAAAAACTCTTACCCTGCCTGTGAAAAAAAAATTACTTAAAATATTAAATACTAGGAAAATCTTGAAAGACATCAGTGTGATCTCAGAGAACAGCTTCATGTTATCCGTCGATGGGCTCAGATAAACAGATTCTGCACAAAAAACTCGCAATTCTCAATCTGAAATGAAAAAAGACATTTATTACTTTGTGTATAGCTTCGAAACCATCTTGAAATTTATAAATGGGACAACTATTCATAAGATGTTCTATAGTCTTCTCATTTTCCCCACACTCATAACTAGGGCTCTCAACCAAATTCCATCGGAAAAGTATGCTGTTGCATCGTCCATGGCCTGTTCTAATGCGATTTAGAACAGACCAAATTTTTCTGGAAGGTCAAAACCAGGAACTCTGATGGAAGGATCAGAAATAAGATCTTTATTGAGAAAATTTGATTTTCAATCTGGGTACCTTTTATTATCTGGAATATAGGTGAGTATAGGAAATGAATTGAATTTGTTCCAAAAATCCAAAGCTGTTGTCTCTTTGTGAATATGGTGAGGGACAATATTTGAGAGGACTGGTAACCAAAGAGTAGGTGTAGACTTGATAGTACCAGTAATAATCCTAAAATAAATTTAGTTGGGCATCAATTTTTTTTACATGAACACTATTCAACCAAACAGGGCAACAATATTCAGCAGCAGAAAAAACTAAAGCAAGCGCTGCCGTACGAAGTATTGTTGTATCAGCGCCCCATGAGGAACCAGCTAGTTTCTGAAGAATATTGTTTCGAGTAATTTTAATGAACCGCTTTTGCAAAAGCTAGAATGAGCCCCCTTGAATATTTCGGTTATTTTTACAATGTATTAGCCCATTTTTACTGAGCTCTTTCGAGTGTTTTACCATGCTCGCAATAAAAAAATTTAATCTGCGTTTTCGAATCAAATTTTCGTCCATCGACTTCCATAAAATAATTTCGACTGAAAACCGTCACTAACAGGGCTCAAAATAATTTAAGTTATTTAACGACACTGATTTAGAATCCGTTGGTGTAGTTTGATCAAATTTTCCAGCTGAGTCACAAAAATTCGAGTAAACAAATTGATTTTTGGAGAGAATAGTTCTTCAAAATTACATCCAACGTTGAAAAAAGGCTTTCAAGACCTTTCAAATGAAATATTACGTAAACCTTCTCCCCTTTTCAACCACTATGAGATGAGAAATATACGGGGTGGCTGGTCTGAGAACAATCACCCTGTACATGGATCATTAAACCCAATTATTGGCCATGTAATTGCAGTTGGAACAATTTATATCTTCACTATGTATCACACACTATAAATTAATGAGTGGTTCCCACAAAACAAAAGGTAAGGTATGGAGTGTTGAGTATTTCCAAGAAAGAAAGATCGTCAATGGAATATAAATAGCCAGTAATGGATACGTACTCTCACTTAACTGTTTCTCACTTTCGGTTTTTCAATCTCTCGTAGATGAATACTTTTAAGGAACTGAAATGAATTGTAGAACTTTAAATTAACACTCGTACTGCTTCACGAAAACGCTTTCAACCGTTGCCACATCATATTAAGATTACCTGAGATGAACTATGTTCGGTTTTCTCTTCCCAAATATTATTCCACGTGCAAAATAATAAACAATAATAGGTAGGGACAAGAACAGAAGAATCTTACAAAATTAAAGTTATTCAAGATGAAATGAATCATAGATTGTTCCTTGTAAAAGAAAACATGAAAAGTCATCAGAATCAAGAAAATAAAGTCTTTGGTGTTGTTTCAGAGAAGTTCAATTTTCTGGTGAAACATTCTCTGTAAAAACAGATCTTCGGCAGTGAAAACACCAATATTCAACTGTTAACCGAAGAGTCTTCGTCGACCATTAAAACGCTTGTATGTGAAAGTTGATAGTATCGCTAGACATCTATATTGGGAAAGTGACAATCTACACACTGAATCAGCTTTCTTGTTGTACGTGATAAGTGGGACAAACAATTTTTGTATAGCTCAAACCTATGTTTTTGCGGACCTGCCATCTGGCATACTGACAGCGAAATTTTCATTCTATTATTTTTTTCGAAATCTATAGCCGTTTACGATTTTATTCGAGAAAGCGGTTTGTAGCGGTGATGAAATTGTTATAGATTCCGTTATAAATCAGTGAAAACTTATTGGATGACTATTAACGTTTATCAATAGGAATTTATCCAGTTCTTATTCTAAACTCAAAAATATCTGGAGATTTATAGTTTTAAAATTCGTATCGATTTCTTATGTCAATAAAGTCAATTTTAAAAATTCTATTCTCATTTTCCTTCGAACCTATGTTGTTGACTTCAGCTACAACCTATATCGTGAACAATAACACCACTACGGGCAAGGGAGATAAAATAATTTCTACATGAGTGAGCACCTTTTGTGTAAATGTCATGCATGCTTCCGTTGGTACCACGAATATTCAACATTATTTAGTGCAACTCGCGTTGACCATCAAACTGGACGAACCATTAGTTCTAAAAACGTGCACATGGTGAATATTTGGTGTTAATTATAAGGTTGTTGATTAAGTTGGAAATAAGTGAGAAAAATGTTTTTTCGTTGAAATCAGCTCAGGAAAAGTGAGAATTCTCCAGAACTGTCGACACTGATTACTCTCGAAAAGGCAGAGAATTTTGCTTTGCGAACCAAGAGTAGAAAAAATGCAAAACAATCTCCAAACATGAAGAAATCAACGAAAAATGACTCTTTTACGAATTTTGAGGTGTTTATGTTATTGCATCGCTATCAAAAGAGGAAATTGGACACCGCATTCACCAAGGACCCTGAGTTCCCGAAGACACTTGAGGAGAAAAGTTCGGGATAAAAAAATTAAACCTTCGAAAACTGCAGCTCTGGTCAAACCAGACTGGTTGAAAGAATGGACGATAAGTAAGGGTTGGAAGCATAATGGTTCACCTTTATTAAAGTTGAGCGTTCCTAAAGATCTCTTCACTGAAATGCCACGTGAAGAAGTCGCCGATAACGATGATAATTCCTCAATTTCTATCGAGAACATTGAAGAATTGATTTCTTTCACCAGTAATGTAGAAATTAGGGAAAAGGAAGCGGATCTCGATAGGATAGACGCAGTTTCATCTTCCTCTTCTTCGGAGAGGAATTTGGAGCGAGTCGAACAAATCAAAGTGTCAAAAATTAAAGAACAGAAGGTTTCCGAGGTCTTCCTGCACAGTTCAAAGAATTACAGACAGAATTTCCCAACTAAAAAAGTTATAGATGCTCTAGAATTTCCTGTAATGAACCAAACGTCGAATTTTGACATTGCACCAAAAGGAGCCAATAAAATATTCACGTTCAGCAGGAACTTGCAGGAAGAAGTGATTTACGAATGTTCAGAGGAAAGCAACAGCTTAACAATTTTCCAAAATCCGATTTATTCGACGGACCGAGTCAAATATTACGATTTTAGAACGAACCATTTGAAGAAACCTGGGGATTTCTTGGAAAAAATTGGCGAGATAAACATATCGAAAAGACGACAAAGGATAAAGACTGAGAAGTACATAATACAGCACATTAGAGTGAGATTCATGCTGTCTTTGGGAAAGAAGAATGTAGGACTGAAGATGGGGTACAAGAGGTTGAAATCGGAACCTTCAAGAATCAGGGCTCGAAGAGAAAATGAAAATTTATATGAAAGTATCGCAAGGACACATTATGAACAGAAAAAGATCGGTAACGGAAGAGTTTCCTTGAAGATTCAGAATTTAAGGTCAGTCCCTCCATTAAATGAGATTTTTGTACTTATACCTCACTTTATAACGTTTCTTGTCATATCTCTCTGTTATGTAGTCCATTTCCTATGAAAACTTTTCCTTGTTTTAAATCCTGAGTAAGATCATTTATCATTATCTGTTGAAATAAAGGCGTTTGAAAAAAAAATCTTCCTTTACCTACTAAATTTCACCAATTTCTAAAATATGTAATTCCAACTCTGCTGTCATCCGTTTCTGATCGATCAGATAGCTACGTTATGGAATATGCATGAGATAAGAAACACAAGGATGGTACCTGAAGCGTAACGAAGACTTTATGATAATTATGAAGTCAACACCATGATTTTCGAGATCTTAGCAGAATATTTCCGGTTCCAAGAAATATATTTTGCCATTTCAGGATATTGCCCAATGGAGATCAATTTAAGGATAAGCTTTGTAACAATATCAACCTTTTATAGTTTCCTTTTGCTTGTGCACTTCCAATGCTAACCGGAAAATTGTATTTATACATATAAACAAAGATTGAAGATTCTGCATTTTTCGTGTTGGGCAATTCCTTCAATTTCAGTCAAGTTCCATTCGATAAACCCTATAATTAAACACACGTTTTGGTGAAATCCATTCTAATATTATGAATGTAAATGTCCGTGTGTTTGTGGGTTGTTTGTCCTCGATGGAATCAGGAATCAGATGACCGATTTTGATGAAACTTTCACTATATTGTAGAGATTTTTTTTGGGAGGTTTTCATGTACGTTTCATCCCTATATAACGAAGAAATAAGAATAAATATCGATTTTTCATGAAAAATCCCGGTACTTTCCAGATTTTACGAAACTATAAGAAATAGCGAAACATGGTCAAAGACAATTTTGTAGTGCTCGAAAAGATTTAAAAGAAAGCCCACGACGGCATATGTCTAACTGCCGAAGACAACCCACGCTAACCATTTTTAACATTTTCAATTCAATCCAAAATAATGGTCAATTTGAAGAGGGCTTTTGACTGGCATGGAATGCATGAATATAAAAATGAATGATGATGAAAAATGCTTTTTACGGTATAGTTTTAATGGATAATTTGAAAGTTACAGTAGGTTGAACAAGTGTGAATTTGAGCAAGAAATCATACGCGACATCGTTTTGTTGTGTATACAGGGTGTACCAAGTTCGACGGCCTATTAGACGTTTCTGGAGAACTGGACCTATTTGAAATCTGAAAATTGGGATTATGTTATTGTTTGACATTATCTACCGATCTAAAATATTCTTGGAGCCTGACCGCTTTCAGTTATACAGGGAGTAAAAAAAAAAATTTTCCAAAATTTTTTCTTCTTTTTTTTTGTTTTTGAATTTGATAGAGTATGCAATTCTGAATACATTCGTACTCAAATAGTTGCATTCTTCGAAATACCTTTCAAAATATCGAGAAAAAACTAAAGAAAAAGAGAGATAAGTGTATTCGGTATTATGTTTGTTATTCCTAACCTAGATATCGTAAGCACAAGCTGTTTTCACATTTCAGAAGGAGAAGAATGTGAAAATATTGTACAATTTTCAGAATTTTGAAAAACCCCTCACAGGGTGTTCCAAATGTTGGTTCAAAAATTGGGATCAAGACTGACCCATAACTTTCGTTTTTTAAATTAGAACCATATTTTTTTATGATTGCGTTGGATTGTGCGAAGAAAAGTGATGATAATGTTCCAACATGTTAATGCTCCTAAAATTAATAATTCTTGAGTTATTCAGGATTTCCTGATTTCATGTCGTACGTACCGTCAAATTAATAGAATCTGTTTCATATGAACAATGACCTTGGTCATAGCAGATAAATTACTCAAATAACTCACTAGTGACTTAATCCTTTCTGAATTCATTTATCATTGTTGATGTGAAACAGATTTCATGAATAGAAACAGAAAATCCCAAATAACTCAAGAATTAGTAATTTTAGGAGCATCAACTTGTTAGAACATCATCATTTTTCTTTGTAGAATCCAACGCAGTCATGAAAAAATAGGGTTCTAATTTGAAAAACGAATGTTATGAGCCATTTTTTATTCTAAATTTTGAACCAACATTTGGAACACCCTGTGACGGGTTATTCAAAATTCTGAAATTGTACAATATTTCCACAGTCTTCGCCTTCAAAAATGTGAAAACAGTTTGTGCTTACAATATCTAGGTTAGGAATAACAAACATGATACCGAATACACTTATCTCCCTTTTTTCTTCAGTTTTTTCTCGATATTTTGGAAAGTATTTCGACGAATGTAACTATTCGAGTACGAATGTATTCAGAATTGCATACTCTATCAAATTCGAAAACAAAAAAACCGAAAAAAAAATTTTGAAAATTTTTTTTTCACTCCCTGTATAACTGAAA
This sequence comes from Hippodamia convergens, assembly GCA_038502775.1. Taxonomy (NCBI): domain Eukaryota; kingdom Metazoa; phylum Arthropoda; class Insecta; order Coleoptera; family Coccinellidae; genus Hippodamia; species Hippodamia convergens. Next base: position 12,656,254 of record CM076612.1, read on the forward strand.
GTGGTCAGGCTATATTTTAGATCGGTAGATATTGTCAAACAATAATTTAATCCTAATTTTCAGATTTCAAATAGGTCCAGTTCTCCAGAAAAGCCTAATAGGCCGTCGAACTTGGTACACCCTGTATACGTGCTGTCTCTCCTTCGATACGAGGTTATGAATGTGGGGTTGCGGACCTATCAGTACCGTTTTAAATTGAAATATAACGCGAGCGGAGCCGCGGGTATGAGCTCGTAAACGATAAAATCGATATAAATGGCAGGAGACTTCAACGATGGATTAAGACAGAAAACGTCGAGACACCTAAATTTTATTGCATGAGAAATGAACGGTTTTTGTTGGGAACAAAGAATTTAAATCGATGAGAAAGAGAAGACGATACAACCTTTCCTTCTATTCTCATTCCACATCTGATACTATAGTGGCAAAATTAATGGAATTCGACCAATGCATAACATGTATTATTTTTTCGTCTAGCAAACAATCTAATGGTTTTCAGCTGTGGTTTTTGACGCATTTCATATGATGTTTCACCTACTAGGGTAAAACCCGGATAGATGCCCCAGTGGGATAGATGCCCCATTTTCAAAATACCTAACTTCCCAAACTCTCCACTAATAATTGATAGTGTAAGAATGATCCACTGTCACTCTTAACTTCAGTTGGTAACGAAATATGGTACAGTGAGGACGCGTTTTGCAAGTGCATGTGATTATCTCCGTAACGAACTTCGGAAACATGTTAAAGTTTCAAAGGCTAGTATTTGCCGTTGTAGAACTTTTGAAGTAGTTATAAATTCGATCAAATTTTTTATTATATCAATAAACTGGTCCTTCAAATGTGCATCTAAGTATGACCAGTTGCTTTCTTGTTTTTAATTTGCGAAAGAAGTGCATGGGCATCTATCCGTACCGAAAAGGATAGTTGCCCTGATTTTTCGAGGTATAGATGCCCTTAGGGGACATATATATCTCTATACAACCCATACACTTTTATAGTCTGAGTATTAATTCTTTTAAATATTTTAGTATTCTGTTATAGTATGTGGACCGATCTGAACTCTTTACTGATTGTAGCAAAACCATGTCGCGAAAGTATGAGAGAAAAGAAGGAGTACAAGGTCAAGTTTGCTCTTGGACCACAGAACAACTCGAAGCAGTTTTCGATGAGACAGAACATTACGAAGGCGTTATGCCCCTGAAATATGAAATTATGAATGAAAATACAAAGTCTCAATCCGACTGGATTCAGTGTATAAGGTATCACCCAACTGGCTTCATGGAACCTGTACACTTTTTCGGAACTACTGCTCAAGGGGTGGAAAAATTAAAACACTATCTGACTGATTCCCTCTTCGTTCTTTGCTTTTGTTTTAAAAAGAGTACATATTTCTATTTATGTCGAAACCTATTAGGTATTTAATATTTTATAACAACAATGAAAAATTCGTTTACCTATTTGTTGATACCTACCTGATATTTTATGATTTAAAGAATTTATATTTTCGTTTAGTAAATGCTTTCGAAATTTCATTAAGTAGGCTGATTTAAGTTATATCACGATTATAACAGACATAACGATAAGAGATTTCATTGAATTCGGCTTTGTTATTGGATCACATAATATGAAGGGCATCTATCCCGGACTGAAGGCATCTATCCCTCTCAGTATTTTCATAGTGGGGCAACTATCCATACCTGTAGGCATCTATCCCCAGAAATAATGTTCCACAAAAATAAAATTCTGTGAGATCTGCTAATGCTAAGTCAGAAAAAACCCACAGTATTTTAACTCAAATAACAAATACTTTCATAAAAATTATTCAGATAAAATCGATATTTTCGGAAATATGAGGCAATTTCGAAAAGTGGGGCATCTATCCGGGTTTTACCCTATAGGTATCAGAGAGAAATTTTGGCCTGAGATTGTTTTTAGCCAGACTATTCCTCCGACTTGAAAATACCCAAAACCCTAACACAAATTTTAAATAGAACTGAAACAAATTCAGAAAAAACAACTGGTAAACAATAAACCCATGAAATCTCGGAGATTTCAACGCATGACCAAGCGAGAAACGCGACAGAAATCAAATTAACTGTTCGTAATTCAATCCAATAAGTAGTAGTAGCAGTAGTAAGCAGTATCCTTAAAATTCTTCGATATTCTCTAAATTATCCAAGTCGTTAACTCAAATTCTCCGTCACGAAGCCAACAATGAACCGATTGACCCGCATCTCGAACATATCAAGTTTTTCTAGACCATATTGCCTTCCGTAAATTGAGATTCCTACTCGTAATGAAGATGTGGAACGTTAAATATATTCCAGTAAAGATCATCACCTATATTTTATGTAGCGGATGAACTCTTCATGCTACGCGATTTCGAACGGTCATTTATACTAGGATCTCCTTTTAGAAAACACACCTTTACTGGAACTATAACGCGGAGTTTCCGAGAGAATTGGAGTAATAAATTCCTCATATGGCACATAAATCGGCTATTTGTGTTATTCGGAGAGAGAGTGTTAATATAGATTAATTTGGAGGGAAATTATGTACTTTGTGCACAAAGATGAAACTCAGTAAAACTTTTGGTGTCCATTTATGAATACACAGAATTCCATTTGAATATTGGGCAATTTGGAGTTATGATAACTGTCCTTCAAGTTTGATATACACAACAGCCTTCATATCTTTTTAAAGTCAAATCTGAAAAAAGAAAAGCAAAAGCAGAAACTAAATTAAATGAAAAATTTCAAATTTCAATTGATCTAAAAAGCTGTGATACATGATCTGTACAGGGTGGGCAAAATTGTTGATACATGAACTACAACTTTTTAACCGTTTGTGATGAAGGAAAATGAATGATACGTTACAGCCATTATCTCCGTTTCTGTTTGTGCTAGGATGTTGAAATTATACGGGCATCCACGTTTTTTCCCAAGAGGTTTCCTTGCTGAGCTATAAAATAAACTTGTGTTTGTTCTTATGAAAACATTAGTTTGAAATGGCATAGAAAGAATCGCCATTTCTTTTCCGTTTCAGAAATATATCATACATCGGCCTCAAATTCTTTCAGATATCATGTAAAATATGGTTGTATTTGAAATTATTGAGTATTTAAGTAGGCTGAATAAGATGTCTGTACGCATGGTGTCATTATTATTTTGCCATTGAATACTTGATTCAATTCTCCGTAGTTTGATCTCTGTTCAGAACAACTGTCAATTATTAGAATTCGAAGTTATTATTGCCGGCAATATGGAAATTTTCGAAAATTACGAGAAATATGATATGTTGAAATGTTTTATTTAACGGCAATAATGACTTCGAATTGAAAGTTATTTTGAACTGAGATCAAACCACGGAGTATTGAATCAAGTATTCAAACGCAAAATAATAATGACACCATGCGTAGAGACATTATTCTATGATTCAGCCTACTAAATTCTCAATATATTAGATTTCAAATACAAACTATTTTTTTCATGATATCTGAATGAATCTAAGGGCGATGTATGATGTAAGTTATATTTCCGACACGAGAAAAAATAGCGATTTTTTCTAAGCCATTTCAAACTATTGTTTCCATATGAAAAAACACAACTTTATGTTATAGCTCAGCAAGGAAACCTCTTGGGAAAAACAAAGTACGCTACTGGATTGCTATGAAAAAAGTGCCTGTATAATGTTTTCATTTTAACATCCTAGCACAAACAGAAACGGAGATAATGGCCAAAGTTGAAATCGTCAAAATTTCAATTTTGGCCTATAACTCGAAAACAAAAGAAGATAGAGGAATGCAGTTGATGCCTTATCAGTTTTTCTGAAAAAGACCACCGTAACGTGTCATTCATTTTCCTCTATCTTTAACGGTTGAAAAGTTGCAGCTCAAGTATCACCAATTTTGCCCACACTGTACATAACCTCGTTACAAGAAGATTTTTCTCTGTTTGAACACCTCTTGAATCTACAGCGAAAGTTCTTCAGAAATCCAGATACCAATCGCAGATAATTCGCAAATTACCCACGATCGGACCGCTATTTTCACCGTTTTAATCTTTAATTGTCGACGAATTGCATGCTTATCATCGATTTGATCTAGTGCAAATAATGGTCGAAAACAACAATTATCCTCACACGATTTTTTTTCAGGCACGGTAGACTGAACGTCTTGCGTTGGCTGCTCTGGGAAGCCCAAACCGTAGACGAAATGCCGGCTTTGGAGCGATCTTCCAACAACGTGACGCTCGCGCTTCACTATGCCGCCGCTAGAGGGTGCTTGGACTGCGTGAAACTGCTGGTCGACTCCACGCCGGATCTGAGGTATGTAATTTAAGTATTGCTCGTCTGCAAAATATGCGTATGTTTTCTCGCGACGAAAATGACTCAAGGATGGTGGATCTTCATCGGAAAACGATCGAGTGTTGTTGCCTTTTCACTTTGAACACTCACTTTGGGGAAGGAGCAAATTGGTGAAGGCGCTGGTCATAACAATGGCATAAACCAGGGGTCGGCAACGCTGTGACCGCGGGCGCGCGTGCGCCCGCGACGTCTTTTTGATGCGCCCTTCGTACGAAGGGCACATACAGGCATACTATAGAGTAGACCTAGCATGAATGACTGACCGAGCGAAGCGCGCGCGGACGCGGGCGGTCGGCGCATGCGTGGTATACTCCCGCGAACCCCGCGCCCGCCCTGCTATCGCAGCGCGCACTGTAAAAGAGTCAGTGCGCTACGATATTGAGAGTTAATTAGTCGAGTTTTTGTGTCGTTAGTTTTATCTACGTACCTACTTATTTGGAGACTTGTTTTGTTATAATATTGTGTTTTCAACATGAGTAAAAGACCAAGGACATATTATTTCAATAAAGAATGGGAAGAACAGTTCTTTTTTATTGAGTTTAATGGGAAAAGTATTTGTTTATTATGCAACGCCAGTGTAGCAGTGCCTAAAAAAAGTAACATTGAAAGACACTTCAATACTTTGCATGCTATGTCGTGTAATAATAGCTTTCCCCCAAACACTGAAATCCGGAAGAAACGTGTCGGTGAATTGAAGACAAATTTATCGAAACAACAAAGTGTTTTTACCAGGCCAGTTCAACTTTCGAAAAGCGCTACTATTGCATCTTTAAAGGTTTCTCATTTGTTGGCTAAGAAGAAAAAACCTTTTGTAGACGGAGAATTAATAAAGGAAGCTTTCTTAACAGCTGCTGATTCTGTCTTTCAGAATTTTAAAAACAAAACCGAAATTATGGCGGCTATTGAAACGATACCATTGTCAGCTCGAACAGTGTCGAGAAGAATAGAAGTTATTGCTACAGATATGAAATCGGAGTTGGAAAGTGACATTCAGAAGTGCGAGTTTTTTTCTCTTCAACTCGACGAGTCTACCGACATTTCTGACACTGCACAGTTGTGTGTTATCATTAAAATGGTATTTAATGATTTTACCACCAAAGAAGAATTTTTGAAGTTATTGCCGCTGAAGGGTCGCACACAAGGTAAAGATATTTATGATGCATTTCTAGCCTTTGCACAAGAAAGCCAGTTACCATTTCAAAAATTAGCTGCCATAGTAACTGATGGTGCACCTGCAATGATAGGCAATAAAAATGGCTTTATTGCGCTGTGTATGGCAAATGATTTGTTTCCTCAATTCGCTCATTATCACTGCATCATCCATCAAGAGGCGTTGTGTGCCAAAATTTTTCGTTTTGAACACGTCATGAAGATTGTCGTAAAGATAGTTAATTCTATTAGGGCTGCGGCAATGCAACACCGTTTGTTTCGGCAACTGTTGCAAGATGAAGATGCCGAGTATGAGGACTTGATATTGCATACAGAAGTTCGATGGCTGAGCAGAGGTAAAGTGCTTGTACGCTTTCTCACTTTATTAAACGAAATAAAACAGTTCTTAGCAACGAGAAAAGAAGATTATCCACAGTTGACTGATCACTCATGGCTAGCAGATTTGGGGTTTCTCACAGATGTAACAATAAAACTAAATGAACTAAACCTGGAATTGCAAGGAAAAAATCGTCATGTTGCGAAAATGGTTGGATCGGTGAATACATTTAAGGCCAAACTGGCTTTATGGAAATCCCATTTATTAAGAAATTCAACTTCACACTTCCCAAATTTAAAGAAAATTTTTGAACACCTCAATGTACGTGAAACAGATATTGATATCACTTCGTTTGCCTCATATTTAGATACGCTTTTGGATGAATTTAATTCTCGTTTCAAACAATTCAAGAATCTTGAGCCTGTCTTGGAGTTTATACTTAATCCTTTCGCAGATGGTGATGTTTCTGAAAGTCTCAAAAACTATTTTGGCATAGAAAACTATGATGAATTAGAGCTGGAAATAATAACCATGAAGAACGACTTGAGCCTGAAATCATACATGAGGGACGAAAGCTTTTGGAATATTGTTGATGAAAATAAATATCCTATTTTAAGATCATTATCTCTCAAAATACACGCGTATAGTGCATCAACATACGCATGCGAATCTATATTTTCGACTATGAAACACTTAAAATCTAAATACAGAAGCAGAATGACAGACTTAAATTTGGACCAATGTATTAGGACAGGTACTTCTAATTATGAGCCAGATTTCATGAAGTTGTCAGAAGAAATACAAGGTCAAGGATCACACTAATAAAATTGCAACTAATTTTCGTAATTACATACTAATATTGACTGTATGTACGCCATTGTACGCTGAATTTAAATAAACGTCTTTTTTTGTATTTGTGTAACATTTATTATTTGCGTCAACTTGTCATGCGCCCTTCAGGAATAAACAATTTTAGAATGAGCCCTTAGGCTGGATAAGGTTGCCGACCCCTGGCATAAACAAACTTGTTTTCGCATTGAAACTCAACATTGAGGGAAGTTGCAAAATGGCGAAGGAGCCGGTGAAAGCCATTGACCTCTCTCTAATTTTTCAGTTTTCATTGTTGTTATAGAAATATTCCATTAATTTCAATGAAAATTCAATGAATTAGAGAAAATGTCTTCTAATACAAAATGGCTAATTTTTTTAAAAAGGAGTGTTAGAATTCACGCAAATTCGTCTGCCCAAATAGGCTATTAAAATTATTGTTATTGTTATTAGTCCAATATTATCTTCAAACAAGAAAAATCTCGAAGAAGCCTAGATCTTGATTGTCACACACCGCCCCAATTGTATTTCCCTAACTTTTTATATACAGGGTGAGTCTTCGACTTGTACATATTTTAACCGTAGATTCCTCTCGTCAGAAGAAACACTTTTTTCATCTTCCATTTTTTTCCGATTCATCTTCGTTGAAAAGATACAGGCTGTCGAAAATCCATAAAAAAATTTAATTTTCAGTTATATTTCGCAATCGAATAGGTCGAATGAAGTGATTTTCGGAATATAGTTTTTCGTAAACGTGATTAATCTATCCCCAACACAAAATTCCACTAACATCTGCCAGTTTATCAATTATGACCATAACATTCCATAAATTCACCAGAAATTCAAAGAGTCTAATTGTAAAAAGTAAATTCAATGTGATGAGATGATTATTCATTCATTTTGGGATATAAAAGTATTCTTGATAATTTCTTGTAAAATCCGCCGTTTATGAGTAATTCCATACTGAAAAAAAAATGTTTATGAAAAATTCGAAAAATTGGGTTCTTTGGCTGAATGTAACTGTCGAAAATATGCACAGAATTCAATTTTGCAACGTTGTCACGTGGATTTAAATCCGAGAATTTATGTTCTGGAAGGACAAGGTAATTATGAATGGAAAGGGAACTAGCGGACTTTGGAAATTGAGTTATATTAATGAGCTCACCTCAACTTCTTCGATTTACATCCTTATTTATTCGAGCAAATTTACACACTTCTTTCTGAATACCTAATCCATCGGGCAAGTTACATTTTTTTAAAGGGGAATGTTCATTAGAAGCCCTAACTTCCCGCTTTCATTAAAAACCAGAGTGAGTGCTCCACCCTGAGAAAATCATGTTGGTGTCTCTGGCACCACCATCCGAATCTCAACGCTCACAATTCAGGAACATTATTCACAAAACTGCTGTTAACAACGTTCTAATTGAAAATCACGATACCATTAATTCCCAATTTGAATTGTTTGTCGATCACTCTATGCGCAACAACAATCAACATAGAAGAGTCGCGAAAAATCTGCTTTGTCAAAGTTGAATTTCTTTCCTTTTCATTGAATTATGAGGTATATTAAACATAATGATGAGTATCTTCTAGAATGTTAAGTCAAATTTTAGATAAAAAATTATTCACAACAGCGTTATAATTGAAAAAACTATCAACACACAATGACATTTGATCATTATAATGTGTTAAATCTATGCATACTCTACACTTTATAATAGGTCTATGATCTAACCTAACTTGCAACGTTCAGCTTAGCGGTGAACATTTGTTTATGTTTGGAAATGAAAGGTTATGATTCTGTTGGAGAACCTCAGGAAATTTTATAAACAACGATATAGGTACTGAAGATATAGGTCATAGCAAGCTGAATACTTCATTATTAATAATGGAAAAGAAATCAAGAGAAGAATATTCAACATTTGCCGCTATCGAAATTCTATATGAAGTAAAAGTATTAATTGTAGGTAAATTTTATAAATTCGGTAATTATTCAGAACTAACAAAATCGTACTTCATTTTTCATCGAATAGGATTGAAAAAGTAAGTTGACGCTTGTTTTTATTGTACAGTTGGTTATCATACCCAAGTTTTGAATATCAGGCATATATCTATGATATTCAGGACTGGCATAGCTCATTATGAAAGTTTAAAATGGCTATATCTTTTTTCTAGGCCGAATCGGAAAAAATAGTAAAGGAAAAAAGTGTTCGTTTTGACCTCAGGAATCTACGGTTAAAATATATGTACAAGTCAAAGACTCACCCTGTATAAACGTCCTATACCTGAATAACTGAGACTTTCTATAATCAATAGACGTGACGCGGTTTCTTATGTCAGGTCTTCTTCTTCTCGGCATCGCAAATTATAATTAACGAAGTTGACAAAAAGATTCTAGCACACTTTGAGGTAAGTTGTATCTATCACAAGAGATCAACTGCAAAAAGAGGGCGTAACTTGAAATGTCACTTTCATAAATGATCACCAAAGCCAATACTGACATAGATAACCAAATACGACACTCGATGTTTATCGAATTAATAATTAATTATTGATTGATATTATTGCTGTTTTGTGCAAATTTTGCGTCGTCCTCACTTGAAGAAATTATTGAAATCGAGAAATGGATATAACGAAGTTATAAATAATGCAAAATCAATTTTAAAACATCGATGTTTAATTTGTCAAACATATCCCCTATTTCCAAGAAAAAACATATTAAATACCTTGCATTTTCATATTTTTCCAATTTTTAAACCTTCCCTGGAGTTCCACGAATAAGTCAAGACCAAAATAAGCCAAATTGATCCAGCCGTTTTCAAGTTTTAGCGTACTTAACGCACAGTAATTCATTTTTATAAATAAAAGAAGAAGATTATACATTATTTTCTGGAATCCAAACAATTTTCATTGAAATTAATTGAATATATCCATAAACATCGCTTGGTGATTTTTGTTCCCAATGAATATCTTGTGAGTCCATTCGAAAGGTTGCAACATGCAATCCCTTATATATCTTAATATATAAAACTCAGTCGGTCATATTGTTGGTTACACCATTTATAACTCAAGATTGGATGAAATGTTTTTAATGAAAGTTTTTTGTTGGATTCTTCTACGGCGGGGTTAACATAAAGTACCATAAAACCCTGAAAAATTTGATAAAATGGAAAAAAAAAGGAAATAATTTTCTTTCTTGCGAATAACGCCAATAGATGTCGCTCCAGTTAACAGCGGTAGAGCTCTTTCTTCTTATTTCAAGTACACCTTATTTAAAGTATCTCTGGCAGTTTTCTATAAATATAGATATTTTCTTCTAAATCAAAGGCAGTTGTGGAATGCCACACGAGAACGATGCGATTTTTTCATATCAAAGGAACCGTGGATAATGACCTCTGATATTTATATAATTTATTTATTAACTGAAAGTTCAATTAGGGATTCAGATGACCCCTTTATACTTCTACACAGAGTCGATATCTTTTTTTGAAGTTTTTGAAGATTTTCCTCAACATTTATGGAATATATTGAGGTTCTCAATTTCTTCTTCTATTCTGAATTTAATTTCTTCAATATTTTGCGGACGGGCATTTTATATTTCAAATATCCTCATAAAACAGTGTCCAATGATGCTAGGAAGTGACTATCAGGAGACCATAGAATGGAACTTCAATATAAATAAATCACAACATTCTCGAGTGGCATTCTAAAGCTGCCTTAGATTTGAACGAAAAAAAAAAAACAATAATTTTCGAAAACTGTCGAAAAAACCTCAATAAAGTATATATAAATATTTGAAATCAGAAGAAATCTACCGATCAGGAAAATAAAATACAGGGTGTACCATTTGAAGAACAACAATTCACATAGAATTTTTAGGTTAACGGTGCCTTAATGCAATTCTTAGTACTGAATTCTGAATGCCCGTAAAGTATACTGCAAATTTGCCCATTTGAACTTTTGTGTACTACCAATATTAACTGAGATAGCTATTGAGTAATATATGAATAATCACCCTGTACATACCTATTTCATTGCAATTAAATATTTTTTATATTTTGTACTTTTGGATTTTTTTTTTGTATTTCACCTAATATATTTCCTTTGGAAAAAAACAACTTTATTCTTCTCTAAGGCGGAACAATGTTTGCCGGGCCAGCTAGCTTATCTAATTGCCAATTACCACAATTAGTTCCACCACCCTTTTGATCTTTAGTTTCTGGGATAGTAAATGATTCTAAACAGTTCTTGGCCAACATTCAAAAATTTAACAGCTGTTTCCAGACGACAACGTTTGGCGCAGCACATACAGGACAATTTTATGTCCTCTTCCAAGGTATTATACCATAATAGTTCATTATAATATTAAAGTTGCTTTTTTGAGGCAGTACGAAGTCTGCCGGGTCAGCTAGTTATTATTATTTCCCAGAACAATGTTATTTAAAAATATTTTTGAAGATCAAATATGTATAGATAATAAATATTAGATGTGAATGAGATTGAGGAAAACTAATATGTCTGTAGATATTACGTTTTCTTTCCACAAATCCTGAGGTAATTTTTTAACCGTTTTTTTTCTATTTGATACCTTTTGTGTAGATGACAGACAACCTTGTGAATGTATTCGGTAACCCTTACTGTCTTGACACAATAATCAACGTTATTACGAAACCCACTTTATTGATCATCAGTTGTAAATCCATAACGACTTGTCTGCTCTTCATATCGATTTATGAATCTGTAACGAAATGGGGTTAATTGTTCTCATGCTGTATTGAGAATTATCTCATTTCGCGTGGAATATTGTTACGCTCTAATTTTTTTTTAATGTTTTGTGGAAAAAGATCGCGCCATTCAATTATAGATCAAATTTCGAGATATAACATTGGACATAATATATATATTTTGAGATCGACAAAAGAGCAAATTTGGATTATATATTATTTTGCTGAAGCGTTTCATCACAGAATGCAGAAGTAGTCTTTTCTATAGTGAGCGGCGATCAGGTGAGATTGGAACTTCTTTGTTGATACAATTACTTTCGAAGTAACGAAAAATAAAAAAGAAAATTGAGAAAATGTCTGCATTCTCTAGCAAGGATAGTGCTGACAAGACAAAACTTTCACATGTGTCTTTGTCATGCTACAAAACTCATTCGATAAGAATTCAAAGGACACTCCTCGGCAAATTAACTCACTTAATCTTCATGAAGACAGATGATTGGTAAATTGGAATCCGAACAGATTTTTACACATGTCTCTCAACACATACACAACATAGGCCTTTTTTCGATTTTTACGAAAGTCCTCAACCCACGTGACTGCGATTTCTAGGCCACAAAGGAGACAAAAAAAGGTCAGGATAATTAACCTTGCGAAATCTAATTCATTTATCAGATATTCTAGCGAAAGTTCAATCCTGCTGAATATGACGAGAATATTCATACTACCATGAATATGCAGTTTAGCGACAATGTTGGGAAACAACTTTGATAGGTTGTATTTCGTAATCAAATCGAATAATATGTAGATTCTATCGAGAAGTGATTTGGTTGCTTCCAAAAATCCACGGGATACTATTTATTGGATGAACGAAAAAATATTTAAAACCTGTACTAAATAATATCTATTCGATAATTTCACATGCAATCTGCACGAAGCAAATGGCAACGTAAGTAAGAAGGTGTATCACTTTCGAGCTTGATGGTTTTGTAAAATATATCATTAAACTATTATGGTAATCAGATGAAGGTACACTCTATTATGACGATCAACATAACATTAAATACCTATTCACTGAGTTGTAACGGACGGTATTACATTACATATTTTATCATCCGTTTTATTATCAATTAAAGGCTTTAGTTTCAGGCGATTCTCTCCGAACAAAATAAAGAGGTACTTATTATATTGTAACTTAGTATTTTATATGGTAGTTCGTCTTTGTTTGAGTTTTATCGCATGGTGTCACCCATATTCGCTTTATGGTAATGAATTGTTTACTTTATAACAGATTTGGTGGAGAATGCTTTGATGAAAATCAAATTAACTTCTTTCTTGATTATACGGTATGTTTTATTAGGAAACAAACAAAATGTCTGTATACTTTGAGGTGGCAAAGAAAGATCTTCATAATGCCCGTGTTCATACCAAATCAGATTCCTGATTTCTTTAGATGTTTGAGACGAAAACAAGATTGCAAATAGAAAGAGAAAATGGAGAACTATCATGGAATTAATATTGGGCAACTGGTTCTTTGGGTCAGGATGACAAAACAACTATTATAATCAGATATTAGTCAAGGATTTGGGACTCGAAATTGAGAAGATTCAACTCGAGAGGATTGTTTTAATAATCAACCTCTGAACTTTTTAAAATTCAAGGTTATTTATTTGAGAACAACTTTCAAAAAGGAAGTGTGATTGATTTTTTGAAGACAAAACCATCATTTTGGCTGTTCCGTGATTTCATTTGTGCATTTACTAGGAGATTTGAGAAGAGATCATATGCAGCAATTAAAATATAGTACGAAAATCCCAATACCATTTTTTCTAAAGATAAATAGAGAACAGAATGAATGGTTTTGATCTATTATCGTCTATTCCTCTGATATTAAAAGGCTGGATCAAATGATATTAAAATCAACCCTAAATTTAATTCAGAGGTGTATCAAAATTGGGTGATGAGGATAAAATACCCCAAACGTTTTGCATATCAAATCTCCTGAAATTAAGTATTTCAGAATTTTCATATGACAAAGGATAATGTTGATACGGATAAGATGTCTACTGGAGAAGAATACCTTTTTTTCATGTAAACATTCATGCAATTTCTCAATTTTGGCTTTTTGATTCCAAAAGTTTGAATTTTCTCGAGAAAATTCTGTTCAAGTGAAGAAATACGTAAACATATAAAAAAATAGTTAAAGACAACTTCGAGGTTTTTTCATTAAAAATTCTCATTTTTGAGAATTTCCGAGAAGAAAGGCTGATGCTTCTTTCCCGATAGTGTAATTTTCAGAATATGATACAGAAGGCCATAACTTCTTTGTCAAAGTTAGAAGTGACGAAACATCAAAAAATTGTTTTTTTCAAATTGAAACCCCATTTTTTCGAAGAATTATCGAAATCTTTGTCAAAAAATAATGGGAGCATAAGTTCAAGACTTTTATCCCAATATGAATATTTTTCTTGATATTCATGAAAAACGATTTTGTGTTCAATTTTCAATCTTTTTCCGAATGTGTTTTTTTACTAGAAAGTGATTAGCGGTTAAGAGAAATTTTTGAGAATCTCTGTTATCGAGAAAATATTTTCTTGAAGTAAAAGTTTTAGACGTATGTCCCTATTATTTTTTGACAAAGAATTCGAAAATGCTTCGAAAAAATGGGATTCCAATTTGAAAAAAAAAAACGATTTTTTGATGTTTCGTCATTTCTATCTTTGACAAAGAATTTGTGACCTCCTGTAACATATTCTGAAAATCAGGCTATCGATAAAGAAGTATCAGCCTTTCTTCTCGGAGATTCCCGAAAATGAAATTTTTAATGAGAAAACCTCGAAGTTGTCTGTATTTCAACTGAGTTAAATTTTGAGATTTTTTGTTCGTATTTCCTCATTTAAACAGAACTTTCTCGGGAAAATTCAAACTTATGAAATCAAAAAGACTCAGAATTCAAAGGAGAATCTATTTATGCAATAAAAATGAGTCTTTCCATTTGAAAACTTCCGGAAAAACCTAGAACCTTCAAAAAATATACGAGAAGTCGTCTTCTTACTTGAAACCCATATTTAGAATTTCAATCCTGAATCTTGTGTCTTTATTAAAAATATTCTATAGACCCATATTCGTGAATAACCCTGTTTAATGGGTCTGTATGCTCCCAAAATTTGATCACTCATTTTAGTACCTTAACTCCAGAATTATGGATTCTGTAGTATTCATACCCATGCTGAGAAATCTTCAGTAGGTCGCAGGAATTTGGCAGACAATAATAAACAAATTATGATATTGCAGACATTTCGGAACTAAACTTTTCTTTCTCAAGGCTAGAAAAGATTTAATTCATGGAAGAGATATTTGAAAATGTAAAATTATAAAACCTTATCCTACAATTTAAAACAATGAAATATAAAGTGAATTCATTCAAAAGACTGAGATTCTTTTGTGACATGAATTTTTCGTGTCAATTTCAGACCCAGTTCTTCACCTACCCCAACAAAACTGTGTACTTTGCTAATTAACAGCGTATTCTTGAATCGACCAGACTGAATGCGAAATATGTAACAGCGATAAAGATCGGACTCACGCACCTGAAAGTACCCATATACACCCATAATTATGACCTCATTCGGGCACTTTGCTTCGTTGCCCATCTCGTGAAAATCTCTCCGTATATACTCCAATTATTCCAACACGGGCCGTTATATATATTGTATTATGAATTGATTAATTACAGCTTCTAATGATGACGGCGCATGCCAGCTGAAATTGCTAACCGCATGCACAAACAAGAACAAAATGTTGTTTCATTATTCATGTGTAATCTATAAGACCCGCTTTCGATGCAGGAAAGCTGATTAATTAGGTGCATTTACTGCACGATCTCCGAATGCTGCAACGGTTGGAAGATGCCCATCCTGGTGTCTGAAGAACAGAACGGAAGAACACCTGCTCGAGATCGGGTCACCTAGAGGATTAATACAGTTCGAATCCGCAGAATAGGAATCATATACAAATTTTAATTGAAAAACCTGTACAGGGTGATTCACTTATCTTAGTAACAATAATTCTCGAAAACCTTAAATTTTTTCATTCTGCGAATGGCGTTTGAACAGGTCAATGTCGACTAGAGATGCGCATGAAAATCTGCGGAATAAATAAAGACACCAGGCGTCGCGGCGCTATCAAAAATTTTTTCTCTAGGGACATACCTTTCTCATCATGTCATTCGAAAGATAATTTCAATCAGAATTTTTTTCTCGAATACAATTTTTATCCATTTCTAACCGTCAGCGAACTGCAGCGTGTTTTATGTTAATTCTATTTCATTAATTTTTTCCTGTTTTGTGCTTTTATTTGGAGACATCGATAAAATTTCGTGCCTTGAATTCAAGGAGGATAGTTTTCTAGTCAATGTGCCTCTTCAAACCAATGGTCAAAGAGATGTCAGATCGAACATGGTGTTCCGCAGGGCTCTGTGCTGGGACCACTAAGATTCCTTCTTTTTATAAACGATTTACCTGTTCATATAAATCCTGATATTTTGGTCATATTTGTAGATGACATCTGTAGCGGTCTCAGCTCAGAGTTTTGGGGAACTGTAAAAAATTTGTAACTCCCTGTTATTGAGATTTTTAGATTGGTGCAAGTCGAATAATTTAATTTTAAATTTGGAGAAAACCCATTTCAATAATGAAAATGTCGATAGTTTAGTCTTAAGATGCATGAATCATGAGATTATGTCAAAAGAATCAGTCAAATTCTTGGGGGTTCATTTGGATAGGCTATTCAAGTGTTGAACATGTTTGCAAAAGATTGGCTAGTTCATACCTATTATGCTATCAGTAGACTCAAAGGAGAATTACCTATACAATCAATAAAAGAGATCTACTATAGTTTAGTTTACAACTTTTTGAATTATAATGTGATAATATGGGGTAATTCTGTTGATTCTAATAGAGTTTTCATTATGCAAAAAAGGATCATCAGATTGATGTTCAATTTGAAGCCACGTGATTCATGTAGACAATATTTCAAATCAAACGAAATATTGACACTTCCTTGTCTATATATTTTTCGTTGTTTAATTCATATGAGGGAAAATGTAGACTCTATGCCAAAATTATCTAGCTTTCACAATTATGCAACGAGGAATATTGACACTTTATTCATTCCACCACATTCTACAACAAAGTTTGAATCAGGACCTCCATATACATCGATAACTTTGTATAACCACCCACCAAAAAGTGTTAAATCTTTGAATAAAATGAGGTTCAAAACAATTGTGAAACGTTATTTAATAGCTAAGAGTTATTATAGTATTAAAAAATATTTTGAAGATAAGATTTCGTTGGATGTTGATTGTGTGTAGTTTTTTGTTTTCTTATCAATTGCTGTAAATGTCAAAGGGATTAAATAAATTATTATTATTAAATAAGATGAAATATGTGACTACAGCAAGATGGGGCCCCATATCACAACGCTGTCGTTGTAAAGAGATATTTAGATGAAGAATTAAAAAAAATATGGATAGGAACCAATGGACCCATCAGATATTGCCAGACCTACCGCTTATGGATTACTTTCTGAGGGGTACCCTGAAAAATATAGTATATCAAACTGATTCTAATAACTTGGACCATTAGAAAATAAAGATAAGAAACGTATGTGCCCAAGTAGACCCTTATCTTTTGATCAAACTAACTTATAATGAAAAAGGGGAATGATATAACTTATGTATGGATCATAATGGCCGGAATATAGAACATATGATTCGAAAGTTTCGTTTGTTATTCAAAAAAATGTTTATTGTTGATAGATATAATATTTATTGAATATAATAATAGAGAAATAGTTTATTACAAAGCCTCCGTCATTTTAAGAAACAAAATTATGTCTAGGTCATCTAGGCATTATGATCCATATATAAGTTATATCATTTCTCTATTTCATATTTGATCTTGTTTGAAGAGGCAGATTGTTTAGAAAACTAACCTTCTTGAACTCAAGGCAAAAAATCATATCTTTGTCTCCAAATGAAGGCATACTACCACGATACAGAAAGAAATAAATGGAAAAGAATTAACATAAAACACGCTTCAGATCTCAGACTGTTGAAAAAGGATAAAAAGTGTATTCGAAAAAGAAATTCTAAATGAAATTATCTTTCGAATGACATGATAAAAAAGGTATGTCCCTGGAGAAAAAATTTTTGATAGCGCCGCGACGCCTGGCGTCTTGAATTTTTTCCGCAGACTTTTATGCGCATCTCAATTCCACATTGACTTGTTCAAAACGCCATTCCCAGAATGAAAAAATATTCGGACGTTTTCGAGAGAATTGGGGTTACCAAGATAAGTGAATTACTGTACTGTAAGTTTAATAAATAACTCCACAGTTTTTCCAGAGTGAAAGTTCTTTTAGGGTTTTCTCTACCAGTCTCTGAAACAAGAAACATTTAGAATGAATTTTTAAATGAGAGAAGAAGCGTAAAACTTGAGCACTAATCTGCCAGAGGCCAAATCTTTCCGAAAAAAATTTTGCCTTACTTTTTTTTTGCCAGACATTTAAACAAAGAAATCGAAAAGTTTCACCATAAGTACTTGAAGAAGAATTTCCAGTGAAACATCGATTGTCTGAAAAATACATATCTCTAAGACCAAAAAATAGTAGTTCTAGCCGGTTTTACAAAAGGTGGAATATACTGCTTCATAAGAGTTGGGGATATCGTATTCAATCGTTTTGAGAAATATGTAATCTTTGAGAAAAATGTTGGAAAATCATTCGAAACTCGATAAAAACTTGAATCGATCCAATAAAATTCAGTATGAAACATTTCGTCAATCTGGTCGCCTTTTTTCTGGAGTTTGGTTCTTCGCATATGCTTCATGAATGTTCTCATTATGAAATAGTCAGTTTATCAACGGCTTCGATTTAAAACGACTTTTCTGAAAATGCCAAGACGTAAATCAACAAACGCTGAGGCTAATAGGGCTATCGGCGTGCTACAGGGTGGCCTAATAGTCCAGTAAACGAAGGTCTGAAATCACTTTTTTGCGGAAAGAGCTGCATTTTTGATATAATGATTGTCACCAGAGTAGGAACTCATGTTCAAAAATGCAGGTTCCCAAATTTTCAGGAACCTTGGAAAATTCGTGAAAATGTCGAAAAAGTTACGTTTTCTCGGAAACTAGAAGGTTTATCGAAAAAAGTTTCAAACAAAAGTTGTAGAGCGGAAAATTTTAGTAAACCTGATGGCTTTTCGCCTTCTCGTGGTGTTAATATTGACTAATTAGAGGTGCATTTATGTAATGGCGTCCTCAGTTGCTAACTTCATTACGTTCGGATAGCCGAAGACCGAGCCGAAGACGCTCCAAGAGAGTGGTTTTACCGGGGGTTTTATTATTCCCTTTTATGATGTATATGTTTATGAACTGCAGGGCGAAATGCGTCAGCACCCTTACCAATGCTATGCGAGTTCAAGAATGAAGACAGCTTTCTTTCAAATCTGCGAGAAAACTACACTTATATTTGTTTCTCTTGTGATTTTACACCTGAATTTTTTTAATCGGATATTACTGGGTAATTAGTTGTTACCATTCCATGCAAGAATATAAAATTTCATCGAATAATCTGTCATTTGGAATTTTGGAAAATAAAGAAAATAAAAGAAAAATTGTTGATGGCACACCCTCAAGAGTTTTTCAGAAATATGATGCACAATGTACAAAATTCATACAAGTTCTACAATCACGGGAGTTCAATCTAATTTTTTTTGTTGAAATATAGATATAAGTGAGTCCAAGAAGCTCATTGTACCAGATGGAATTTTTTTTGGAATTTTTACCAAGCTTAACACTTTAAAAAAATAGTTATTTTTGGAAAAATTCAATAGAAATGTTCTGCTCTAAACTGAGCAGTTTTAACTTGAAAGTTCTGCATTCAAGGGACGACATGCAAAGCGAAAGTTGGCAGTAACCTAATGGAAATCGATATAAATATTTCAACGGATTGATTAATAAAAGGTCGGATGAAGATTTCGATGTGAGAATATCGCTTATTTTGTAGAAGTTTGAGTTGTTTAACTCCTTGATAATGTAATGTATTTTTATATTTGAAGGAATTCAATCTCCTCCTAAATTTACTGAAAAGGTCATTATTCCTGTAGCACCAGATAAAGATTAACATTCTACATTACTACAAAAAATATGCTACTCAACGTTACCTAAATTGAATGTGATTTACCTATTGTGATATATAGGGTGTACCAAATTCGACGGCCTATTAGGCGTTTCTGGAGAACTGGACTATGAGAAATCTGAAAATTAGGATTAAATTATTATTTGACATTATCTACCGATCTGAAATATTCTTGGAGCCTGACCACTTTCAGTTATACAGGGAGTGAAAAAAAAATTTTTTTTCTGCTTTTTGGTTTTCGAATTTGATAGAGTACGCAATTCTGAATGCATTCGTACTCAAATCGTTGCATTCGTCGAAATACTTTCCAAAATATCGAGAAAAAAAGGGAGATAAGTGTATTCGGTATTATGTTTGGTTGTTCCTAACCTAGATATCGTAAGCACAAACTCTTTTCACATTTTTGAAGGCGTACAATTTCAGAATTTTGAATTACCCGTCACAGGGTGTTCCAAATGTTGGTTCAAAAATTAGGATCAAAGTTGGCTCATAACTTTCGTTTTTCAAATTAGAACCCTATTTTTTCTGCTTGCGTTGGATTCTGCGAAGAAAAATGAAGATAATGTTCCAACATGTTGATGTTCCTGAAATTACTTATTCTTGAGTTAATAAGGATTTTCTGTTTCTATTCATGAAATCTGTTTTACATCGACATTATAAATGATTTCAGAAAAGAGGAAGTCACTAGTGAGTTATTTGAGTAATTTATGTTCTATGACCAAGGTCATTGTTGATATGAAACAGATTCTATGAATTTGACGCTACGTACTACATGAAATCAGCAAATCCTGAATAACTCAAGAATTATTATTGTTAGGAGCATTAACATGTTCGAACATTATCATCATTTTTCTTCGCACAATCCCACGCAATCATAAAAAAATAGGATTCTAATTTGGAAAACGAAAGTTATGGGTCAATCTTGATCCCAATTTTTGAACCTACATTTGGAACACCCTGTGACGGGTTTTTCAAAATTCTGAAAATGTACAATATTTCCACATTCTTCGCCTTCAGAAACGTGAACACAGTCTGTGCTTACGATATCTGGGTTAGGAATAACAAACATGATACCGAATACACTTATCCCCCTTTTTTCTTCAGTTTTTTCTCGATATTTTGAAAAGTATTTCGACGAATGCAACGACTTGAGTACGAATGTATTCAGAATTCAGAAAAGAAAAAAAAAGTTGAAATTTTTTTTTCCACTCCCTATATAAGTGAAAGTGATCAGGCTCCAAGAATATTTTAGAACGGTAGATAATGTCAAACAATGATATAATCCCAATTTTCAGATTTCAAATAGGTCCGGTTCTCCAGAAACGCATAATAGACCGTCGAACTTGGTACATCCTGTATACCTTATCATTTTCTTCGATAGGATTTTTATTTTTGTTTGGGTCCTAGTCTTTCATATTAGATTTGAATATTATATAATGCTACTTGCAGTAGTATAAGAACTATGTGAAAGTGAGATAATTTCGATATGCATTTTCGTCAATAATCTCACTCTAATTTTATAAATTGACATTTTGATAACAAGGAAACCTTTAAATCTAAGCATGATCAAAGAGACTCATTATTGACAGAAAGAGTCAGTGCATAATTTTTTGCTTAAATAAGAGATCGAACTGAGTACCATTCTGCTGACCTACACAACCAAAAGACGAATGGGGAATAATCCGAAGAAAATAATCTTCGATTAGCTATCATAATGTTTAAAGTTCGAAATATTAATAATATCAATTTGAGAAACATTTCAGACAAGCCCTTAATGTGTTTTGACAAAATATTTTCAAGATTGACAAAAAACAATCCTTCTCATTCATTTTCCCTTGTGAATATCAAACTTCGAGGAACTTTTTGAAAGCCGAAAAAGTTCTGAGTATTGCTCAGTTAGTTCTCCGATCGAAAAACTAGTGGTTCGTTAAATATTAGATGTTGTTATTTAATGGTTAAATCAATAACCTTATGGAAGGTATGAGTTTCTCTCGACGAGTTGATTGATGCAAGAGCGAATTTATAATCGCTATGCTAAGTTTCATACTTTCATACTACAGTTCGAATGGGGGGGGGGGGGTCGTTCTTCTATTTGAAAAAAAATCAAACATGTCTCACTAATTTCACATTTCCAATTAAATTAATTTTACTTTCAACAGTAGTTCTGGGTAGCCTTCGATTAGGAAGCTCTACAAAATTTTCAATCAACGCTGATCGGAGAGAGAGAGTTTGAACGAAAATTCAATCCCTATTTTATTGAAAAAAACACATAAATCAGATATAGCCAAATTCAATGCACACAATATAAAACGCAAAATGCATCTACAAAATGATTATTTCTTCAAATTTCTTGCACTCAAAATAAAGTCCGGGATATGAATTTCTCATCCACGGCTGTATTAGAGAGTCTTGTTATTTTCGTTTACAAACATGAACGTAATAAAATGGGAATGGTAAAACTACCTGCTTCCTTGCTCTCTACTTGCCGCGTCTTCGGCTATTCGTACGAAATGAAGTTAGCAACTGAGAATGCCAATACAGAAATCCATCTCTAATTAGTCAATATGAACACCACGAAAATGCGCAAAGCTATTTTGTCTCCTAAAATTTTCTGCTCTACAACTTTTGTTTGAAACTTTTTTCGATAAACCTTCTAGTTTTCGAGAAAACGTAACTTTTTCGACATTTTCACGAATTTTCCAAGGTTCCTTAAAATTTGGGAACCTGCATTTTTGACCATCAGTTCCTACTCTAGTGACAATCATTATATCCAAAATGCAGCTCTTTCCGCAAAAAAGTGATTTCAGACCTTCGTTTACTGGACTATAACTCAGGTTGTTGTAGCGGAAAGGCTCCAAGTCAGCCAAAGTGTGATATCTCGACTTTGGAATACGTTCAGGGAGACAGGTTCCGTGTTGGAAAGACCAAGGCTTGGTGAGCGACGAAAAACAACACCTGCTCAGGATCGTTTCGTCGAGAAGGAAGCCTACATAAACGTGTAGAATGCAACGGAATACTCTTCAAAATGCAGATGGAGTTCAAGTTTCCATCGAAACCATCAGACGACGTTTAAGGGAGGTGAATATAGGTTCTAGACGTCCATTAAGAGGAGTTCCATTAAAACGTGACCGTAAGCGTCAAAGACTGGAGTGGGAAAGGCAACATATCAAGTGTAAGGATCAATGACGTAGTGTCCTTTTCACTGATGAATCCAGATATGGACAATTTTCCGATTCTGGAAGAATCTGAAAATGGTGAAACTTTTCTATTTCTAGACGCACAGTGCAACCATAAATAAAAATGCGAGCGTGGAGCTTGGTATTCCACATTTCCCAATACCTCCGCATAGAATATGCATGGGATGTGCTCCAAAGAAGATTAGATAATCATCAACTTAACCCAGAATCCTTAAATGAGCTGAGAGAGCTTCTGCCCCGTTTATGGAATAAAATTCCTTGAATAATGTTCAACAACCCTGTGTGTAGTATGCAAAGAAGATGTCAAGATGTTATTGATGCCGTGGAGGCCATACATTGTATTGATAGTCTGAAAGTGCTTGAATTCTCTGGGAATAAAATTTCATTATTTTACTCGATTTTTCTTAACCACCCTGTATACGCTGCAGACCTACACGCTAAAATTAATTTCATTTCCTGCAATTTGAAATCATATTCATTAAATTTTCATCGAAAAATCTCATTTAAATTATATTTTTTTTTGCAATATCCCTAACTCATGTGAAGAAACTTGCATTAAAGAATTGCAATGTTCTTAAAATTGGAGGAACCATCTCTCTACACCGTTCACAGCCTGAGAAGGTCTTCGGCGACTCTTTTGACCAATGCAGGTGCTAATATGACTTCTTTAAAACGTTACAGAGAATAGAAGTCCTCGACTGTTGCAGAAAGATCCCTGGTAGAATCGGTGCACAACAAAATAATAATTGCAGAAAATTACAAGGTTGTAATGCGTCGGCGTTTTAATCCATAACTTACTAGTGAGTTATCATTGCTTGCAGGTGAAATCGAAAGGAAATCTCCAAAAATTACCAATTAAGGAAGTCTCAGTTTTTCCATTGTCCAGATCGCTCGGATAAAAGTGCTCCGAATTGTCATAATCAGGTCTCCCACTTTGGTACTTTCTACCGGGGCTCCTATGGCGATGCCATGCTGCAAGACAGTACCGTAGTAACTGTCTGAAGCATTCGGATGCAAGAGAAGTCAACGAAGACTCGGGTAACATGTGAGAGCGATTAAATAACTCATCAGTGATAACTCGATCCACATCCATTACTGTTATGTGACGTTCGTTTCGGCTCCTTGTTTTCGTAGTGCTTAGTGCATGTTTAAAATGGCGAATTTGTTCTTTAGGTCTAGTTCTACCTCCAGGAAGAAGCACAGGAATTCAGGGTCTAGGATTTTGAGGTATACCAACCGTAAAGCCTGCATTACACTCACTGCAATAACACCTGCATTCGTCCTATGAATGATTGTCTCGATCTTATAAAATTTATTTATGTTAAATTTATTTTTTGTGCCTTAACGTTGAAGATTCGTTGAAATATTTTTTTTCTCCCAAATCATCATACTTTATACAGTCAGAATTGGAACTGAAGAACAGAAATGGTTCAAAATCAAAAAGGAACAGGAAAACAAACAGGAAAAAAATGAAAATATCTTAATTTCATGATTGAGAGAGCTGAAATTATACAATACATATTGAAAAAAAAAAGTAGGCAGCAGGTAAAAAACCTTGCCTCTCTATTTTTGAAAAAAAATTACTGAAAATATTTTACAACGAAGCATCTTGAAAAACATCAACGTGATCCTGAAGGACATCTTCATGTTATTCTTCTGCAGACAGAGAAAAACAGAGTCTTCACCAATCTACACGAAATTGTCTATGTAAAATTAAAAAAGAGAAAAGCAGAAAGAACCATTTAGATCAAATGTCTTCAAACAAATCACCAATTGCAGGAATGTATTCAATACTTCATGAAAATCAAAATGATAATAAAATAAAAAAAGAAAATTTGTTTAAGCAAAAATTCAACATAATCTTCAGCTATTTGTTATGTTTAGAATTTGATTGTGCCATCATGAAAAAATGGTCCAATGATTCCTCCTACAAAAAATTTATTCTTATGAGAGGCTTCAATTATTTCAACCCGCCTTCCATGAATTCGCTAAGCTAAAAAATGTCGAAACAAAACTAATCTCAAAAACAATTAACGTTCATATCAAACACCTCTCAGATCTTTCGTAACATCCTGTATTTCGCCAGCCACGAATATCAAAATCGACTTTGAGGCGAAAAACAGCTTTTCTGAATAAACAACTATTATAATTATGGTGCTCTATCTGACATATGTCGC
Organism: Hippodamia convergens; assembly: GCA_038502775.1. Taxonomy (NCBI): domain Eukaryota; kingdom Metazoa; phylum Arthropoda; class Insecta; order Coleoptera; family Coccinellidae; genus Hippodamia; species Hippodamia convergens. Next base: position 12,681,230 of record CM076612.1, read on the forward strand.
GTTGTTCCCATTGTCTCTACTGAAGTTTCTTGTTTTTGAATAACTGATGATGTTGATTGCCTTTACGTGTTCCTTGAATGTTGAGTTATTGGTCCAATCCGCTCTTTTAATTGGTTTCATTTTTGATCAAACAGGATCTTCGCATTCAATTTGAATTCGATATTCTAATCTTTCGGAAGTTTTTCCATTTTGTCATATAATGCTCGATGTGTACTTGATCGTTACTACTACTTTAATTTTTTCGAAATAAATTCATAAGCAAGAAAATTGAACCTACTTGATCAACATCATGACTTTTTTAAGTGTCACCATTAGATAATAACCGGATTTTTTTTTGCATTTTCATCAACTCCCCAAAAACATCTGAACCAGTTCCGATATAATTTCCTCCCTATATTCTGATCATTCACCTTGCTCCAGTATGCGTATAGTGGGCATGTCTAATTTTTTTAAAACTTGCCCAGTTTAGTTGTCATAGCGCAAGGTCGGAAATTAAAGGCGTTATATTTCTGCAATACCTATGCAACTGTACATTTCCGTATAATTACAATCAGACTTAGTGTACAATTAGCTGTTTATTCATTTTTATAGACGCTAGCCAGCCTTAATTCCAGATTAAAGTGATTCCAATTATATACATTGGTAATTACTAGACTATAGATAGAATAGGATAAAGTAACCGATTGGACAGTTAATGGCTCATAAAACTCTTAATACTGAACAAGATTTTTAGAGTCATTTAGCTTGGGAACCCTTGAATGTTTATTCTGATTAATGATATAAAAGAACCCACCAAATTTTTTCCAGATGAACACATTGAATTAAAGGTCTTGAAAAAATTCCTGATGTTTACTCGATTTAAATCATGTCTGACACATAAAAAATCAAGAAAATTTCCCTCTAACTGATGGCATTAACGATATGGAAAAATTGTGAATAACTGTGAGATGGATGATGACTTGTGATCGTAAATATTGATCTTAATGTCCAACATTTAATTACATCAACAAACTGATGCTCGATTTGTAAATAGCGAACATTTACTCAATTCTCCGACTGAAAAATTGATACGATTGATCTACAGTGTGATTTGTAAAATGCAAATCTAGATTTACCTGTCACAAGGAAATTTAATTGAAATTAAAACAAAGATAAATTATATGCAAACGTTTCGTAATTATTCAAGTTGTTAGCGAATGGTTTGAGAGGTTGACGAATGTTCTTATATGAATTTATAACGACCTTTTTCATATTCGAATAGGGTAAAGCTGTTTTGCGATTTGAAATCGTTGAAAAATTAATCTAGTTTTGCATGGTAATAACCAATCAATTGCATAGTGTGCATTTACCTTTTAGCTAGAAATAAATACCCTAACTCCCTAACATAATAGCGAAATGAAGAAAAAATTTGAAAGCAGGGAAATTTTTAAAATTCTTAGTTGACAGACTATTGAATGTATTTCATTGCATCATTTCAATAATGAATGAATGATAATTTTGATTCTGGTGGTGATTTTTTATTCTCACTTCGAAAATGAATCTTTGAATTTCGTTATTACTCTCTTGTTCCACCCTTCTTGCATCTTGCGACAAAGAAACTTTTTTTCAGAAATAAACTCAGAAATTTTATCGAGTGAGTTTTTCATGTCAGAATGACAATTCTTGGAATATGTCTTAGTTTTTGGTCCTGAAAAATATTCTGTTTTCTTGTGTTATAACATATTTGGTTGGGAGATGATTGCCTTTCATTCAGGTCCTGTAGCGGTCTTCAAGCATCTGAAGTACCGAAAAATCATCACCTGGAAGGTCGTATCCGGTTTGAAAAACCCTCACGAACAGAGAGCTAGAATTTGTGGATTTTGAATTTGAAAATCGAAGGAATTTCGAAGGACAAGTGTGATTACGTCTCCAAATTGACTGATGAACATGGTATCGAAGTGATTCTTCTGCAAGAAACCCACACGGCAACAGAAAAAAATCCTTGTGAAGCAGGACAGTTGAAAGTTATGTATTAATTGATTTTCTACAAGTTCAGCTTGTTTTGTTAGAAAATTATCAGTTCGTAATTTCCAACAGATTCGGAAAGGGGAAATTGATGGAGTTTTTTTTTCATTTCTTTCAAATTTTGTGACATTTCTGTCATAAATATTTATAAACCTCCGAACATTATTTGGCCAAGAAATCTGAATGATGATGTTTTTCAAAGTAGCAAATGCATTCGATTTATTCTGAATAATCGGTTTCTTTTCTGCTTTTGTCTTTTTTCCTTTCAGATCAAGAATTGTGAGTCGTTTTGGGAAGAATCTGTTTATCTGAGCCCATCGACGGATAACATGAAGATGATCACACTGATTTCTTTCAAGATTTTCCTGATATTCAATATTTTATGTTATTTTTTTTACGGGGAGACAAGTTTTTTCTCCTGGCTGTATAGTATTGTATGATACTAGTGATGATAGTATCGTATGATTCTTTAGTATCATACGAAGAATGATATGATACCCCGTTCTTTTTTTACCTCAGCTTAGGTACTTTTTGTTTCAACATTTATTTTATTATTTTAGCTCTCTTTTTCATTTAGAATATATATATTTATAAATGTAAGGTCACTAAGAATTAGGTAATTGTTTTTGGATCTTGAGTTTAAGATAAGATTTAGATTTCAAAATTCGATCATTTTGACCTTCCTGTTTGATTTGACGTTTCAACGAATAATTTGGCTAGCTGCTTCTAAAATGGTGAATTTATGGAAATTAATAAAAGAAACTCGTCTGTCTCCCATGGTAAGCGAGACGTATCCTTCGCAACAATATCTCTAGTCTGTCAATCAATCTAAATTCAGAGTGCGAACGAGCTTTAATTCATAAACAGCAGCCTTGAATCAAGAAAGCGTTACTTTGCACCAAAATGAGAGCAGCACTGTGCGCGCATCTCAGATACTTTCTACTAAAATTAGTGAAGACATATTCCTAGCAATCGGAGTTGTTAAATTGAATTAATAAAGATGATACTTTCACTCGCTGCCCCCTTTTTACCGCGGTAGGTGCCGATTTGGCCGACAAGAAAATGGTTCTAATTATCGCAACGCTCTGTCCATTATCTCGCAGAGTGGTCGTCCATTCGAGAGCATGTCTAATTGATGGGTATTTGAGAAAGGCACTACATTGTTGAGGAGTGCTCGCTTAAAATTGATTCATTGGTTTCCGAATATCTGGATTTATCACGATTAGCGAGTTATGCAATAGAATTGGAATATCGTTCTTATTAATCTCTGTCGGTCATTATACAATCATTTTTGGTTTATTTTGTGTTGATACAAAAATACATCACAACCTCGATTATCCGAACGTTCTTGATTTTGCCAGTTAAAAATTGAGTATCTAATGAAAAAATATTGAAGCATTTTATGTACTAAACTCACCTGCTCTTGTGTGCTTTGTTGATTTTGTTCTAAAAATCCTATTTTTCGATAATCCGAACTAGGCTCGTTTCCAATTAGTTCGGATTATAGAGGTTCAACTGTACAGGGTGGTCAGATTTCGATGTTTTATTACTACATCTCCTACATTAGGCGAGATAAAAGGGAAGAAATATACAACATGTCATGTTTTTTTTTCGAGAAACTCAAATTTTTGAAAACCGCAATTCGCTAAGGTGTCTAGTTTGCATGTAACAGGGTGATTTTGAAATTTGGCCAATTATTATAATTGGCTATAACTTCCCAAGTGTTGCTGCTTCTCTCTCGAAATAAAAACATCTTTAGTGGTGTTTTTCACCAGTGCTATCAAAATTTTAGTGCCCCTTGAAATTTTAGAGAAATTAAAAAAATAAATTTTTTTCAAATGGAAATCATGGCGTGCTATGATGATTGTTAATAGACTTTTCTCTCAATTTCAAAAATATATCATGATATACTTCCGAGTTTAAATATCGAAAATTCCAAAAAAAAAAACAGTTTTCGATTAACAAAATCAAAGAGGGTTTTGATTTTGATTCATTTCTTTTCTCCTGAGGAAGTCATACAACTTGAGCTTGCTCAAATCATGTTTACCGAAAAGTGGTTTTTTCAGAATTTTCATATTCAAGCTCGGAAGTACAACATATGACTTATATTTTTGAAATCGACTAAGAAAAAAATATTTTTTTAAATTTCTCTGCACTGTTAAAAGATGTTTTTATTTCGAAAGCGAAGCGGCAATACTGCGGAAGTTATAACCAATTATAATAATTGGCAAAAGTTCAAAATCACCCTGTATCATAAAAACTAGACACCTTAGCGACTTGCAGTTTTCAGCAATTTATGTTTCTCGAAAAAAGAGAACATGACATGTATATTACTTACGCTTAATTTAGGAGATGTAGTACTGAAACATCGAAATCGGAGCAACCTGTACATACACAAAATAGTTTTTTATTTCCGTATCAAATGCACGAAGATTGCCCAATTCGATTTCTTAGTTGGAAATAGAATTTCACAGGTATTATACTGGTAAATGAATAAATAAATAAATAAATAAATATTATTTTCGGCAATATTTGTTGGAAATTAGTGAGAGAAGAAATTGAATTTGTCCCTGAAATGTGGCGTGGTAATATGACTGTAAAACTAAGAGTAGTCGATCTGGTTTGTTGAAATTCAAAGTTCCTTCACAAGCAAAAATTGTTTGAACTTAGGCTTCGATAAAAATTTTTCAGAAGAATTTTCATTGGTGGCACCATAATTTAGTTTTTTATATTAAAAAAGAGTATAGTGGGTGCGCGTTCAAGAATGAAGCTGGTAATGAATATTGAGAAAAATTTACAATATCTGGGCCGCAAAGTATGGAAATTGCAGAAAAAATACTCTTGCATGGACTGGTAACGTCAACTTGATTGAATGAAAAGTCTTGACGTCCAAAATCACGAGAACAAATGTGTTTCATAGGAAGTTAACTAGAAGAGGTAATACTACTTTTCAAAAAAATGGCGTCTTCTACTGGGGTGATAATGAAAAACATCACAAAAGATCTGAAAAAAGTTGGGCTCGTGTGGGATTTGAACCCACGACCGCCAGTTTTTCAAAGAAGCCTGGAGCTCTAACCAACTGAGCTAACGAGCCGATATGTGTATATAGAAAAATTCTCGATTTGAACTGCAAGTTTGACTCCTTCAAGTGCAGAGCATGGGAAACGAATAAGTTCTCGAACAAACGGTATACGTCAACTCGCGATCTTACATTGTGACTTTCAACACTTATCTCATGTGAAATAATCAATAAATGATGAATGGTCCAAGAGCTTTCTGAATAATTTTCAAATCCCTCAGTTTATGGAGAAGACTCTCAACGATCTTTCAAATTACCTGAAAAAATTATGTCCTTTTTCTCATCAGACTTCAGAGTTACTTCTTCTGGCGTCAAGAGTAATGTGTTGATTGTAATTGTGTTATTATAGAAATTCAGTGAATTCTTGCAACCTCATGCAGCACATTTTTTTTCAGTGCCAACACCCAGATGGACAATGACGTGACTCCAGTGTACTTGGCTGCTCAAGAAGGCCATTTGGAGGTCCTCAAATTCTTGGTTCTCGAAGCTGGTGGTTCCCTCTATGTCCGCGCCAAAGATGGCATGGCACCAATCCACGCAGCCAGTCAGATGGGCTGCTTGAATTGCGTGAAGTGGATGGTAAGTCATCTATACTCTGTTCAAACCCAAGCGAGAGCAATAAAACGAGGTTCGCGCAGCGGTAGAAGGCAGTTCGGATAGTTACTTTCCGTCCAGAGTCGAATCGAGGAGATTTCATACAATCGTTCAGTTTTAACTGAATGGAAAGGACCCAAATCTGGTGTTTCTCGGAATTAATTTGTCGGTATTTTGCAAGATTCCGATCCAAATCTCTGAAACTCTGGAATTACCTTGCCGCAATCTGGGGCATAGTTCCGAGTACGACCCTGGCAATCTTTTAGGGCGGTCGAAGGGAGCATTGTTATGACTGTTTGACCCATACGAGCTTTATTGTGCGCAAACCAGACGATTTTGTTTGTATTTATTGATCTCGCTTAAATTTGAACAGAGTATAGCTGCAAAAGATCGATTCAACATCTCTCAGCCTCACAATCTTCCAGATACAAGAACAAGGGGTCGACCCAAATCTCAGAGATGGCGATGGAGCAACCCCCCTCCATTTTGCTGCTTCTAGGGGCCATCTTACAACTGTAAGATGGCTGCTCAAACATGGGGCTCGGCTATCCTTGGATAAATATGGAAAAAGTCCTATCAACGATGCTGCGGAAAATCAGCAAGTCGAGGTTTGGTTCTGTTATTTGTTTTCAATTAAATATATTTGAGAATTAATCTTCTCACTTTTTTTTGAGTACCTTGACTGTTGTTTCAGTGTTTGAATGTACTAGTCCAACATGGCACTAACGTGGATTACAAAGACAGCGAAAGACATGCTAAGCATGGATGTTCCTGTACCAAAAAGAGTGGAGCAGTGAAAAGGGTAAGAAAGTACATTTATTTCTCGGAAAAAAACATCCGGATGATATACTTTTTGACCTCATGAACTATTTAAATTGAATAGAGTGAAAATCTCATATATATTAGGTTAGATCCATCTCAAGACATCAGAGCAAGTAGGCTCACTCAAATCTAAGATTTTGGAGTTTGAAATTTGCAATTTACTGATGAATAATGTGAAATATTCATGACGAATGTTCAAAACAAACAACTGTGAAAAAGCATCCGGAAGTTGCCCAAATGAATTCAAAAATTGATGATGTACGACTTTCAAACAGTAAAAAATTTAAATATTACGTAAAGTGATAAGTAAAGTGTGCATACAGAGAAAGTGGCGTAACAACGATTGTTTTCCGTTTATTCAAATGTCTTAACTATCTTATATCCTTATCGTCATAATCAAATTAGCTCTTATTTAATTCGAGATGCCTAGATCGGCATATAACGATGATTGTTATGGTGGTTGATCAAGAATAGCGTAATCGGAAAGAAAGTTTACAACTCTACTTAATATCCAATTTTTGTTAGATGATGAGAGGTGTTAGGTTGTAAGGAAGGAGCACGCATTTGTAGAGTTCAAACTAACTCTATTTATTATCTCAAACTTTCAGAGTAGCAGGGAATCATATAATTACTTTATTATAGAAATGTTAGTACACCCTTTACATAACAATGTTACGTATGTCTGAAAAACTTCAACAGTATATGTAGGTATTATTCTGACAACTGTTCTCGAAATCAAAAATAGTATATTATATTATAAGGATTGAAAGTGCATATTTTTTCTCGAGCAATACTTAAAGTTGCGAGCGCAACGCAGCCGAGCGAATGCAAAATTGCTAGTAACAATAGGCACTTTTATTCCGTATGATGTATACTATTTTTTCTCCAACCAAATCACTCAGTTTTATTCAAAAATCGTTAATAATTTGGTAATAAATTTGAACACCCATTAATTATAACAGCGATAGCGAGTCGGTTGTCATGGATTTCTGGTATTGTTGGTAAATTTGATTGTCAGTAGTACTAATCATATAATTTTTGTAGTAGTTTTTACGCTGCTTTCAAAATGAATCCCGAACACGATGAGAATATACTAAATCTTTTGTCACCCAAATCTCGCCAAGTTTATGAACTTGCATATCAGCGATTCATGGATTGGTGTAAAGAAAAAAAAAAGTGAAAAAATATGCGGAGGTGTTCTTATGGTATGGTGTATTTATCAAATTTAACGAAGACCGTCAAGCCATCCACTTTTTGGTCACAGTATTCGATGTTGCGATCCACACTGGATATCAAAAATGTTGTGGATATAAGTAAATATTGAAAATTACGGGCATTGCTAAAAAGGCAAAGTGATGGATATATACCTGAAAAGTCTAGGGTTTTTACAAAAGAGGAAGTGGATCGGTTCCTGGATATGGCACCTGATAATGTATATTTGATGATGAAGGTTGTTCTAGTATTACGAATTGGAGGTGCTATGCGTTGTGACGAACAAGTTCTTTTGAAAATTGATGACATTGAAGATTGGGCTAGGTCCAGGTCGTGAAAATTTTGCAGGCAAAAAAACAAGAAACCTCGTTTGTTTACCATTATAGGCGATGAATATTTGCGTTTATTTCGGAAATATGTTGCACTACGGCCATATAATATAAAGGAACGTGGTTTATTTTTGAAGTTTGTTTATGGAAAGTGTCAAAGAATGGTTGTTGGTATTCACAAAATAAGTACCGTGCCGCAATAAATTGCAAAATTTTTAAAGTTAGAAAGGGAGTATACTGGACATTCGCTAAGAAGAACATCTGCTACACTTCTTATTAATGGTGGCGGTAACGTCACTCGTCTTAAAAGACATGGAGGTTGAAAATCGAGTACGGTAGCAGAAGGACATATTGAAGGACATATCAACAAAGTGGATACTGCCAGAAAAATATTGCAACCTGACAAAGAAGGTACAAGTACCTGTTCAGATATTTCCTCGAATCAACAGATACGGAGAATATTTTGAGTTGTTCTAACATTAATGAAAATGCTAGAAGAAAACGGTCACGGTCTGATTCATGAAAATCTTTTGAATTGTTCGAAAATTGTTAGTGATAATTTCAGTGGTGCTTTGAATTTTGGCAATAATTGTTCAAATTGTACATTCAATATCACCATAAATAACAAATAAAAACCTGTACATGGAGAACAAGCCTTATTTGAAATCTGAAAATTGGGATTATGATATTATTTGACATTATCTACCGAGCTAAAATATTCTTGGAGCCCGACCACTTTCAGTTATACAGGGAGCGAAAACATTTTTTTCAAAATTTTGTATTTTGTTTTCGAATTTGACATAGTATGCAATTCTGAATACACTCGTACTTAAATCCTTGCTTTCGTCGAAATACTTTCCAAAATATCGAGGAGAACCTGAAGAAAAAGAGAGAAAAAAGTATTCGGTATTATGTTTGTTATTCCTAATCTAGATACCTTAAGCATAAACCGTTTTCACAATTCTGAAGGCGAAGAATGTGGAAATATTGTACATTTTTAAAATTTTGAGAAGCTCATCACAGGGTGTTCCAAACGGTGGGTCAAAAATTGGGATCAAGATTGGCCCATAACTTTCGTTTTTCAAATCAGAACCCTATATTTTCATGATTGCGTTGGATTGTACGAAGAAAAATGATGATAATGTTCTAACATGTTAATGCTCCTAAAATTGATAATTCCTGAGTTATTTAGGATTTTCTGATTTTATGTCGTACGTTGCGTCAAATTCATTAAATCTGTTTCATATCAACTACGACCTTGGTCATAGAAGATAAATTATTCCATTAACTCACCAGTGACACACCATTGTTGTTATGAAACAGATTTTACGGATTTGAAGCAACGTACGACATGAAATCAGAAAATACTAAATAACTCAGGAATAATTAATTTTAGGAGTATCAACATAATAAAATATTATCATCATTTTTCTTGGCAGAATCCAACGCAATCATAAAAAAATAGGGTTCTAATGAGAAAAACGAAAGTTATCAGCCAATTCTGATCCCACTTTTTGACCGAACTTTTGGAACACCCCGTGACGAGTTTTTCAAAATTCTGAATGTGTAAAATATTTCCACTGTGTTCGACTACAAAAACGTGAAAACGATTTGAGCTTAAGATATCTAGATAAGAAATAGCACACATCATACCGAATATTCTTTTGTTTAATTTTTTTTTGATATTTCGGAAAGTATTTTGACGAATGCAACGATTTGAGTACGAATGTATTCGAGTGTGTGTCATAGTGAGTTATTGGAATAATTAATCTTCTATGGCCAAGGTCATAGTTGATATGAACCAGATTAAATGAATTTGGCGCTACGTACGACATAAAATCCTAAATAACTAAAAAAATATCAATTTTAGGAGCATTAACATGTTAGATAATTATCATCACTTTTCTTCGTACAATCCAACGCAATCATGAAAAACTAGGGTTCTTATTTGAAAAACGAAAGATATGGGCCAATCTTTATCCCACATTTTTGACCCAACATTTAGAACACCTGTGATGAGTTTTTCAGAATTCTAAAAATGTACAATATTTTCACAGTCTTTTACAAAAATGTGAAAACGGTTTGTGCTTAAGGTATCTAGATTAGGAATAACAAACATAATACCGAATACTCTTTTTTCGCTATTTCTTCAGGTTTTTCTCGATATTTTGGAAAGTATTTCGACGAATGCAACGATTTGAAAACGAATGTATACAGAATTGCATACTCTGCCAAATTCGAAAACAAAACAACAGAAAAATTTTTTTTTCGCTCCCTGTATAACTGAATGTGGTCAGGCTCCAAGAATATTTTAGCTCGGTAGATAATGTCAAACAATTTCATAATCCTAATTTTCAGATTTCAAATAAGTCTAGTTCTCCAGAAACGCCTAATAGGCCGTCGAACTTGGAACACCCTGTATAGTTGCCCAATTAGTTTGTTTTACTAAGTTTGTGAGAGACAATTTTTTTTCTTCCAATTTCAATTAGAGAGCTCAAATGCAGTTACTTTTAGTCCCAGTATTAAAAGTAGCGTTTTAACCCCAGGATAAAAAGTGTTGCTAAGTAAAAAGCAAATTTTTTTACGGTAAGAGAATTGATGGCTGTTGCACCTGAAAAAAGTACAAGAATGTCAACATTTTTTGATGGTTGGAGAAAAACTTTTTATTTTTCACTTTGTCGGATAATTTTATTTTTCATTCTGATTTGAATTTGTTATGCTCCTCTACTTTATTCCTTCCTTTCTTGCCTTCTTTTGAATATTTTTTTCAATATTCAATACTCGTTATTCTACATCAATTTTTCGAAGTTATGATTCTTCTATTCTTGTTTTTTTTTTGAGTATTTTGAGACATATCATTCTCAATACTCCATGAAGTGTTGGTTCAACATTTTAACATGGAACGTATCAAATAAAATGAAGCTCTCGAATTGACATTTCTAAGTTTTACCATTTCTTCTATCCCAGGTACACCACACGCTCAGCATGTCCAATGCAGATTGTTCTGGATGCAAGTCCGCACATGTCCTGAACGTGAACGAGAACCGTGACAATGCCAGAACCGAAGAGAACGATTATTCCAACGGTAACGAATGCAGTTCCAACAGTTCCAAATCAGAACCATTCTACCTTCACCCTCCTGTAGATAATAACAGGCTTGTGGAGTCTCCTCACGCCCCCCAAGATGGTCTCTACATCAACCCGATGAACAGTCATAGACAAAGGTGAGTTTTCCGAGAGCATAGAAATTTTTGGGTAGGTTCCTGTTTGTCTTCTTCTTCTGTTACTTGGTCTGAATTATGTTTACTATCGTTACTCAAGCAGGGATACTGAAGTTCAGTTTCAAGTTATGAAATTTTCACCATACAGCAGTTAAGAATGTTTCTCAACACAAATTACAAAGATTCCTTCCAAAACAGACAAGACTATTAAATGAATCGTCCAAAAAAAATTGTTTCATGTTCTAATTCCTACCGAGCATCATTATTGTTCCATAAACGTTTGATATTTTAACACCAATAAATACTTTCATATCTTCCACTCAATATTACAAAAGATTCACATGTCAACACTGCTAATAGTCTCTTCAATTTGTTCATTTTGATTTCGAAGTTACGTAACCATCCTGAAACTGCACGCAATTACCTTACAATTAGATTTATTCACTCTTCAATCAACAGGTTTACGGTTATTACCAATTATTTTCCTCGTATGTATGAAGAAGAAAAGAAATTCTAGATTAGCGATTGTGGAAACGTTTAATTACAAGACAGATGGATAAACTTCCGTGGTTTCGATAAGAGAAAACTGTACTGTTTACTCAAAGTAATCATTTTCTAGTATTGAGAAATATTTGTTATAAATCGATATTTTCCATTTCAGCGCTTCGAGCATATCTGAAAGCTGTTCCAGTGGAAGCATAAATGGAGAATCCTTCTATCTTCATAACCCTCAAGAAGTTATCTACAATAGAGTGAAGGATCTATTTCAGGAACAAAACCACAAGCAACAAAGTAAGAAACATCTCTCTGCCCTTACTGGTGAGTTGAAACGTAGCGTATTGATTTACAGAAAAAAATTTTGGTTGGAGGCAGATCAGAGCATATCTTCAGCTTCTAGAATTCACACCCTCACTAGCTATTGAGGTTAGTGGGGGTGCAGATCCCATTCTCAGAAAACACTAGAAAAAAAAAAGAATATATGCTTTGTGGTTATTTATTTGTGCTACTGATCCCACCATAAGTTGCTCAGTGCTGTGAAAAAGCTGAGAAACACACCAGTTTCAAGGGTTTTAGGGTGAAAAATAGACTAACAATTCTGATCAAAAAATATTAACACAATAAAGTAAGACTTAGATTGATGATTCTTTCGTCTATCGTTTTAGCACATCTGCTTCTGAGAAACGAATGATTAACAGTTCTGTCGATGCGCTTTGAATGAAAACAAAACAGACATTGTTTACTCATCCTAATCTATTAAACGTCCAACTGTACAGCGAAAACAATAATTATGGATCGAATGCAATAACCTCGGATGTAATAATTAAAACATCAAATCGGAGTTCCTGGTTCAGTCCCCTGCATGATGGTCAGGTATCTGGCTGGTACAGAAGTTTCTCTAATCAGCATAGAGTGTTTGATGCGCGGACATTCGCATAGTTGGTCTTGTAGAACTGTTAAGTGATTCAAGTTGATTGGTTTTATTGTGGATGAAGTAATTTGTGGTTAGTCGAATGTTTTCGTAGAAAATGGGTGAGAATGGTCAAAATGCAATATTTATAATTTATAACAAGTTATAACAATTAGAGACTTTTATTTCAAAATTATGAGCTACAAACCACAAGGAACCTGAGATTCGAAATTTCTGTTGGTTTTATTCTCGTTATGAAATAATCAGTGAGAATAATATTGATCTTAGATCACGGATGGATCCATCTTGTAGAATCTACTTGCAGATCTCATAGTAACAATCAATTTTGAAGTGTACTCTTAATTTTTTAAATCTGTTTGAAATAATGTTCGTCGTTTTGAGATAGACTCTGAGTCGAAAGCTCAAGCTAAACAGCATTAGTAGAGTCCAATATCTGGCAGGGTGACCGCCCTGTCTCATACCCGACTTCACGTTAACCTTCTTCCAGCTTTTTTCCAAACGAAATGATGATTAAAGCGTCAAACTATCGCAATTTAATGATTCCAATTTCAGTAAAGGTCGAAGTTCACTCCAGCAGCAGCGGAGCAGGGTCAGATGGGAACCTAAGCTCGTCAGACATATCTGAGAGGTCCGGTGACCACGACCACGACTACGAGGACATCTACATGGTGCGCGAGGAGACGTTGAACCAAGACTCCCAAAGGAGCCAGACAGCCGCGGACAAGAACTCCGCTACCCAAAGATCAAGGTCCAGAGACAGCGGGTCTCACAGCAGATCTGGCTCGGCCAGTTCCTCCAATTCAGGATGCAACGTGATTTTGAAGGTCGCGCCCACAGTAAGTTGAAACCTGCATGATCACAGATATAGATTCGCCATATTGGAGCCCGCCATCTTGAACTTTAATGCTGTTTCAGATATTACTGTTTAATGGAATATTTTGATGATACGTTAACGATACTGAAATTTTTACAGCCAAATAACGAGGCACCTAAGAAAGAGAAAAAAGAGACGGTGAAATTGAATGAGTTTCTTCCGAAGCCACAGAAGTATGAGAAAGCCGATAAGGTTAAGCCTAGGAAAGATTGGAATGAAAGTTCTTCACCTTCTGTTTTGAGTTCAGAAGAAGAGGTACTGTAAAATTGTATCACTTGACTATGAAATTAATAGAAGGTGCATTCATAGCTCTTGGTACTGTTCAAAATTATCCTTGATAAGGACCTTTCTTCATAAAAAGATGAGCAAGAAGTTCTTGAACAATAATCAAAGTGCTTATATAGTATTATTGTCTAGCTCCCAGAGAGAGCTTTGATTAGCTATAGATTTTTATGGCCTAACGTTCATGATAATTCCTTAGGAAAACCTTCATCATGCAATACAAGTTATGTGTCTCTCACAATTCTCAGATGCATTTATTGATTTATCATTAACTCAGAGTTAATATTGAATTAGTATCTTCCTGTGAATCAATTTAATCCATTGTACAGGGTGATTCACTTATCTTGTTAACCCCATTTTTCTCGAAAACGTCCGAATATTTTTTCATTCTGTGAATGTCGTTTCAAACAAGTCAATGTCGACTTGAGATGCGCATAAAAATCTGCCGGAATGAATAAAGACACCAGGCGTCGCGGCGCAATCAAAAATGTTTTCTCCAGGGACATACCTTTTTCATCATGTCATTCGAAAGATAATTTCATTCAGATTTTTTCTTCGAATACAATTTTCATCCATTTCTAACCGTCAGCGATCTGCAGCGTGTTTTATGTTAATTCTATTCCATTTATTGTTGATAGTTGAAATTTTGGAAAATTTTGCATGGAAAAATCTCGATTTTTGAAAAAAATTTTCTAATTCAAAGGGGAAAATTTGTTCCCAAGTTATGATCAATGGAAAATCATCATGTCATTCGAAAGATAATTTCATTCAGAATTTTTCTTCGAATACAATTTTCATCCATTTCTAACCGTCAGCGATCTGCATCGTGTTTTATGTTAATTCTATTCCATTTATTCTTTTCTGTATTGTGGTAGTATGCCTCTATTTGGAGACATGATTTTTTGCCTTGAATGGCAAAATGGCTAGTTTTCTAAACAATCTGCCACTACAAATAAGATCAAATATGTGGATATAGCAAGATAGGGCTCCATGTCACAACGCTATCATTGTGAAGAGATATTGAGATCAAGAATTCGAAAATAAATGGACCCTTATATTTTGACCAAAGTAACTTATAATGAAATAGGGAAATGATATAACTTATGTATGGATCATAATGTCTAGATGACGTAGATATGATTTTGTTTCGTAAAATGAGGGAGGCTTCGTAACAAACTATTCCTCTATTATTATATTCATTAAATATTATATCTTATAAAAATAAACATTTTTTTAATAATAAACGAAACATTTCCAATCATATGTTCTATATACCGGCCATTATGATCCATACATAAGTTATATTATTCCCTATATCATTATAAGTTACTTTGATCAAAATATAAGGGTCTACTTGGGCACATGAGTTTCTTATCTTTTTTTTCAAATGGTTCATTGATTTCTACCCATTTATTTTCGAATTCTTGATCTAAATATCTCTTCATAATGGCAGCGTTGTGACATGGAGCCCCATCTTGCTGTAGACACATATTTAATCTTATTTGAAGAAGCACATTGACTAGAAAACTAGCCTTCTCGAATTCAAGTCACAAAATCATATGTATGTCTCCGAATAAAGACATACTACCACAATACAGAAAAACATAAATGAAATAGAATAAACATAAAACACGCTGCAGTTCGCAGACCGCTGAAAATGGATAAAAATTGTATTCGAAAAAAAAATTCTGACTGAAATTATCTTTTGAATGACATGATAAAAAAGGTATGTCCCTGGAGAAAAAATTTCTAATAGCACCGCGACGCCTGGCATATTTATTAATTTCGCAGATTTTTATGCGCATCTCAAGTCGACATTGACTTGTTCAAAACACCATTCACAGAATGAAAAAATATTCGGACGTTTTCGAGAAAATTGGGGTTACCAAGATGAGTGAATCACCCTGTACCATTCAATTTTCATTTCTTCTTGAAATATCTCGTCATTCTACCCCAGGTTGAGAAGACCAAGCTTGCTGTTCGTCATTCCGTGCCTGCCAACACAGCAACGGCAACAGTTAGAAACGAGGTGCAGGAAAGCAAAATTTTGAAGAGGGTTACGTCAGTTCCTGTCATTTCACCCCCACCTCCACCTCCTCCCCCACCAATCAACGGCAAATTAACGAAGGCCAGGACCTTGATGGAGGATGAAGAGCCAAGGGGGGCAGAAATAGTCGAGGTTGTAGAAGAACCCACCGTAAGGCCTTCAGACGTCGTCAAGGGAATGGTCAGAAGTATATCTGCCTTATGTAAGTGAAAACTCTAGTCTTTGTACGTTCTGGTGATGTTGGTAAGGAGTTGAACCCTCCAAAGAACACTTCTTTCAGCTGAAGATTGGAGATTTTACAGTTCGTGATTTTGTGACGTATCTTTGAAAAATCCAATTGAAGATCCTTGATCATTCAATTCTTTGGCATTACTTTAGATAGACCAGGGCTGTCCAACTTCACGTACCCCAAGGGCCACATTCTGGAAAATTCCGGTGCGGAGGGCCGCATTAAAAAAATTCGCAACTTAATGCTGCTTTTTAAGTTATGTGCTTCCCATCATTAAACCCACTGTAAGCCTTAAGTTTCGTAATTTAGGGTATCGTTCTCCTGACAGCAATTTTAAAAATCCCAATTCTGTTCACGTTCCTCCGTGATGAAAAGACTCTGATTGCAACACGATCCCAGTTGGA
This sequence comes from Hippodamia convergens, assembly GCA_038502775.1. NCBI lineage: Eukaryota > Metazoa > Arthropoda > Insecta > Coleoptera > Coccinellidae > Hippodamia > Hippodamia convergens. The sequence continues at coordinate 12,697,756 of CM076612.1, forward strand.
GGTGTACTCTATCTACAATCTGAAGAGGCTGAGCAAAAACTGAAATTTTTCTTACAATTTTTTCAAATTAGCTGAACCTATTTTCGACTGCTTTTGCAGTCTCTTCGATGTATTTTATCCCAAGTTCAAAATAAAATCCTTCATTTCTTCAAAGAATAGTGGTGTGAAGTAACAGTTCGCCAGATGTAGCTTCTGCTTCGGCTTGAAAATCTCAAAATTCTCAAAGTACGATTGCCTTCTCTCATAATGTTAGTTATTTAACAACTACTTTCATGACATCCACTGGAGGTGATAATTTTCCACATTGTGCCTCTTGGTGAACAATACAAATGTATCACAAGACTGTTGACTGTTTATGTGGGTCTATTTCAAGAGTCTTGTAAATCCGGTTTCAGTTCCTTTCATAGTGACAATATATGTCATTAAATATTTCACATCCTTGCAGTGACAATATAGGGACGTTGATGGAATACCCCGTGGACCGATACCACCTTGTTCACAGTTTCAAAATCCGTACTCTAGGTTGAGTACTTTCAACTAAAGGTCGGTTTCACAAAACTTTGATTGTACCGTCAAATTAATTGGAGCCACCGCGATTCGTTGAAATTTCAAAACGAGTGATTCGATTGGTTCGAATTTAGGAAAGGTTTTTTAATCGTACAATTGAAACTTCGTGAAACCCACCCTTTTAGGATATCGAAAAATTAACACACACTTTTCCAAAGAGTTATATATAATTTTTTTGATATACCCATATTGCAATCGTTTGATGCGACACAGAAACTGCTTCGAATTTTCGGCATTTTTGTTTCATTAAACTGTTATGCCATTTTGATGGCACAATCCATCATCAGTAAGAGGTTCTTTCGATTTGGCGATTTCCAGCGCCCCTCTGCGGGCCACACAAAAAGAGGTCGCGGGCCGCATGCGGCCTGCGGGCCTCGTGTTAGACAGCCTTGAGATAGACCATGTATTTAACATTTCTTATTCAGCTGAAGAAGCAGCCGAATATCCATATTCAGTTGAATATGGATATATGCACTTTCTTTCAAGGTTCATCTTAAATTCCGTTGCTCCAGTAACCCGGATTCTCTAATGAATTGTCTAGATGAAATTGAAATTCATCTCGTACGAAATTCGAGTTAATCTAATTCATCCACAAATAATGAATACACCGCAACCGATTGGAATTGTTTCATTCAGTAACTTAATTGTAGCAGCTAGATTGCAATCTAGCTTATTAGTTTTTATTGATTCATTTAGAATATCGGACAAATTGAAACTTAGGTTGGCTCTTTCACCATATGAGAGTCTCGGTTGTTGAATAAGAGGCCTCCTCTTACAGTGACCTTGGTGATCAAAATTGAGTTTAGAGATGAGTTCAATCAAGAGAAAAACAGGTTTTCTTCTCCGAGGTGCCCGAAATTTATTCAAACCTGAATATAAAAAGAGGAGAGCAAAAAAAATTGGTCAAATTTGAGCTGCTGCATCGGTCAGAAAAATCTAATTGTCAGGATGCAAAATTTTTTGCTCATAGATTGGATCTTTACGAATGAAAGTGTCCAATTTTCATGGTCCTATCGCGACTGGTTCAGATTTTGAGATTTTATCTGAGAAGGTTCAATATTTTGAGTTTTTCATCGAAAAATGAATGTTTCGAGAAAATCTGCTTGAATATCCGTAATCTGCGCCTCGCTTCATTAACTGAAATGAATATTGGTGGCGGTCAGAGTCTCTATATGAAAATGAAACTGAAACCTTTCCATTTTTAAAGGATCAATCTATAAGTGAAAAAAAAGCATTGGCACAGTATCATTTTTTTTGCTACCACATCATCTCAAATAATAAGTTAAGCAAGTTTGCGAGAATTTCACACTAAAGTTATTTATTTTCCAAAATAATGAATTCAGACAAAATAAAATTGCAGCTACGTCATCTTCGACCTACATTCAGGAAGTAAGTAAATTTTCGTAGCGATCAAAAAAAGTTGCAATTTTGCAAAAAAATTTTTTGCTCGGATCCAAACCAAACTTATACTGTTTATTAATTCAAAGGCGTAGATTACAAATATGGAAACAAATATCAAAAAAAAATTATTTCTCAAGATATGATGGAAAATCTGAAATTGTGGACCTTCGCGAAAAAAGTCATAAAATCTAAACTTGTCGCAATATGAAAACGAAAATTAGACTACTTCATTCTTGAAAAGTTAATCTATGAGTAAAAAAATCAGTATCATTTTTCTGGCTACCACGGCACGTCAAATTTGAGTTATTTCACATGAGAAGTTATTTATTTTCCAAAATAATGAATTCAGACAAAATCTAATTGCAGATTCGTCATCTACGACCTATATCAGCACCCTAGAGGTAAGGTGTGTTAAGTCACAAAATCAAAATTAGTCTTAAGAAAGATTTTTCAATTCGATTATTGTTTGAAAGAAAGTTAACTGCCATTATTGGATGAAATGATATACCTAGGGAGTTAAAAATGTATTCCACCATCTAGAATTCACTAAGGTGAATCCAATATTGTAGATAACTCGTGTTTGAAAAAATGTGACTTAACACACTTTACCTCTGAGGTGCTGATATTATTGAGTAAGTAAATTATGATGGCGATCAGAGATAGTTGAAATTTTGGAAAATTTTGCATGGAAAAATCTATATTTTTGAAAAAAATTTTCTAATTCAAAGGCGAAAATTAGTTCTCAAGTTATGGAAAATTCGACATTTTGGATCTCCGCCGAAAAAATCATAAAATCTAAACTAGTCCCGATAGGAGAATGCAAATCGGACTTTCCTATTCACAAAGAATCAATCTATAAGCAAAAAAATCAGAATTGGTACAGAATCATCTTTCTGGCTGCTACATTTCAAAGTTGAGCAATTTTTCGAAAATATACACAAAAAGTTATTTATTTTCTAAAATACTGACTCTTGACTCTTAATGCAGTTTCGTAATATACGATTAGTGAATTTTGGTGGCGATCATAGAAAAATCTCGATTTTTGAAACAAAATTTTTTTCCCAGATCCCAACTATTTATACTGTTCACTAATTCGAAGGCGTAGATTACGAATATGCAAAAAGTTAAAAAAAAATTATTTCTCATCTGATCGATGGAAAATCCGAAATTTTAGACCTTCGCGGAATAAATCTTGAAATCTAAGCCAGTCTCGAAAGGAGAAAGAAAATCAGAGCTTCTATTCTTAAAGAATCAATTTATAAGCGAAAAACTCAGCATTGTTACGGTATCATTTTTCTAGCTTTTTCAACACCTTTTTCGAACATTTCACACAGAAAGTTATTGATTTCCCAAAATACTCAATTTAGGGACGAGTTAAGTCACATTGAATCCATTTAGAATGTCTCTCCTTCCTCATAATAATCAGGTTGAGATAAGGCGCAAGTTTTGAATGAAGATTCCCATTTCATCTATGAATCTCAAAGTTCAGTACCAAGTAGGCGAAAAAATCCTCTAGGGGACCCCCAAATCTAGGAAAAAAGAGAAACAGATCTAACGTCGACCTACTAATCACATCTTGACGAAGACGTAAGTGACGCAGCCTCAATTACCCCGTATATTTTCACTGGCTATAACACATACTTATCACACCATGAAACTGGGATCTCTGAATAAAACAAAAGTGATTAGGGGGGCAACCGTCCGTGGCTCGCGGACTCTTAACTGGATACAGTGATACCCAGCGAATAAATTTAGCAATTTCTCCTTTCCCCCGTTCTGCTACACCCGTTCTTTTTCAGCCTCCCGCAGATTGAACTCCTCCTGCTCCGACCTGACCATAGTCAGTTTGGGGACGGATACCGACGAAAGATCGTCCTTGTGCGGTCCCAACCTGGTGAACAGACATCGCGTGCTCCCGTTCGTGCCTCCCATATTCCCAGGAAGCACCTCCAACTCTAACCACCTCATAAAGCCTTCGGAGTACCTCAGGAGCATCAGCGACAAGAGATCCCTCACTGAAAGCATGAGGAGCAAGTCTGAGAGCGAGGAAACCTTCCCCGTGGTCGAAGAGCAAAGGTCTGGAGGACCTCCACCTCCACCTCCCCCAGTGCCCAAATTCGTGGACGAACAAGAGCGGGAAGACAAGGAGAACGAGAGGAAAAAAGGACTTCAACCCTTGTCTGCCATCAGCATCCAAGACTTGAACTCTGTACAGCTGAGGAGGACTGATAAGATGGTAGCTTCGAAGACCTTTTCTGCGCCTACAAGGTCGGTGAGTCTGCAGAGTCTACAGTGCGAGCCCTTCGCGACTGTCAAGACGGATTTGATCGCGGAGTTGAAGATGTCCAAGAACATCAACGGTATAAAGAAGATGAAGCTGGAACGTGCCAAGAATGAAGTGTACAGGGAAAAGGAGTTATATTCTGAGATATCCAAGCAGTTCTCAGCTACCAATTTCGTCGAAAAGGTGAGTGTCTTTTTTAGGTTGTCCAGAGACTCATAATCAATGCTGATGTCAATCTGCTCAGTTGCAAGGTACTCATCTTTGACTCAACTTTGGCGACATACAGTACAAGTCAGATTTCTTCTTGAAGTGAGAGTCTTTTTTTAGTTGCATCAAGGCACAGTATCCTTCTTAAGCACTGATCTCTTCCAGGTTGCTTCTTAAGATTGATCTCATAGTTGTTATGTTCGACATAATTCCGAATCTTTCGAAATGCTGAGAAAATTAAATTTGTCCAAAGACTCATAATCAATGCTGCAGTTGGCATGGAGAGTGTCAATATGATTTTGGTGTCTTTCTGATCAGTTGCAAGGTGCTCAGTCATCTTTGACTCAACTTAACTTTGCCGACAAACAGTACCGGTCAGATTTCTTCTTGAAGTGAGAGTCTTTTTTTGGTTGCATCAAGGCGCAGTATCCTTCTGAAGCACTGATCTCTTCCAGGTTGCTTCTTAAGATTGATCTCATAGTTGCTATGTTCGCCATAATTCAGAATTTTTCGGAATGCTGAGAAAATTAAATTGTTCAAAGACTGACAAGCAATGCTGCAGTTGGCAAGGAGATTGTCAACCTGATTTTGGTGTCTTTCTGATGAGATGCAAGGTACTCAGTCATCTTTGACTCAACTTAACTTTACCGAAAAACAGTACAAGTCAGATTTCCTCTTGAAGTGAGAGTATTTTTTGATTGGTTCAAAGCACAGTATCCTTCTGAAGCACTGATCTCCTTCAGGTTGCTTCTTTAGATTGATCTCATAGTTATGTTCGCCATAATTCCGAATCTTTCGGAATGCTGAGAAAATTAAACTGTTCAAAGACTCCCAAGCAATGCTGCAGTTGGCAAGGAGGGTGTCAATCTGATTTTGGTGTCTTTCTGATCAGTTGCAAGGTAATCAGTCATTCCTGATTCAACCTAACTTTTATGACGAACAGTTCAAGATTTCCTCTTGAATATTAGTCTCCTGAAAATTTTGTTTACAGAGATTAATGCTTATTTTGACTATCAGCATTTTAAGTGGATAGTTTTTCTGAGCACCATTATGCTCAGCTTGATTGCTTCCTTTTAATGGTCAGATATGATCGCAGAAACACCAATTTTAGAGCACGAGGATTGATTGTTATTTTATTGCTTTCTTCTGAATAAGAAATTCGTACTTTCTTCCACTAACTGATGAAAATTGATAAAGACGGCATCGTTCCGCTCGAGAAACCACACAAATTAACAATTAACCATTAAAAAGAAGAGATATATTAATTGACAAGTTTCTCAGATGGAAAAAATTATTTATGTGCACCTCATGCTATTAGGAACGGAACACTTTTCAAGTATTATGAACATCCAACATTTCAAACGAATTCAAACTGAAAAAACCATAATTCTCATCATCATTTTTTAGATTCCAGATAAAGACAACACTGGAAATTTGATACCAGCCTGGAAACGTCAAATGTTGGCTAAAAAGGCAGCAGAAAAAGCAAAGAAAGAATTAGAAGAACAGCTACTTAAGGAAGCTGAAGAAAAAAGACTTCAAGCGATACCTCAATGGAAAAGACAGCTGATGGCGAAGAAAGAAGAAACAGACAACAAAATAAAGTAAGTCAATGCGTTTTACTCAAGGATGAAATAACTCAAATTTCGCCCTTTTCCTATTTCAGATCAACAATATACACCCCGAAAGTGGTGGATAGAACCCAGGAGAACCACCCGACGACCCATGAAAACCACGAAGTGATAACGAACAATGAAAACAACAACTACAATAACAAAGAAGAAAACATGAAAGAAGACATGAATAACAACAATATAGAAAACAGTAAAAACATGGAAAATACGTCTTCTTTGGATTCTAGAGAGCATTCTGATGAGGAAGCCAACATAATTCCTTGGAGGGCACACTTGAGAAAAACGAATAGTAAATTGAATCTCTTAGATTGAGAGGGGTTGAGTTATGCATTTATGAGGGGTCATTCTGATGATTTCTCTTCCATGAGACTTGGTCACATATGTGAGAAAGTCTTCTAAAAATGTCTAAGATGTGCCAATGAATTATACAAGCTGAGCCACAATTAAAAAATCCAGAAGAATCTTCAATACTTCATGAAATTTTTTGCGCGCAATAAATAATTAATAATAATAAAATTTCACTCGCATATGTGACCAAGCTCTATATTTACCAGAGGAAGTTTATTTACAGACTTTTATCGAATATTCTGTAAATATTTCGTACATTTTCTTAAATTATTCCGTAGTTTATAAGAATAAGAGTTATACTATATTTTTCAACTTAGATTCAGGTAATCAAACATTTCAATGGCAGCATAGATAAAAGATGATTTGATAAAAATTTGATCAAGGCGAAAAACACATAAATTGAAAAGGTGCATACAAAATATGCTATAAAAATTTTGGAATTCCATTATGCAAGTTTGAAGCTTTTTTATTGATTCAAAAAGTTCATCTGATTTTAAAAAGAAAATAAGAACTCTCAATATATGTACCTATCATAATAATTTTGGAAGGAATGACAACAAAATGAAACGAAAAGAAAATAAAATAATTTTATTCCCCAACGCAGATAATATGCCATTGAAGTTATTCTATGCTAGTCACAAGTTCGATGAGACATTAGATATTAATTGAAACTGTAAAAAAAATTCAAAAGATACTAGAAGAAGGAACTTTTGACTAGCATTTCGCAAATGAGAATATCAGGTTATCCTGCTTTTTTTCGAGAAATTTTCTTCTTCACTATCAACTCAACACGTTTTTTCACTTAAGATATCAGTAGGTACCTATTCTATTTTTTTATATTTATAAGAACGTCAATATATTGTGATTTTATAAATAATCATAGCTTGTTCATATTATTATTATTGTTATAAATGAATGGATAGAGTGAGAGTGCTTGGAGTGAATGCCATTTGTAGTGTGTACATATGATATGTAGACGTGTGACTATACATGATTGATCCAGAAATCACCTGTGTTATATATATACTATACTCAAGTTCCGAAATCGTATTCATTAATTGCAAAATTTTTGAATTGAGCTGAAATACTGGTGGAGGCAAAAATATTTTTATTTCAAACGCAACACGTATTTACTACGAATAAATAAAGTAAGGAAGAATAGGTTATTCTTTTTCCATATCCCATTCATACCTTTATATGAAATCTGCAAAGTATATGGGAAAGCCAAACAAGAGGATTAAGAAAAAAATTCTGATAATTCAGGGCGTGAATCCTTAAGTTCTGAAGGGCATATTAAATATTTCGTTTTTCCTCAGACTGAATTATGCCTCCAACACGTAACATTCTTCATATTCAGAGTGTACAGAACACAATAACAAATAAGGCTGCTAATATTTAAAAGATAGAAGGATTCTTTATTGAACTCCATTGATTATGTTTTTCAATTATCGATAAGAAATCTGAAATTAAAGGAAACTGAAATTGAGAAGGAAAACATAATTTTCAACATTGAATCACAGAAACCATCTCTCAGTGAGAAATACTAATACAGATTGCTTTGTTTGAGATGTGAGGTTCAATATCTTTTCAATAGGGGGCACTGTTAGACAAAGACCGATACAGTGACTTCATTCAAAATAAAATGAAGTCACTGTAAACCTATACAGTGACTTTTGAATAAAGTCACTGTAAATACCGATTGTTGGATAGAGAATGCCAAAAATGGTTTCTTAAAAACACCAGGATAAAATTATTTCGATTGTGGATTTAGGACAAAATTTTGTTACTTATCAATACATATACAAGGTTTATTCTTGATGTTTTTTTAGTTTGTCGTTCATGAGAAGATTCCTTATTCTGATACAAAACATAGACAATAATTAATGAGAACCGTTCAAAATTAAAAAAAGTCTCCTAATAGAGATCAACATTTACCCATTGCCAACCATTATGAAATTATTAGAAAGTGCTCCGTTTTGTTGGAGAAATATTTTGTAGCATTATATATATTCTTTTGATTGAGAGAGCTAAAATAATATAATACATATTGAAACAAAAAGGTACCTAGCTGAGGTTGGTGAAAACCATACAGCTTTGCAGTATGATTAAATGAGGAAAGGGAAAAAACATCAGCTGAAAAAAAAATTACTTCAAATATTAAATATCAGAAAATAATTTCTAGAAAAAAATCTCACACATAAACAACAAGACAATATATATATTCTTTTGAGAGAGCTAAAATAATACTGAAATAATATTGAAACAAAAAGGTACTTAGCTGAGGTTGGTGAAACACAGGCAAACCATACAGGTCTGCAGTAAGATTAAATGAGGAAAGGGAAGAACCTCAGCTGAAAAAAACCCTTACCGGCCCGTGAAAAAAAAATACTTAAAATATTAAATATCAGGAAAATCTTGAAAGACATCAGTGTGATCTGAGAGGACAGCTTCATTTTATCCGTCGATGGGCTCAGATAAACAGATTCTCCAAAAAAACGACTCGTCATTCTTAATCTGAAATGAAAAAAGACAAAAGCAGAAAAGAAACCAACTATTTAGAATAAATCAAATTATTGTGAAATCAACCACCCACTTCAGAAATGCATTTGTTACTTTGTGTATAGCCTCGAAACAATCTTGGAATTTATAAATGGGACAACTATTTATAGGATGTTCCTTAATCTTCCCATTTTCCCCACACTCACAACTAGGGCTCTCAACCGAATTCCTTCGGAATTGCATCGTGCATGACCTGTTCTAATGCGATTTAGAACAGACCATATTCTCCTGCGGAGGTCAAAACCAGGAACTCTGAAGGATCAGAAATAAGATCTTTATTGAAAAAAAATGGATACATTCCATTCAGATAGCCGAATTTCTTTGTCGCTTCTATTCATATCAGTCAGAAAATTCGACCAAAAAGGTTTACGCGACTTCAATCTGGGACCTTATTATCTGGAATATAGCATTGACTTTTTTTTCGTGATGTTCTGGAAAAAAATTTTAAAACAAATGGAATCTCCCGAATCCCGAAAAATTGGTTCCATAATTTTGAATTAAGGTTTTTTGAATCTGAATATTTTCTAGGATTAGATTAAATCAAAAATAAATTGATTGAAGAGGTTTAATTTACTGCTACGCACTTCCAGGAGATCAATGACCGAATAGACACTCGACAATACTTTATTACTGCAATTCTCCTCAATCAAGTGTTTATCCATATCACCAAACATAATCAAAACGAGCACACCACCTCGCAAACTTTTGGCGGGATTAACTGTAAAAATCCGGAAAACACATTCATTTTATGCGCATTCTGCGTTCTAGACTGTAGCGCCACCAATCCATCAGCGGCGTACGCCGCAATCAAATCAGTTAGTTCTATCCGCTCGCTGTCGAAGCAGCACCTGCGACGCAATCGGCGAGCGTTTCTGTTATTTTACAACATTCTGACCGAAAAGTGCAGTGATTCGAACTGACGAAGTCTTGTGCAGAGACACAACACACTCTAGAACACGTATGATTTCTAAAGTAAGTTCAATGTCAGTTCACGAACCCCAATGAATGCATTTTCTTTGTTTGTATGCACTGCAGCTGCCATTTTACTCCGCGTAGATTGTTTATTTTTGTCCCAACAATCTATGACCTGCACCAAGCTGGTTTATTGCATCGTTCTGTGAACCCCTCGAAACACCAGAATAAAAAAATTCAACCAAATCTCCCTTTATTGATATTTCCATTTTCCCTTTATTTATAAAAATATTCATTATTGGAAACGTTCTATAATTCTCAAAACTAAGTGTTCAGTAATTTTACGCGTTATATCGAAAGTTGCAGGAAAACATTGATTGATTGAAAAATATCGGAGAAGGCTTTGTTATGGCAGTCAGCTGTTTCTCCTCTCTTATCTCAGACGAGCGTTGTTGCGTCTTTCTCCTTCTGGTGCACGTGAACTTGAACCCATTGTGTTCGTCGTTCAGATATGCGCGTTCAATGCAGGCTAAAGGTGAGAATCCCATCTGATTTCTGTGTACACGATTCCTGAAAAAAAGTGACCTTAAACCCGTGTCATCGATAAAACAACAGGCACCAATAATCCATGCTTATGTCGTAAATCTCTTCTTGTGACGCGTTTTGATGTGGTCAGGTCCTTTGTTCTGCGTCTTATGTTGATTCCAGACAACAAAGAAAATCTGCGAAGCTCATTTCTCAAAGCTGAGCAGCTGAGAATCCAGCAGGCGAAGTTAAACAAGCGTTGAATGAAAGGACTGAATTTTTTGTTTCATCAATTATGCGTCACTTCATGAGGAAATAGGTATATCACAGCTGCTCCAATAAATTCTAGAACGATGGATAATTGCATGATACACCATGCTGAAGAAATCTATTCGATAATAATAGGATTTAGAAGTTTCATAATTACCGTTATCATATTAGCGATATCTTATAATAAGAACCTAATCGCATGCATGAGATAGAAAGTTATAAGTAGTCAGGAAATTTAATAAATGATAGGCTTTATCTCACCTCTTAAGTGAATTATAGAGAACAAAGAGAGAATGGTGAAAGATTATTTATACCAGGTGTTTTGAGCGTAACTATGTTCTACCACCCTGTATACACATCAGACATCAGCAAATCCTTTAAAATAAAATGCATGTGCAAAGTATTTTTACTTAAATGCCAACCAAAATTGCCAAAATTGAAAAGCTAACCCAACCTGGAGATTGGGACAATCATGGTCATGCTTCAAATGAAAGATTCCGGACAGCTTCTAGAAAAGAAGACAGACAAAAGAATATCTTGTGGAGATCCTTAGTTCTTCAGTAAACTGAGACCCCACACAAAAATCAATGGGTCTCACTCATGGATGAAATATATCAAATTTCGTCCTTTTCCCATTTCAGATCAACAATATATAACCCGAAAGTGATGGATAGGACGCAAGAGAACCACCCAACGACCCATGAAAACCACGAAGTGATAACGAACAATGAAAACAACAACTACAATAACAAAGAAAAAAACATGAAAGAAGACATGAATGATAACCACATAGAAAACAGTAAAAACATGGAAAATATGAACACGTCTTCGTTGGATTCTAGAGAGCAATCTAATGAGGAAGCCAATATCATTCCTTGGAGGGCACATCTGAAAAAGACGAATACTAAATTAAATGAAGTGAGAGTCACCTGTCCTAGCTCCTGTTAAAACACCCAGTATATACTAAATTAAATCTGTTAGATTGAGAGGGCATGAGTTATGCATTTATGAGGGGGTCATTTTGATGATCTTGCCCTGTAGGGAAATCGTTTGAATGACTTCTATTTCCATGAGACTTGGTCACATATGTAGGAAAGTCTTCTAAAAATGCCTAAGATCTGCCAATGAATCATACAAGTTGAGCCACTATGAAAAAATCCAGAAGAATCCTTAAAACTTCATGAAATATTTTTTTTCGCGCAATGAATGAAGCAATCAATAATTAATAAGCATGAAATCGTACTCACATTTGTAAATATCTATTGAGGAGAAACATGTAGGTTCTTACTATATATGCTATAAAAATTTTGGAATTCCATTCGATTGAAGTATTTTCATTGATTCATCATCTAATTTTAAATAGAATATAAGAACTCCCAAAATGAGTATGAGTAACTCCTAATAAGAGGAACTCTCAATGAAGGTACCTACATATCTTGATAGTTTTTCTGCAAGGAATGAAAACAAAATGAAACGAAAAAAAAAATAATATACATAAATACAGCAAATTTTTCAAATTAACAGGCACTTTCAACAATAATATATTGAAGTATTTTTTCCTAAATACCAACCAAAATTGTTGGTCCATTCGAAGGCCAAAATTGCTATGGATGAAAAATTCAAGAGGGTCAATTCTGAAAGTTAATGCTTCAAATAAAAGATTTCCCATGAGCTTCTAGAAAAGAAGACAGACAAAAGAATATTTTTCCAATACTGCTGGGAATATCTTGCGGAGATCCTGAGTTCTTCAGTCAATTGAGATGCCATCTAACACAATGAAAATGGTGGGAGTGTTAGCTCAATAAAGAATTCTTTTCAGAACTCATCTTTCTCATTGGATTTATGGAAAAAATGTAATGTTTTCTCCTGATGCGGAAAACCTTGACGCACCTCGATGTCACATTGAAACAAATGCATAGTAAACAAAGGTTCGAATTTCAAAACAAATGATAATTAGTTTGCACACTAATTCTTTTATCATCAGACAGATACTCCGACTTTAATCTGTATTGCTTCGTGAACCACTATACATAAAATGTAAGTCCTATCTATTCCTGAGCGATAAGACTTGACTGATAACTTGATTTATGAAACACTACTCACGTACATAGTTAAAAGGAAACTTTCGAGTGGGGAATGGCATATAGCTGGGACTCGAATTCGACCATTATAATTTTCGCCAAAAAAATTACCATGAAAATGTTGTTCCTTTCGATTTACTCAATCACCTCATCAGACTCGTCAAAACCCGTTTTATATTCATATAACGATTCCTGCATTCTACTCATGAATGAAAACAACTGAAAGTTCAATGCCAATGAAAACGCCGAAAACAAACACATGTCGGTATTTTTAAACGAACTTGGCTCTGAAATAATCCTCTTAACTGAGGCGTACTCTCGGAAAACAAAAACATATCTTGCAGAAAGGGCATAGAAAAGTTGGAAAATAGTAAATTAAACTTGAAGAAAAAGTGTATTCGACGATGAGAATATCAAGTCCAAAACTTACTGTTCAAGACAAAACATATTCACACACGGAGAGATCGTTTTTTTCGTTAAAACGTGGCCAAACTGATGCAAAATGGCTTGTCAAGACAGAAATGTTCACACATGGAGAGATAATTTTTTTTCGTTAAAACGTGGCCAAACTGATGCAAAATGGCTTGTCAACCGAAACCACTTCAAGCGATAATGCAATGTACACAAATCAGAGTGGAGGGGTGCATGTATTATTCATCTCCATGTGGGGCTTGTAAGACGCACTTAACAGATAAGAAGATGCAAGCGGAGATAGCTATGTTGGAGAATGCAAACGCCATTTCATTTCGCGGATAATTATAGATGGAATTGAGGCAGAACAGATAGACGTTTCTCTTTGATCTGTTCATGTATTTTTATTGGCAACGAGCAGCAAAACATTGCAAATTGAAATCCGGATTTGAAATAGTAAAATTCGTGGGGTAAAATCAGATTTTTCTACAATTTGGGCTCAGATCTCACTTCGAATGAAGTAAGACAAGTAAGAAGTTTCAGAAGATATATTTCTCCTGGTGTTTGCCTGGAAAACATTTTCATTACCTGTTTTGAGCTCAAATCTGGTATGGTACAAAATTACTTCTTCAAGATAAATAAGAATAAAAAAAAACAATAAAAACACGAAATAATATCGTAGATGATATATAATGTACATAAGTTTGAGAATAAGGATGAAATAGAATTTCTAGGTGAAGTTCTTAGTTGCAAGACAATATACTCAACTTTTCCTGGAGATATTCGTTTATCACCAGGAAATGAAAGGCCACAAAACCAGTTGCATCGTAATAGTCGCCTTTACACTATGTGTTGCAAGTGATATTCAATTCGTGATTTCAGAGGCTTGAAAATAGGTCGTGGGTTATATTTAGAATGCATTTATAATGCGATATGCATGTCGTTCGCACAGTGTGTCTAGCTGACAACTGTTCGGCGTGGATATCGATAGATTTATATACCGAGTGAGCCTAGGAACTACCAACAACTTTTTCCTCAACAAAATTTCCGCTACGTTCTCTTAAAATATACACTGCGCAAAAAAATTAACGCACATTATGAAAATCCCAAATATATTCTACAACTGAAGGTGTTATCAATGATAATTAAAATAATCAGAATTATGCAAGCATATGTTATCCACATTCAACGTTTTTCTTCAATACAGATGTTTTTTCCTAGCAGGAATAAAAAAGATGATATTATCAGATTTTGAATGTATTGGCTCCGTTCTAAAATTAGTTGTTCTCGATCAATTCTAGTTATCAATAGTTTTTATTTCGTTTGATTTTCTACACTCGATCGCTATGCAACGCGAAACACGCAATTTGACCCAAGAGGAATGTGCCCAAGCGGTAGTTTTGCGAGAAGAAGGGTGGATATACACAAGAATTGCAGAAAGGTTTGGAGTTTCCCATACAAGTGTGTCCAGAATGTTGCAGCGATTCAGGGAGACAGGTATGAATGTCAGAATACCAGGGGCAACAACTGCCGTTGCATATCCAATGGGAAGAGGCCGATTGGGAAAGAGTTCTCTTCACATATGAGTCCAGATTCTGCCTCTACCAATGTGATCGACTTTCCCTTGTATACAGACGTCCACATGAAAAATATGCTCAGGGCAATTTGCTGAATACTTCTGGTTTCGGGGGAGGATCGAATATGGTATGGGGTGGAATATCTTTAACTGCTCGTTGATAAAGGAGCTATGAATGCTGATAAGTATATAAGGAATATTCTTGAATAGCATGTAGTGCCATTTGTCCCATATATTGCTGCACATTTCATTTTTTTGGACCATAATGCCAGACCCCATCGTGCGCGCATCGTTCAGGAGTACCTGGAAGAGATTGAAGTTCCTCGAATGAAATGGCCAGCAAGAAGTCCAGATCTTAATCCGATTGAGCAAGTTTGGGATAACCTCAATAGAAGACTGAGAAGTTCATAAAATCATCCAGCTACTCTTAATGACTCACGATTCCAACTCGGAGAAATTTGTGAAGGATTAGATCAGAACATGTTAAGATCACTCATTTTGAGTATAAACCGTCGTTGCCGAGCTGTAATTGACGCAAGGGGTGGAAATACCAAGTATTAAATCACTTATCAGCATTTCAGTATTTTGAAAATTATTCATTTCTCTTCTTTCATATAACATTAGGTGAAATCCTGAATTTTTCTTCGATTTAATGTGTCTTGTTTCGTTCAAAACCTTCCCGAGAGAACATAAAAAATAAGTTATGAAGACAATGTGAAGTTAATTCTCATTAAAATTGAGATTTTCAGAATGTGCGTTAATTTTTTTGCGCACTGTATTTAACCCATCGGTTTGCCAAGAATCACTTTGCTGGGAGTAATTCTGACGATCTTGACTCTTGTCCAAGCTTACAAATCAGAAGAATACCTGGCATATCATAGTTATTAACAGAACTATCCTGTTATGTTGAATATGTGACAAAGAACTTGCCCCATCGATACTATGGACAAATAGTCCATGCTTTTTCTATTCACCTTTATAAAAATCGACATTTCAAAATATGGCAAACTAACAAAGTTTTTGAAAAGCACAATCACAAGGTTTTGATGCGTCGGCGTCTTAAAGCACTGCCATCAGCTATACCAATATGGGAATTTAACAAATATTTCAAATTCGAATAGACCGTTAGTGTTTTTCTTTAATTTCAATATCGATGTGATCTCTGTTTGTAACAGTAATAAATTAATCAGGGGCGGCCTTAGCCATTTTCTATTGACAGAATAGCAAGGGCTGAAAGCCAATTTTGTGTCATCGAATTCCTTAAATATGTTTTTATGATGTCTAGAAAAACTCCTTTCAGCATCCTTTGTTTGTGAACAAATCATGCAGTGCCTGTCAAGCTTTTCACCGTTAATTAATATTTTCTTATAATGATAGTCGCTGAATCGCCGTCCATTTTAATTCAAGGGAAATGAATCAACTTTAATCCGAACTGGAACTTGTAGTACAAGTGCAGTTCGGTCTTATACATCAGAAATGGTTATGGGCCACAAACCTGGGTCATTTTGAATATTCAGATTTTTCATTCCAGCAGTCATGGATAAAGACATAGACTCGATCTCAGATTCTTGTTCTGGACTGGATCGCGTTGACGGTGGTTCATTCCGTTCTGATGAACCAAACCAATTGAAGTACAAGTCTTAGACTTTAGATCTACAGCGGGGGTGAAAAAGAGACGGGTAGCGGAATTCCCACAGATGGTGATAAATAATGAAAGTACTATTTTGAGAAGAAATTTTCACTTTCGAAGAGAAGACCATAAAAATAAAACTGTTTATTTTTATGATCCAGATGAACAGAATAGAAAGTTTCTTGAGAAATGGCGCCATCTTGTATGCATAATTCTATTGGTAACAGTGGTTTTTTACGATATTTTTTATCGGAAATTTCTCTGCAAAATCCACCATATTTGACTTTTCATGGGATTGACCGAGAGATAGAGGAGCCACTAATTATGAGTTTGATTGTATCAAGTCCTAAAGCTCAGAGCAGTGTAGTGTTGTGCAACTTGGATACTTTTGAGTATCCGATATACTGAATGAAGTATTATGCATTGGATAAATTCATTGGATAGTTGGTATCCAATTTCATACTTATAAGAGCCATCCCGAAAATAACGGCTTGAGAAACTAACCAATTGAATTAATTTCTCAACTCAATGACAAGAAAAATTATACTTTATTCGAAAAATGTGAATAGGATCTCTAAATGTAAATGAAGAATCGAAAAGAATGGAAATTTTCAATCATAAAAAATAACAAAACTGAACGCAATATTCTTTTTCCTAATCACTAGGTATGAAAAAAAAACAGATTTCGTTATCCTTCCATAATTCTTTACAATGGAATAAATTCATTCATAAGACGATAATTCAACGAATATAAATATTTTATGAGGTTCCAACATCTGGGATGAGTAAACATTGTACCTGAATACTTAGATAATTTTCACCCTAATTGTGTTGTGTGCATTCTTTTCTCTCTACTGATCTGGTGGATCTGACATCTGGTGCCTCAATTACCCATTCGGACGTTCCAACAAAGCGCAATATTAAACAAAATACAAAATGGTTTCTTCAATTTTGTTCTGAATGAATGTATTGGTTAACAAATTTTTTTCGAATTCACCCTTATGTTCAAACCTTTATAAGTAATTAGGGATCTAAATCAATATCAAAATTGGCTCGGGTTGTTACGCGCGAGGCCCCGCCAAGAGCAGGGCCCCGGGCGATTGCCCCGTTCGCCACCCCCTAAAGTCGCCACTGAAATTAATTGAATTATACTTTAAATATTAAATATGAACGTGAGTTATGGACAATGTAACACTGGTGTGTAATTTGATCGTTTACTTGTCTAAAACGACAACTGTCAAGTTGTCAGGTGGCCAGTTCATCAACTGTCGACAGGAGAATCAGCAGGATTACCTTTGCTGAAAAAAGTCGATTGAACTCAAGTACAATAACCCTCAATCCAAATCCCGTCTCGTGCCGAAACTAAAATGACTCTAGCCGCGGTATAATCGACATCACCATTAAATTTCCCTGAATATGGAACAGCACACCTCGCCATCATGGTCACTAACAGCGAAAATCTCGAGTTCTTCGAACTTTCTTCGCGCGGTTCCGTTTTGAGTCATCCTGATTACCGTTCCTTGCTTCCAAAAGGTCAGTTACGTCGAATTCGGCGTGGTTTGTTGCCCCTGGGTAGGTTCAACGTCTTCCTCGTTGGACTGGTGTAGATAACTGTTCCAAATTCGTCGCTTGCTACCTTAATTTAGGTGTCATTGATACGGTCGAGTACGTTTTATTCTTCTGTGAGGATGAATTCCGAAGTTCTATGTCAAGGCCAAGGTCGTGATTTACAGATCGCGTTCCGTTGATTTCGATTCGCACACTCGTTTCCATTGATGGCTCATCCTCACTCTATATGATTTATATTTTGACAATTCTCAGTTTTGGTCCTGAAAAATATTCTGTTTTCTTGTGTTATAAGATGTTTGGTTTATCCATGGGAGATGATTTCCTTTCATTAGGGTCCCGTAGCGGTCAAACATCTGAAGTTCCGAAGAATCATCACTTGGAACGTCGTACCTGGTTCGAAAGAACCCTCACGATCAGAGAGCAAGGCTTAGAATTTAAATTTGAATATTGGAGGAATTCGAAAGACAAGAATGATTACGTTCCGAAATCAGCCACTGAACATGGTGTTGAGATCTTCTAAGAAACCCATATGTAACAGAGGAACTTCTTCGCGAAGACGGACAATTGAAAGTTATGTACTCATTGATTCCTCACTTAGTCCAAATTACGGTTTAGCTTTTAAGAGAAAGAAAATTCTTTGCCTTTACGGAGGCCACATCGAGAACCTTTTTGAAACATAGATGAATTCAGAGTAGTTATCATCGAAATGAATACCATTTTCAATTTCCACGCTCAGAGATCTCTTATCATGAGGTTGGAGAAATGATATTAGATTTTGTCACTGAGACGAGAGATATACCGGTTTCGGCCTTGTTGGGCCTCATCAGTATCCCGTTTATCTCAGGACAAAATCTTCATAAAAAACTTCGAAATTTGAAGCAATTGGTTGTGAAGTAATAAGTAAAATATTACAAAGTACTAAGGTGGAGGCATCCAATTGCGTCAAAATGAAGTTTCACGTCTCCAATCATATGCAAAAATAGAAATCTGTACTTCCTCTTTCACTGAATGAGATTTTAGCATTGGCTCTATTCAGCGCCCGCTTGCTAGTTTCTCAAAGTGGATGGAAAAAGCCCAATTGTTTTTCTTAAAAACACTTGGCTCCACAGTCGCAAAAAGAATTGGGCTTTTTCCATTACTTCGAGAAACTAGCAAGAGGGCCCTGAATAGAGCCACTGCTAAAATCCCTCTCAGTGAAAGAGGAAGTACAGATTTCTTTTTTTGCATTTGATTGGAGACGTGAAACTTCATTTTGACGCAAATGGATGTCACCACCTTAGTACTTTGTAATATTTCACTCATTACTTCACAACCAATTGCTTTAAATTTCGAAGTTTTTTATGAAGATTTTGTCCTGAGATGTACGGAATACTGATGAGGCCCAACAAGGCCGAAACCGGTATATCTCTCATCTCAGTGACAAAATCTAATATCCTTTCTTCTACTACTTCGGTTTTTCACTTCTCGAAACTACCTAATATTTCGGCAACCACGAAAATAACACTTCACCCTTTTTCCCTCAACGGACTTCAACCGTTACCGTTTCGCTCCTAGAAACAACCTTATATTTCCCAATAACTGAAATTAGGACTTTACCGTTTTCTGGACGGACCTAAACCGTCAACCGAGTTATCTAAGGATGTGCTTTCCCGGCCGGGATCCCCAGATACACTCTTTGCTCCATTAAAAAAAAGTGCTTTCCACCTCTGTTGGGTAGTACCAATCAGGTTTGTTGAAATGAAAAATTGTTTTTTCTACTCAATTTCGCATCAAGGTCTTTTTGCTGAGATCCCAAATTGAGGCCTTATTCGTTGGACTATTCATAATAACTGATAAAAAGGTTTGGAGAATATTTTATTTTACATAGTCCGAAAGGAAATTATTCGTTCATATCCAGATGCTAAGTCATTGAGGATCGGATATCAGTTCTCTCATAATCCTGATCACAAAATTGTATTTACGTTCATTTTCAACTATATGAATTGAAAAATAAATAATTCCCATGGTTCACCACAGATAATTTACTTCAATTCAAAGTTACCCCAGTAGTTCATTTCGTACGATAGTGCTAACCTTGGTTCATAGAATTTCAATGATTACTGTCAACAGTATTCTGCTTATAATTTAGAATATTCATCCTTGTGTCCTTTTACCGTAACGGTACTTTAATTAACGGTGAATGCTATTATTTCATACAGGAATGTAAAAATTCATATCTGGCGAAATATAGGTTAAAAAAAGTGATGAAAAAAATTCAACTAGGATTTTTTTTACAAGTCGAGTCAATATTCTCGAAATAGGAGCTGTGTTTACGGAAGTTAAAGAACCCAGAATGTCAGTGGTAGTTATCATTTATGATCGTCTATTATTAACCAAGGTCGCATGTCCAATCAGTCGATACTTTCAGATTGGATAGTTGTCTAAAAGTTCGTTGACATCGTCTTGAGATTGCCTCACAAGGCCAACAGATATAATCTATTATTGATCATTCGATTAACATCGACGTTTTGGAGATCAATCGAAATAAAGGCAAAATTTCGTGAAATACTTCGGGCTTCAAAGGTGATTCCAACTTGTGATGCTCATACGAAATATTCCATAACAGTAGTGAAAATAATTTGGCAATCAATACCTTAATACTTATGTGAACTGCATCTGTGTATATTTCCTGAGAAGCAATTACCAGATAGAATACCAAAAACTTTACTATTCTGGCTCTTCAAATTTGTCTTGTCGAAAGACTTTTGCAGCAATGTTTCTGATCTAGGACCAATGATGATCTTTAATGATTGACAATTACCCAACACACAGTCAACGTTGGAAACAATGAGATTCGAAGTTTAAACCGTCGAGAGTTCATTAAATTGTACCCGATTTATGTATTTTTCTGTACTAAGCTGTAAACACATGTGACGTGGAAATTTCTCTCGGAATTTCTACGCCGAATTCTATTTCGATGTTTTCGAACGTAATTAGACACAATCTGAATTATGATGGTTTGCACAGTTTTATCTGTAATGCGTTCTTGCTCGTTTTCATTAGACGTAGTTATCAATGCACCGAAAACATAATTAACAACTCTTGTAAGTAGGCCCTCTCTCCAAAAAAAAGATAAGATTGTACGTGCGTCAAAATTCCCAGAGAAAAAATTTATTTAATTTGTCCCAGAAAGTTTTGATACAAATTTTCAAGTAGAATGAATTTTTCAATACGAAATTCATCTGAGTATATTGGGACCGACAGCAGAAACAAACCATTTGAAAAACGAAATTTAGTGAATATTTTATGGATAGTTCAGATTAGTAGAAGTGAAAATCAAGTAAGCGTATGAAGGGATCAACAACCAGGGAGAAAATTAAGAAGGATGGAAAATTATTCTTGAATACAGTAGAAGAAAAATTAACACGAAAAAATGGCAACAAATCTACAGTATCATCTACAAATGAACATCTATTGATAACTGCCTGAAAATAGAAATTCCAAATAGTGTGGAGAAGTTTAATCATCAAAAAGCTAAGAAATATTTCATGGAATATCAAAGAAACTGTACGATATCCTGCAGTAAAAATTGATGAAGTGTGAAGATTGGGGAACAAAACAGAACAAAGATAATTTGCCTCAAATCGAGTCAAATATTCAATAATGTTCCCAGTTTTTATTGGATCGAATTGTTTCTGCATTCAGGGATGCTATCGATTCTTAGAAACGATTAACTGGATGAACCGGAAGTTCCATCGATTCGCAGACGTTCATCTATTATTCGAGAACCTTCGACCCTTGTGGTATAGGTTGCTATCAAAAATTCAGAGGATGGGATAGGATGAGTAGAGAAAGGTTCGGTGTTGATATGGACTAACTTGTCCATACTGGCAAATAATTCATTCAGTTGAATCCTAGAGAGCCTGTTGATTTGAACAGAATCAAAATGTTCACAAAAAGTATGTTATCGACTCACAAACAAGTATTTTTATTAATTTTTATTCACGATTAAATTCAAGGTTTACTTGTGGTTTTTGTTAGGGAAAAGAACATCTTTTTCTACATTTACTGAGGTCCTGTACATCTAAAACAGTTTAGTTAAACATGGCACAAAATTATGGACAATATCCAATAATATTATATGTAATTTAGAATGGCCGGCGCATTCACCATTTTGCAAACAGAGTTGGGGATATTGGCTTACGGCCGTTTTCAATAAACAATCGAAGATAGCCGATATTTGTCTACCAGGGTTAGAGAAATCGATCCATTTTTACCTACTTCTGTTTCAATATTCTATCTGCCTACGGCGATTTCTACCGGTCGGTAAGGTGATTCGTTGGTTTCGGAAAGAGGTCAGATAGGCCTATAGAGATACGAACACTCGAAGTAAATGAGCCTACCGGCGTTTCAAAGAACTTTAAACTTAACCAAAGATAGTTTAAAGAATCTTCGGTAACGGTTTTTGTTTAACCGTGAAATTCGGGCAGTAAGAGCTATGGAGAAGTGTTCGGAATTTTTATTAAAATACATTTTATTGCTGTTTTCTGGGATATCTGAGCGGAATTGAATTGTATTAATGAAGTATTTTAATAGCGATAATAGCGATATAGGATTATTGTAATAATGTATTTACAAACTGAAAGATAATAATTTAGTTGAAAGCAATATATACAATAAGTTGAATTTCAAGTCAAATACTTTTTAGGAGATTAGGTGTTTGGAGGAGAAGATATTCTGTTCGAGTATTGAAGATGACGTTTGAAACTTGAAAAATGCAAGCTGTAAATATAGCTACAGCTACTTGAAGATATTTCTAAAAGTTACAATTTTAAAGGAGTACACACAAAAATGAGTGTCACTTATAGATAGTTGGTTACCTGTATTCAGCCATAACCTCGCCTTGGTGTATTATTCCATAGAGTTTATATTTAAAATGGATGTGAATTTGCTTTTGATTGAGCAAGCTAAATAAGGCCATTTTTAGGACCTGGGGCCTTTTGCACCAGACTACTTTGCACTTCGCTTTTTTCACTTTTCAATTAATGAATTTTGATGCACAAAAAGCGTTCGGAATTCAAACATGCAAAGTAAAAAGTTGCAAATTAGTTTGGTACAATAGGCCTTCTAGTGCCCGTTTATTGAAGTTTCGTTGCCACCCGCAATAAATGAAGTTGTACAAAATAATTGAACGGTGGGCTAGAACAACGTTGGATGTCATTTTATTTTTTTTCTAATTAATTTAGGGTTTTTGTTTATTTTTATGTAATTAGGTTTCACCTGTATGAAAATAAAGCTGTTCATTTCATTTATTGTTGTAATGTTTTTATTGTCCTTACTGCTTAGATAGGATAATTCTTTGCTAATTTACCCATTATTGGAGTTCCACGAGGAAAATGCAGTTGAACAAGACCAAAATGGGTAACCATACGGTAACAAACAAATGATTACAATTGCGCTTTCAATTAGAATTTCTCAATTTAATCATTGTGATTTCAGCCTAAATGATATTCCTCTCTGTTTCTGGTTTGTTTCTTCACCTCCAAATATTAGGCAGCAGAAAGACTCACTCACATATAAATAATTGATCTTCTGCACTAAAATTAAGATTTTTCATTATTTAACTGTTAACGAGTAGTAGAAATCTTGAAATTGATATCGTTCGTATCAGTATTCATGCAACCACATTTAATTTCTTATCATGTTCATGAGTTTTTAAATTATTTTCCTAGATCCCCAATACTTGGTCTAAATATTCATTTATTCACAAGTGGAACCCAAAGGAAGGGTTGAAGTACAATTACTTCAACCAAATGAGATTGGGAAGCCATTTTAATAAAATACTTCATTTTAATTTCCCCCCCTATTCCAATTGAGTCGATAATAGTATTATATTTTTCATCCAATTCCAATTTTACACTAACAAAACTTCCAAATTCTGAACATAGATCATGAGGTGTCTTAATGCCTATTCTTTCATCAGAAAAAGGAGAAAATAAGAAAACAACAAAATGTATGTAGATAATTACATTCCAATTAGACATCCAATCACAGTGATAATACAAAAATATGCGATTAATAATTCGAAAAATAAAATGAATAAATCAAGTTCTATGCTTTGAGGTTAGAACTGAAGAAGTCCCTATCTATCCATGATAGATATGGTTAAACCATGATTGTGAAACGCAAATCATAGATAGATATCAGCACCGATAAAAGGCCGACAAGACCGAAGATAGAGCTCTATCGGCTATCTTCGGTTGTTTATTGAAAACGGCCGTTAATGTAGATGTATTAGGCTTTCTTCTCGCCGAAACGGTGATGAAACGATCTTGAGCAGGTGTTGTTTTTAGTCGCCCACCAAGCCTTGGTCTTTCTAACACGGAACCTGTCTCCCTGAACCAATTCCAAAGTTGATATATCACACCTTGGGTGACTTGGAGCCTTTCTGAGTTAAGCCATCTTTTAGCATTCCGATAGCCCTATTAGCCTCAGCGTTTGTTAATTTACGTCTTGGAATTTTCAGAAAACTCCTTTCAAATGGAAGCCGTTGATGAAGTGACCTCATTTCAAAATAAGCACATTCATGAAGCGTATGCAAAAAACTAAATGATATCCCTAACTCTACTTCTGATAGACGAAAATTCATAGATTAGTTGAAAATCAATTCATTCATTAAACTTCCATTGCTAATTCTTGCTTCATACTTTTGGTCGTTTGAATATGAACGAACCAATCAACTTCTAACCTTCAAAAAAGGAAAAGGCAACTGGTGGTCCTTCGTTTGGGATCCAGCAGTGATCCTAGCCGACGTGGATCCCCAAACTCCCTAGTTATATCTGCAAGTTTCGAACGAGCTGTGACGTTTTACATCTCGCCAATATTGGATTTCGCGGGAAGCCCTCCAATGCCCCCCCATTGTTTCTGCAGCTCCTCCAAGCGTTATGTTATATCGATTAGCTGTCTTATCGGGGGATTCGTACGTTATGATTCCCTTGGCAGCTGGAAATGTTAGACGAGGGGGTCTTCAAAAAGTTTTCGTAATTCTTCAGATTGACATCTGCAATAATGAAGTTCTTCTTCATGTAGATCTCCTTCCTGTATATTTCACTTTTTCCAATTATTTTTAGATTCTCCTTTCTCCTCACACTCAACCATTTAATTGTTGAAATTTTTGTCTCTATTTCAGTATCATAACGAGTTCATTACACTACTAAAAGTAGTGCTGTAATGAAACTCATTACAGCATTGTTTTCAGTTATATTTTTCCTTTTGTGGTTGTCAGTACTAACCTCCGATCGAATCAAGTTCCGAATCAAATCAATTCAAATTCCGTAATCTGTCAAATTTCGTAAGTCACACCAACTGCCAAGATGAAATATAAAAGTCACTAACTTGAATTTTTATTTGAATTTCGAGAGAATTTCACAAAACTTGACTGAAATAGAGAAAATATCGTCTAATACTCGTTGCAGAAGGCAATTCCAACTCTCATGCTATCGAAAACTCGCTCCTTCGTCGCTCGTTTTCGAATTTCGCATTCGTGTTGGAATGGGAGCTCATTCTGCAACTTGTTTTAGAATATACTATTCCAGATTCAGAAAATATTCATGTCAAGCCATGCTGATTATACTGCTCTTCCAGAAATAGGGATATCACATTCAGTCGTTTTGAAAAGTATGTAATCTTCGAGAAAATCGCTGTAAAATCATTGAAAACTCGAAAACAATTGAAACAATCCAATAACAATCAGTATGAGACATTTCGTCAATCTGGTCGCCTTTTTTCTGAAGTTTGGTTCATTGCATATGCTGCATTTTGAATTGGAGTCAGTTTATCAACGGTTTCGATTTGAATCGAGTTTTCTGAAAATGCCAAGACGTAAATTAACGAACGCTGAGGCTAATGGGGCCATCGGAATGCTACAGGGTGATCTAACTCAGGTTAGCGGAAAGGCTCCAAGTCAGCCAAAGTGAGATATCCCGACTTTGGAATAGGTTCAGGGAGACATGTTGGAGAGACCAAGGCTTGGTGAGCGACGAAAAACAACACCTGTTCAGGATCGTTTCATCACCGTTGCGGCGAGAAGAAAGCCTACATCTACGTGTAAAATGCTAAGGAATACTCCTCAACAGAGCCGGACCGTGGGCGTGGCGAAGGTGGCATTTGCCACGGGCGCAAACGACCTAGGGGCGCAAAATGTGAAATATGATACATTCTATTTTAAATAAAGATTGACTACAAGCTCTATATTTCAGAGTGGCGTATTTACCAGTTCACAAAGTTGAGAAACACGTATGTAACGAACGCTACCAAAACGGAACAAAATCCTAGAAAATTATACATGGCGCGAAACACAACTCGGTGCACATAAAAACTGATGATATAATTGATGTTTTCGCTGAAAAAGCAAGAAAAGTCAAGTTTTAGTTTATTTATTTCCAAAGAATATATTGATGATTTCTGTTTTTAAGTATTCATTTTTTCATTTATTTTATAGATGAGAGTATTTATTTATTTACGTTGTTAGAATATCTGTTGTTAGAATTCCATTAGTTCACCAGGGGCGGATTTACGAGGGGGGTAATTTTTTCACCTGTCACATAAACGTGGAAATGCCATTTTACCATTTTTTGTTTAATGGACTGTATCTTCCTCAATAATGGCGGAAAAGCTTAGTTTATGAAAAAAATTCGCAGCCTGATGTTCCTCGAAGTCCTCCCTGAATCGGCAGATCAATCGGTTCAGCAGTTTTCTTGAACCGATTGATTGAAGTATTGAAAAAATTAAGGGAACAAAGTTTTTGTTACTTAAACTTGACCTAATTTTCCTAATCAATCAATAATTACATTATTTTTTCACTTTTCACACAATTTTTTTTTTAATAAATCATGAAAAAGAAATATTTTTTTAATTTTCAAAAATTTCCGGAATTGGGGAAAAAAATTAACATTCGAAGAATTTCGTTAATTTTTGTTCTAAAAGTAAAATGAGAATAATAAAA
Source organism: Hippodamia convergens (assembly GCA_038502775.1). Classification (NCBI taxonomy): domain Eukaryota; kingdom Metazoa; phylum Arthropoda; class Insecta; order Coleoptera; family Coccinellidae; genus Hippodamia; species Hippodamia convergens. The sequence continues at coordinate 12,724,713 of CM076612.1, forward strand.
ATTATAATTTAAAAAAAAACAAGAGACCATTTCTGACTCAGCTCCACTGGAGCTACGGACACTGGAGACATTTAAAACTTCATTTTCCTCAGTAAAAATCATGAAATGAATTTAAAGTTGATACCCCTAGCCCTAACTTGCCCACGGAACTCGTTAAGCTAAATTCTGAGCGACAGAATTTTTCTGTTTTCTGGCACCACGTTTTAAAAAACAATTTTTTTGAAAACCTTTCGACTCATTCGGTAAAAAACCGATTTAAAAAGATTAGCTCAAGTTTAAAGAAAAAAAACCTTGTTCTCTTAATTTCTTCAAATGTTCAATCGATCGGTGCAAGTAAACCGCTCAACCGATGCATCTACTAATTTGCGGGGGACTCTGGGGAACATCAGGCTGCCAAATTTTTTTGTAACCTATGCTTTCCCCCCAATATTGAAGTTGTTACAGTCCATCAACCAAAAACTGGCAAAATGACATTTTTGTGCTCGTTATCCACGTTTATGTGCCAGGTAAAAAAAAATTATTTTTAATTGAACAAAACAGATTTTTGTAGAAAATTTTCTGTAGATGGCAAATCACCTTCCAGTTCGCTAGGTCACCAGTATTTCCGGAGATATCGACAGTTGAGTGAAAAAGGATTCTTTTGCATTCAAAACTGAATATCTCGAAAGTCGTAAATAGCAAATTAGAGCTGAATGAACAGGTTATGTGACATTTGCATCAGTCTAGCTAGAAAAAATTTTCCGTGAGCGTAGAGCAAAAAAATAAAAATTCGAAAAATTTTTTCTTCTTGCTTTATCCGATGATTGCACGGCCACTCTATAGTCTGAAAAATTGTTAACCAATAATTTCAGAAACTAGAGTCTTAAAGCTTCATTTTATTTATATTCTATATGACCATTTTTCACTGAGATACAGCCTTTTGAAAAAAAAAAATTTTTCTATTCCTTTAATTTTTTCGCGAGGTGTATTAGCAATGAAAACTTCCTAAATATGTGGTAAGCAAATACCTTTCAAGCTCAAAAAACTGGAAGCCTCTAGTTATTCGCTCTCAATGGTTATTTTTTTTTTTGCTTTTTTATCAGTTTTAATGGGGGTAAAGCTGTTCGCGTCCGTGATAGAATTTCACACGTGCCTCCGGGGTAATTCTGAATGAACAGCACCAATGAATACCAGACTGTCTTCGGATCTCCTGGTGAACACATTGCCATATTGGTACTAGAATGTCCTGATCCTGAAACCCGGCTTGGAGGAAACCTACAGGCAGAGAATGCAGAGATACCTCCCACAGATATCCGCACTGGCCTGGTTGAGTACCAACTGTGATTTTTTTTTAATGTGTTCATTGCTTTAACTACTTTCTTCTTTTTGTATTTGTTTCTACATAGATTATGGCAATGTGTAAATTCATACGAATATATATATATATATATATATATATATAATGGTTATTACACCCCCCCTCACGAAAAAAACTATATCCGCCTTTGTCGTTCACTCATTTATTTATTGTTGTCTTCATGTTTAAATGCTTTCTTTAGTGTTTATATATAACAGTATATATTATTTTGAGAAAAAATAACAATTTTTTTATCGTTTTCTATTCACTTTGTTGATTGAGTTTTTGTCCATTTCCTTTTAAGAAATATGGGAGATTATTGTGAATAAAATAGCTCTTCAGAATATAATCGATAAATGTCAAACATGAAAAACATGAAAAATGAATTTCTTCAAGGGCGCATTTTGAAAGTTTGCCACAGGCGCTAGAATCCTAGTTCCGGCTCTGCTCCTCAAAATGCAGAAGGATTCCAAGTTTCCATCGAAACCTTCAGACGACTTAAGAGGAGTTCCTTCAACACGTGAACATAAGCGTCAAAGACTGAAATGGGCAAGGAAACATAATCAATTTTAACGATCAATGACAAAATGTTCTTTTCATTGATGAATCCAGATATAGGCGATTTTCAGATTCTCGAAGAATCAGGGTATGGACAATCCCACTCATACCACGTATTCGTCGCTATGTCCAAGAATTCCATCCATTCCGAGAAGGTAGTGTTATGGTTTGGGCATAGATCTACACATTTGTCCTGAAAATATGACCGCCTCATTCTATAGGGAGCATGTCATTGACAATGTTTCGCCAAATTTTCACGCCGCTATTGGTGAAACTTTTCAATTTCTAGACGATAACGCTAGAACGTAAAGCCATAGTTTAGAATGCGCGCAAGGAGCTTAGTATTTCACATTTACCAATACCTCCGCACTTACCCGATTTGAATTGCATAGAACATGCATAGGTTATGCTCCAAAGCTTAGATAATCATCAACCTACCCCAGAATCCATAAATGATCTGAGAGAGCTTCTGCCCCGTTTATGCAACTAAATTCCCCAAGAAATGTTCAACAACCTCTTGTGTAGTATGTTGAGGCCATACCTTATATCGATAGTCTTAAAATGCTTGAATTTTCTGGGAATAAAATTTCGTTATTTTACGATTTTTCTTAACCACCCTGTATACGCTGCAGACCTACAGGCTCAAATTAATTTTCTCTATTTCAGTATCGCAATGAGTTCATTACAGTACTAGATGTAGTGCTGTAATGAAACTCATTACAGAATTGTTTTCAGTTATATTTTTCGTTTAATGATCGAATCAAATTTCGAATCAAATAATTCAAATTCCGTGATCTGTCAAATTTCATATGTCACACCAACGGCCAAGATACAAAACAAAAGTCACTAATCTGAATTTTCATTTGAACTTCGAGAGGTTTTCACAAAAATTGACTGAAATAGAGAAAATACCGTCTAATACTCATTGCAGAAGGCAATTCCAACACTCATGCTATCGAAAACTTCGCATACGTGTTGGAATAGGAGCTCATTCTGCAACTTGTTTCAGAATATACTATCCTCTATTTCAGTATCATAATGAGTTCATTACAGTGCTGTAATGAAACGCATTCGTGTTGGAATAAGAGCTCATTCTGCCACTTTTTTTAGAATATACTATTATTTCCTGCAACTTGAAATCATATTAATATGAATTTTCATCACAAAATCTCATTCAAACTACATTTTTCTGCAATTTGAGTAAATATCCCTAACTCATGTGGGGCAGTTCATATGCCTACACAGTCCAACAGTAATTTTCAGGCAGCCATAAAGTGATTTCATTCTCAAAGATGTGCTCATTGTTTAATTATATTACACTATATTTCACGTCATTAAACGCGAAAGTTTACTTCTAATTCTCTACACTTTAGTGCAATGTATGTCGAAGTTATGCGAAGACTAACAACGAAATCTTCATGGTTCAAACTAACATCCACCACAGTTTTACTATCTTGGCCTAGAAGAGTCCTTTTGGAAGAATTTTTTTTCTCCAATGCGAGCACATTCATGCGAGCACATTCATGCGAGCACATTCTCGCACAGTTTTCATGGCAGAAGATTTGACGTAGAATTAGAGAGAATAATGTATGATACTAGTACAGAAGTTCGTTCAAAACTCTAGGCAGAATCTTAAAGCCCTCTTTACTGAAAATTTCAAATCGACGTGCTGATTTTGCTACCTGTAAGTTCGATCAAACAGATCTCCCGTAGCCCTCACACCCCCTAGGCTTAATATAATTAGTGGAGAGTGTTGGGGAAGCGATTGTTTAGGGGAATTATGTCACGTGAAATGACGCGGATGCGCAATTAAGAATCCGTGGATAATTTAACGCTCACGTCTACATAAACCCCCAGGTAATTCGCATAGATTGTGATCAGTTAAGCGCGCAGGGTTGATAATTAAATGCAGATGAAATTGTGCCATTTTCGCAATTGACCATATTCGTTAGCTATCGGTTGCAGCTTTTTAAAGTGTTTTTTGGTTGGTGACGTTTCGAGATTAATCATAATGACATTCATCGTAGTTGTCAATTGTCATTATTTATTTACTTTTTTCAGAATTTGAATTTTGAAATTTTTCCAATCATCTATAGAAAACGGGCAATTTTCAAAATATTCCATTAATCTAGTTAGGTTTCTCCCTGAATTTACTACAATTATCTAAAACAGATATTAATCCTTTTTATTAATAAAACAAATACATACAATTTTCAATTAAAGGCTTTAAGTATATCTTGTGTATATTCAACATGTCCAAAAGTAAAATATTAGGTTCATGATTTTTCCATTCTAGCAACCACAATGGTGGAGGTGGTTGGAGCACTGTCGAAGTCGTAGCTCTACTGAAGATTCCAAGTTGAAATTTCATAGGTTTGTTTGAGTTTCATAGGTTCCCTAAAAATAAAATACTTGCTAAGAAATGATAACATTCTCTAGGAATTAAGCAAGATGCTCATTCATTAATTTCCAGAGGTAGAGAATATGTGGTTTACATTTCAAAAAGAAATGAAGAGAACTAAATTTCCTACATTGTTCCTAAAAAAATCTTTGTTTTCTAGGAAGCTCTTAATTTTTATTTACATCTATCCACTGAATAACATTATGTTTATTAGCAGGTCAAAGCGAAAGCATTTCAAAGATGATAATATAAATGTGGTTGCGATGGAATATGAAATAAAAGATGTGGATTTTTCAAAAAAAAAAAAACATTGCAGGCAGAGTTATTTTTTTTTTTTGAAGAATTTCAGCAATTTTCTCGTATACCTACTGTTTTTTATTATAGTTCAATTGTTATTTTGTTTTTCATCTTCATTAAAAAATTCCTTGGATTTCCAACAAATTAAATAGTGTTGTGAAGAAATTAGGTTATATTAGTACCACATGAAAAAGATCTTTTGGAGATAAACCTCTTATCGATCCCCATATTAGTACTACAAATATCTCTGAAATCATTTCCATATGACCAAACTTGAATTCATAAATTATTTGCATGTTCGTAGGGGACATTTTGAATTTGGGAATGAAAACAATTATTTTATAATTACTCATAAACAATCATTGAAATTGAAAACTTCTATATTGCTTATATTTCTCTATGTAGAAGGGGTGGGTGCTTTAAAGAAATTGAGCTTCAAACGTTCCATGAAATCTACGATTCCCATCAGTAGATGGGAATCGATTTCAGTATATTGAAAGTTTTCACTTCTCCAATCTTTCTCTCAACATGAATTTTCAGACCTACAAAAATAAAAATTGTTCCTAGTCTGCATAAGCAAGGATTGTTTGCTCCAAGGCTTTGTATGAATATAATAAAAGTTGAATTCCAAGAGCAAAAATTAAAATGTAAGTACTGTTTTTCGTGATGGGCGTGAACTCACTAGTAATATCTTTGGTGACTTGTTCCTCCAACTCATCTAGTTGATTATTCTCAATAACAATAATTGATCACTGGATCGTATAAAGTGAAAATTATGATATTCATGGGTATATTGGCGTTCAGATGATTTTTTTAAAGATTCACATCGGTCATCACAAACACATTTATATTATCATCTTCGAAATGTCTTTCTGTTTGGCCTGCTAATAAACATAATGTTAATGAGTGGACAGATGTAAATGAAAACTCAGTGCTTACTAGAAATCATAGGTTTCTCAGGAAAAATGCAGGAACTTTAATTCCCTTCATTTCATTTTGGAATGTGAAATATAAACCGCATATTCCCTTCCTCTGGAAATTAATGAATAAGCATCTTGCTCCATTCCTAGAGAAAGTTACCATTTTTTAGCAAGTAGGGAACCTATGAAACTCAGACAAACCTATGAAATTTTAATTTGAAATCTTCGGTAGACTTACGACTTTGACAGTGCTCCAGCCACCTCCACCATTGTGGTTGCTTAAATAAAAAAATCATGAGTCTAATATTGTACTCTTGGACATGTTGTATACACAAGATATACTTACAGCCTTCTAGTTTCAATTTTATCAAAAAATGTATGTATTTGTTTTATCAATAGAAATGATTGATATTTGTTTTAAATGATTGTAGTATATTCAGGGAGAAACCTAACTATATTGATTAAATATTTTGAAAAATGTCCGTTTATTATAGATGATTGGAAAAATTTCGAAATTCAATTTTTGAAAAGAGTAAATGAATAATAACAATTGACAACTACGATGAATGTCATTATGATTAATCTCACATTGTCGCCAACCCAAAAACACTTAAAAAAGCTGCAACCGATAGCTGACGAATATGGTCAATTGAGTGCAGTTTGATCGTTTCGTTCAGATGCGAGGTGTGAACACGGCTTAACCAACTAAAAGAACTCCGAAACTTTCGGAGATATTTTATTCAAAAGTACAGATAAATTTTTCATGAATTGCAAACATAGAAGTTCCGGATCTTATCGATTCTTAATCGCAATTACTGTTTGAATAAGGTATGGAGCTTCAATTTTCAGACAAAACCACTCGCTGAACCGGACAGATGAAGATATAGAAGGGTGGACAGTTAGAATGCCGAGTTTGCATGGTTATTCCGAACATCCAGACTGTGGTGTTTCTTTGTGTACACATCCCTGGGATCCTGGGGGATATCCAGCAGGAATAAAAAGTTTATTCGGAAGGGAGGGTTCCTGAGGGGATAGAGAGAAACGATAACCGAATAATAAGTATCATTTGTGTGTCCCGAGAGTAGGAAATTGGAGCTTTATCACAGACTCATTAATTTTGAGGACTTCGTCCTGGAGAATTTCCAGAAAGTCTGGATGATCCCGTGAGTGAAACAACGATGGGCCGAAAAGTGTGAAGAGAAATTAAAATCCAACCATTGCCATTTTTCACTTCATCAAAAAGTTATCAGAACTCCACACTCTTTAACTTTACAAGTCCTTATCTCATGCATCTTATTTTCTCGAAAATCAAACTTCTATAAAATGTTTGTCTGGTTTGAAGGTTTCAGAAGATAACGGGCAAATTTCTGAATAAAGTACAACATTTCATTAAATGAGTTATTGATATTGTTGAAAAAAATACACAACTATATCCTTCTTCTCAATGCGAAGTCTGATTCACACATTCTCAATACTCCTCAACTACTATTTGTGTGGAAAATTTTCATTGTTCTAGACCCTCATTTTAATTTATCCAATTAATAGGAGAGACAACAACTTTGAGTTTCAAATGACGATGAATATCCTGAATTTTTTTTTTTTTGTTAAGTAATGAAAACAATTTAATAGGACTTCAAATGATGACAATTTATTTCGTTTGCTCACATCATCTGGATTTCGATGAAAAATGGTGGATTTTCATTAAAAAATTCAACTGTATCACGAAAATAATCATATCTTTTCTTCTTGATTTTTTATTTGAGAGACAAAATCTATCCAATAATGCGTTATTGTCTCTGGTTTTAATTTCGCTTTGAAGGCTTTCAAAGGGAATATATATGAATTGCTTCTTCCAAATTGAGGTAGTGAATGATAATTTTCCAGAAAATGACCATATAGTCTTGGTTTCTTGAGATACTTCGTTATTTTTGCTATGAGAGTTTATGTTGCTTTCATACAATACTTTAATTTTATTTTGAAACATTCGAAGCCATTCTTAATGCAGAACCAATTCACAATCAGGCAGCTTATTTCAAGGAGAACATCTCCTAAAAGTATGACTCTTGAAGATGCCAGACACTCGAACTGGCGAAACGTCGAGAATGGCAGAATTTATTGAACCTCCGATTCTAACCCACTTTGACTAGAAAATTTTTGAATATTGAAAGTCAAAGTGGATTAAATTCAAAAGATCGCTCTCTTCAGAAAAACATCATACCTGAAGAAAGTTAGAAATGTTCGATTTTTTCTAATGAAAAGTGTTGCTTATATTTCCGAATTAACAATTTCGAAATAATTCGAAAAGAGCATTATAAAAATTCATGTAAAAACTACGAAATTCTCATAATGCGTAACAATTTTTTTCTGACGAAATGAATTAGATCACAGATTCTAACCCACTTTGATTAGAAAATTATTGAAAATCAAAATGGATCAAAATCTGAAGATCTCTCTTCGGGAAATTATCAATCCTGAAGAAAGTCAGAAATGTTCGATTTTTCTCTAATGAAAAAAGTTGCTTATATCTCCGAATGAACAATTTTGAAATATGTAATTCGAAAAAAGCATCATGAAAATTCATGTGAAAACTACGAAATTCTCATAATATCTAACAATTTTTTCTAACGAAATGAATTAGATCACAGATTCTTACCCACATTGACTAAAAAATTATTGAAAATCAAAGTGAATCAAAGTCAGAAGATCACTCTCTTCAGAAAGAAATTATACCTGACGAAAGTCAGGTTTGATTCTTCTCTAATGAAGAGTGTTGATTATATATCCGAATGAACGATTTAAAAAAAAAAAAACGAAAAGAGCATTATGAAAATATATGTAAAAACTACGAAGTTCTCATAATGCCTAACAATTGCTTTCTGACAAGATTTATTAAATCTCCGATTCTAACCCACTTTGACTAGAAAATTATCGAATATTGAAAAACAAAGTGGATTTAAATCAGAGGATCTCTCTTCCTGAAACCATCATACCTAAAAAAAGTCAGAAATGTTCGAATTATTCTCTTTATTTTACAATTGGAATGGGTTCTATGAATCGTTTGAGGCTTTCGCGGCCATCGTTCAATGTCACTTGCTATTTAGAGCATTTCCGCCGTCGTCGTGGATTCATTATCGACGTTTCGCCAGTTCGAGTGCCTGGCATCTTCAGGAGTTATACTTCCTTCCAGGAGATGTTCTCGTTGAAATGAGCTGTCTGATTGTGAATGGGTTCTACATTGAAAATGATTCCGAATGTTTCAAAATAAATTTAAGAGTATTGAATGAAAGCAATATAAACTATCATGGAAAAAAACTCAGTTTCTCATGAAAGAAAGACTAAATGATATCATTTGCACTTTTCGTTCTGGAAAATTATCATTCAAAGGTACTTCAATTTGGTGGTAGCAATTCTGCAATATTTCCTTTGAAAGTTTTCAAAGCGAAATAAAACCAGAGACCATAAAGAATTATTGGATAGACTTCGTCCTTCAAATAAAAAATCGAGAAGAAAAGTCGTGAATATTTTCGTGATATAGTTAAATTTTCCAGTGAAAGTCCACCGTTTTTCATCGAATTTCAGATAATGTGAGCAAACGAAATGAATTTTCACCACTTGAATTCCTATTAAATGGTTTTCAATACTTTCTAGCGACAAAAAAAATGTTTTCAGAAAATTCACTGTCAATCGAAACTCAAAGTTGTTTTCTTTTTCAAGAATTGAATAAATTAAAACGATGATGTGGAACAATGAAAGTTTCCCGCACAAATAGTAGTTGATGTAACTGCAAATATTGAGAATGAGTGAATCAGACTTTGCATTGAGAAAAATGTTATAGATGTGTATTTTCTTCAAGAATATCAATAACTCAATGAATGAAATGTTGCACTTTGAGAAGATAATTGCCCCTTACCTTCTGAAATTTCCATACCAGACGAACATTTTATTGAAGTTTTCGAGAGAATTAGATGCATGATGAAAATATTCTTTGGAAGCACGGAATTCACAATACATACGAAGCATTACTAATATAATTAGTAAATTGAAATCTTTATGAAATCCTTTAATTGACGAAAATCCATTGTGAGGGTGTTGAATAGAAAATGAGAAGGTAAGTCTTATTTCTCACTCAGTCTGCTTCAAATTATTCATTGTTCATCAATGTAACTATATGTTTCGGCTAACATTACCATCCCCAGGCAGGGACGGGCCGAAGCCAAATTTTTGGGGGGGGAAATCCATCGAAAATTTTCCGACTGTACAGGGTGATTCACTTATCTTGGTAACCCCAATTTTCTCGAAACCGTCAGAATATTTTTTCATTCTGTGAATGGCATTTTGAATAAGTCAATGTCGACTTGAGATGCGCATAAAAATCTGCCGAATAAATAAAGACGCCAGGCGTCGCGGCGCTATCAAAAATTTTTTCTCCAGGGACATACCTTTTTTATCATGTCATTCGAAAGATAATATCATTCCAAATTTTTTTTTCGAATACAATTTTTATCGATTTCTAACCGTTAGCGATCTGCAGCGTGTTTTATATTGATTCTATTCCATTTATTTTTTTCTGTATTGTGGTAGTATGCCTTTATTTAGAGACATAGATGTGATATTGTGATTTGAATTCAAGAAGGCTAGTTTTCTGGTCAATGTGTTCCTTCAAATAAGATGAAATATATGGCTACAGCAAGATGGGGCTTCATGCCACCACGCTGCCATTCTCAAGAGATATTTAAATCAAGAATTCGGAAAAAAATGGATTGAAACCAATGGACCCATCAGATATCGCCAGACCTAACGCTCATGGATTACTTTCTGAGGGGTCCCCTTGAATATATGGTATACCAAACTGATTCTAATAACTTGGACTATTTGAAAATGAAGATAAGAAACTCATGTGCCCAAGTGGACCCTTATATTTTGACCAAAGTAATGAAATAACTTATGTATGGATCATAATGATTCGAAATTTTTCGTTTGTTAATAAAAAAAATGTTTATCATTATAAGATTTAATATTTAATGAATAAAATAATAGAAAAATAGTTACAGAGCCTCCGTCATTTTACGGAACATGATCAAATTTAGGTCATCTAGCCATTATGATCCATACACAAGTTATATATCTCCCTATTTCATTATAAGTCACTTTGGACAAAATATAAGGGTCCAATCATTTTCGATTTCTTAATCTCAATATCTCTTCACAATGGCAGCGTTGTGACATGGAGCCCCATCTTGCTGTATCCACATATTTGATCTTATTTAGAGAGGCAAATTGTTTAGAAAACTAGCCTTCTTGTATTCAAGGCAAAAAATCATATCTATGTCTCCAAATCAAGGCATACTACCACAATACAGAAAAAAAATAAATGGAATAGAACTACATAAAACAAGCTGCAGATCGCTGACGGTAGGAAATGGACAAAAATTGTATTCGAAAAAAAAGTTCAAAATGAAATTATCTTTCGAATGACATGATAAAAAAGGTATGTCCCTGGAGAAAAAATTTTTGATAGCGCCACGACGCCTGGCGTCTTTATTTATTCCGCAGATTTTTATGCGCATCTCAAGTAGACATTGACTTGTTCAAAACGCCATTCACAGAATGAAAAAATATTCGGGCGTTTTCGAGAAAATTGGGGTTACCAAGATAAATGAATCACCCTGTACATTGGATTAACAGAAAACTTTTATACATAATATGGTGTGATACTTGTTTCGGTAAAAAAATTCAAAGTGATGAATCTCAATACAGTGAGGAGTAATTAACTTTTTTATCATCAACCGAACATTCAATTAAGTACCTAAATTTTATGGAGTCTGTTTTTTCGTGAATAGTATCTCGATGTTACTTTGAGAAACACTACATATGCCAGTTTTTTGTAAACTGTTTTTGGGTCAACGATAAATGTTCTGAATTTTTTAATTTGAATTGTTTGTTTCATCAGTTTTGTAGCTTTTCTTTATTCCATGGAATCTGGGAGCGAAGGCAAGGCTCATTTCCATCAGAGGAAATTTTTTTTCTGAAAAATCTACTCTTTTCAATCTGTGAAAGTAGTAAACATTGGAAATGAGCAGTCTCAATACGATGAATCTCATCAAAGTGGTGAAAAATTAACGTTGATTTTCCAACCAAACAATATTCAATTATGTGAGGTTTTTTATTTTATGGAATCATTTTTTTTTGTGAGAAGTACATTGAGATACAACTTCTTGTTTCATTCTTCGATTTAATTCAGATTCATTCTTTGGTGTATCTCAAATTTTCAAGAATCATAAAACAAGATATTTTCACATAAAATGAAGAATTATACAGGATTGAATGCTGGGTAGATGAAAAATCAAAGTTAATTAGTCACCACTTTGAGGAGATTCATAATATTAAAACTGCTCATTCCTAACATGAGCCCATTTCACAGAATAATAGGAACAAAATGTTCAGAAAATATATTTCGTTTGATAAAAAATGAGCCTTCCTTTTGCTTATGGATTCCATGGTATAAAGAAAAGCAACATAACTGAAAATTAAAACAGAAAATGTGTGTCGAAGTTGCAATCATCATAAATCAAGATACTTGAAAAAAAAACAGATTCCCAACTTAGTAGGGAAACGGTTTCGACTTAAATCAGTCATTATTGTAAAAACAATTTCGAACATAATTTCCTAATTTGAGTTGGCGATTTCGAACTCTTTGCATATATTTAGTGTGTCGAACAATTTTTGTTGTGATGGATTTGTGTTTCGTAGCTAATTTCAGTTTTTTTAGTTAAAAAAAAGATGAATAAATTGCCCTCCGATATTCTATATTCTATGGTCACAACCCATATTTTTCTCTCACACTTGTTGACCTTTGTGCATTTTCTGTTCATGTTCAGACCACATAACTCAAACTTCACTTTGAATCTTTTTCGGTTCATTTTTTAAATTCATTTACCTACACATAAATATTTTTATTCGCAAAACTAAAACACAATGTACGTAATGTAATGATGCTTCTCCTTATCTGAAAGAAACACCTTAAATTTATGATACCAGATGGTTTTTTTATGACACAGTCCATGCGACGTAACTGAAGAATTTACAACTACTGAGTACCTAATTCTTGAAGCCGCATCTCTTCAAACAGTTGATTGAAAAAATATTGGGTTGAATACCATTTATTGCCGAATATACATATATTGTTAAGTACTGATTGCAAACTTGTTTTTTTCTAATTCAGATTAGTTCGAAAATATGTATTCCAACTGCTCTGATATTTTATCAACTGCTTTGAACTTTTTCCAACTGCTTTGGAATTTTTTCCAACTGATTTGAAATTTTTCCAACCGATTTGAAATTTTTTCAACATTTTTGAAATTTATTCCAACTGCTTTGAAATTTTTCCAACTCCTTTGAAAATTTTCCGACTGCTTTGAAAATTTGCCAACTTCGTTCAACATTGGGGGGAGATCATCCCCCCCCATCCCCCCCCTTGGGCCCGTCCCTGTCCCCAGGTTACAATATGATCAGACTGAGAAGCTGTGACATAGCAGAAAGTCTTATGTTCAACAAGCAACAAGTCTAAAACATAAAACTTTCTGCATTCATTATTGTAACCTGAGGATGGCATTTTTAACCGAAACATGTAGTTACATTGACAAAAATTTAATAATTTGAAGCAGACTGAGTAAGGAATAAGGTTTAGCTTCTCATTTTCATGAAAAACAATTTCCGGCAACAACCGAAAAAGCATCACGTGTTTGGAGGTCATCACATTTTCAGAATAGAAACTGAACACATCTAACGAAAGAATTTCACATCGCATTTTGAAAATATCCGAAAAAGCACGACGCGCGCTCTGTGAAATATCAATGTAGACTGAGATTCATTCAGAATCGGTCTGAACAAGTGCTACGTATTTTTTTCTGAATTTCCAGTCGCGTTTGACGATGAATCAGAGATAATTAAACCATTACCACAAAGGGATATCTGATCGATACATGAATTGCAAAATTTGGACACAATTTTCGCAAAATAGTGTGTTTTTGAAGTTTTAGTGCTCTAAAGCCCCTGGTTTGCATTTAAGCATTGACGTTAAATCCGATGCTTGACTCCTGGGCTTAGAATTTCTGTGCAGAAGTGGAGAAACAACACTCCAATTGGAAAAATAAAACTAAAAAAAGTTCGGAGCCAGTCGCATCAAGCATGATTTTTTTATAAAGTGTGAATTAACGCCCCTTAATGTTAAGGCCCTAAGCGACCAACTACCCTGACTATCCCCCAGTGACGCCCCTGAATGCGGTTCCGATTTGGCAAAATTGCACATGAAATTTTTTTCGACGTAGTTTTCGCGTGATAAATAAAATTTTTTATTATGAAAAATATTCCAGCTGCTATTGTGCTGAAAATCGTTACCGATGCCATTTTCTCGAATTATTCTCTCAGAGATTTATGAATATAACGCCATCTGGAACTATAAAAATGGAAACGAATCTGGAATCTAGAACAAAGAAAACAAGTGAAATAGCGAAAAAAGAGAAAATTTGAAACTCAGACTTATAAGTATCGAACATCTCATATCGCTGGAAACTGCAACTGCTGCTCTCTTAAATTCCTGAGGATTCAACCAACCACCAATAATTGAAGAGGATACTGAAAAAGAAAAACGGAAATTACTCTACAAGTACAAAAATAATGCAACAATCGTTTCAGAAATTACAGTTCAAGTTTTAGAAAATTGAGCAAAAAAGATTCTCACCTTACATCAGAGGAGGGCACGCCATCTATTTTTTGTTTCTTGTCCATTTCAAAGTCCCAACACGCACTTTTAAGATTGTCCTTAGTTCCTGAACTACACACGCGCACCTGAAGCACAAGAAGATCATCTGAAAGGGAATGCACTGAAAAAAACAACCATGAATTAATAAACGTACTGGAAGAATGTAAATGAAGATACTCACCTTACCGAAGTGAATAAACCAGCCTTTAACATCAAGCCCCTATCCGAGACAATTCTTCAAATCCAGTGGATCTAAAACTCAACATCTCTTTGTATCTCCAAGAGAATTAGAGAAGTTAAGTCCCTGTCCAGTCCAAGCATGTCCATTCAAGTCACATTCTCCCTGAAACTCGTTTCTGGTATCTCAAAGAAAATGAAAGCACTGGAAAAAAGGAGAAACCTCATCAAATCTAAAATTCAAGAAACATCTAGTGTAGTTCATCATATTGTTTAGATAAGAATATTGTCTCCAAAGATAGTATAAAATTTTTGGGTATTCATCTAGATAGTTCCCTCAGGTGGAATTATCATGTTGAGACAGTTTGTAAAAAAATGTGTAGTTCTTTTTATGCGATTAGTAGGATAATTAATTTAATGCCACTACATTCTATATTATCCGTCTATTACAGTTTGGTGTTTAGTTATATGAACTATAATGTCATGTTGTGGGGTAACTCTGTTGAGTCTAAGAGAGTATTTATTATTCAAAAAAGAATTGTACGATTAATTTTCCACTTACATCCACGTGATTCCTGTAGGCCATTTTTCATTAAATATGAGATATTAACACTCCCTTGTTTATTTATATATAAATGCCTAGTATATATTAAGGAGCATGAACACTTGATGGTAAAATTATGTAGTTTTCATGATTACTCCACCCGAAATAAAGCAACATTGAGCATACCATCTCATACAACTTCTAAATTTGAAACGTCTCCAGTGTATCAAGCCATAATATTGTACAATCATTTACCTGACAGTGTGAAATTGCTTGATAGAATGAAATTCAAAAAAATTATCAAATGTATATTATTCACTAAAGGCTATTATTGTGTTAGGGAATATCTGGATGATAGGAATGTTATTGTTGTTTAAGTTATGATATTTTGTTCTATTTTTCAATTGACTTGTCCTATACATTGTGAATGTCTTAAGGGATCAATAAAGATATTATTATTATTATTATTATTATATCTAAGAGGATGAGCTCGAAGATTCTCACCTTACCATCTTGAAGAACAAGCCATTGTTAAGAGTCTACGCGCACTTGTATTCCGATTGTCAATTGTCCCCGCACCACACACGCACTCGAAGCACAAGAAGATCATCTTGAAGGGTATGCACTGAAAAAACAAACGTGGTCTCTGACTTAATCTCAAGAGAATCCATGACTTTCCATCATTATGGAGGAATCTAGCTCCATGATTGTCCACTTTACCTAGAACTCATATAAATCATGATATCTTACTCACAGAAAAAGATTGAAGTACCACATACACGAAAAAGAAAAAAATTGATCAGAAAATGGGCGAAAGAATATGATGAGGGTCAAGAAGACATCAATCTTATCATTATCTTCTTTCCTAAACAAGCACGTATAACTGAATCTCATCGGCGACTAACGATTTATTTCGTAACTTTAAATGATTCACAGTTGTTTTTTTATGAATTGTCATTCGCGAATGCAGAGTATCCTGAATATCATAGATTAATTCAGTATTGAAATATCGTAGGATCATCACTCGACAATGAAAGATTTTGAATTTTTTCTCACGAAAAACTGTAGATAGAAAATTTTCAAAAATTCGTAAAGAAAAGTATGAACATTGCTGGTAAATGACATGTTCGAAAATATGCAATGGAACAATCAACATGTTTCAGTATGAATAACGTTATTTCCTTATAATTTTTACTGAAGAAAAAACCCTCCATCAATCGATAATTTTTACTAGGTTACTAGGACTCAGGAAATATTCACTACATTCAAGGTTCATAAAACTTGGAATTCAACATGATAACCTCTGAGATTGGTTGAAATTTCAAATGAAGGGATTCGATTGGTTCAAATTTGAGTCAATTTTTTTAATCGGAAATTCGAAGTTTTATGAAACCCATTTCTGATAAACACACCAAATGTCAGTGATATCAATCGAAACTGTTAGTAGAAGTAGAATTTCGAAAATTACAGAATTACCTACATTCAGCCCTCCGAAATTCGTTCTAACACTATCTAAGCGCACTGGTCAAATGATTTAATCGCGCATTCCAGAACAAGTTCACCAGATGTGAAGTTTTTGTGGACTATTCACATAAACAGGTAGTTCAGATGAATCAATATTTCGATAGTTGTATTTAATTCCGAAAATAATGAATCAAACTCTATACCTTGGTCAGAATATGTGACTAGGCCGTTTCGTTACTATTAAAAATGTTGAAAAACAGAAAAGTTATGAACAGCGAATGAATTATTCGGTAGAAAATCGGCCAAGTCTCATTTTTACATGTTTTGGTGGGATTCATATTGCAATTGGAGTCTCCCTGGAATTGAAACACAGAAAATATTTGACAGTTCCTGACATTAACACAAGATCAATGCTGAAGTTCAATGCGTACATTCAAGAATTCTTCAAGAGAAAAAGCTCAAGGTACGTCGTTTAGAATTCAACAATTACCAAAACAACTTCCACAACAAAATCAATAAATGTCCAATTCTCATAGTGGGACCATCAATTAACTTCAGTGGAGAAACTATGACCTCATTTTTATCGATAATGAAGGGTTGATGAATGAATTGATACTTGGGAATATACGAAAAATGTGATTTGGTGAAACGATTAGGATAATTGAAGTCGGGTTAAGTGGTTTTCAATTTAAAATTATCGTGCCACAAAAGAAGTAGTTATGATGGAATCTGTGAATGCATTTTGTTGATATCCGATATTCAAATATGAAAATAATGGATGTGATATGATACCCCAGGAATCATTTTTCAAAAGAAAAAGCCTTCTATTATAATTTTGTATGTCTTGTATCACATTGTAGTTATTGACATGGTAAATCTGTAGGTAGAACCAGGATTATCATTTGGGCAGTTTTCGCTTTGCGTTTGCATTTCTGTCCTATTATGTCTACCTGCTTCTTCGTGGAAGTAGTTGTGAAACCCTTATCGCAAGAGCTCATTGCGATTACAATTTTGTACTTTATGACTTCGACAACCCGTTTTTACCTGCCTCTGTTATGGTGGATCAGAAAAAGAACCAAGTTAAATTGTGCTCAGTTTGTTGTCGAGACTTATCCAGTGAACACCTCCTAATTTTTGTGAAAGAATATGGGAAACACTTGTTGTCGTTCGCAACTAGCGATGGACAGGGATGTGGAAAGGTAGGAGAGTGAAATTTTTTTATTCGATAGTTCTTAATTTTTTTTTCAAATCTTTTCCTTGAATCCTTCCCCTCAGTCTTTCACGTAGAGATAACGGATTAATGTTGTCCACACACCGAACGTTTTCTGCAGTAACTGGGATAAATTATTGATTGTGTTGAAAATTATCGGTTCGCATTTCAAGGGTAGAAAACACCCCTGCAAATACGTCGTATTCAAAGATAGTAGAGGATGCAAGCGGGGGTGGTTAAGAACGAAATTGTTCCGGCATGCCGAAGTGCATGTCGCAATCTGCTGAAACCGCTGCGTTGCCAAGTCGAAAAAATTTCCCAAATACTCTTTCACAAGTTGCCAGACTTTGAATGAAATTCCCCAGATTGAATATTTCCTAAAACGGCAACAACTGAAAGTAAACTCATATTTCAGGAATAATTAAAACAACCCCTGTATTTTTATATACATATATTTCATTAATAACGATTCTACCACACACAATGTTTTCCTAATTGAAGTAATTGATGTCTTATTTTAGTACCTTAAAATAGTAATATGCAACATTCTTTCAATATTTTCTTTACCTTCATTAAAATTCTGTATATTCTGTCCTCTATAGATCTTAAAAATTTCAATTATCATGATTATATGAACATTTCGAAGAATAATACACTTGTTCACTGACTCATTTCTGAATTTGACTAAATTTTGCTTGTTTTTTTCAATTTCCCCAGTTTTGGGGAAAAGTCTGTAAACCTGGCATCGCCGAAAGGAGCGAAAGTACCCTGTTCCGCTCAATGTCCTTAGGATCCGCTATCTGACCTAGATACATGAGGAGAAAAGGGCACTTCCTGGTTCAGTACAGGGCCACACTAGCGTTATAGGAAAAAAAAGTTTTTCCTCCTAGTGTTTAAATTTTGCCAAACTTTTTTTCGAGCCGAGGGGTAGTAACGCAATAACTTCCCGAGAAAAACCTAGAGTTGGCTTGTATTTATGCTCTAGAATTAATTTAATAATTTAAATTAACAAATTGAAGTTAATGGGATCCTAAAGTACCTGAATATCAGGTATTTGGATTAATTAAAGATTCCTCTGTAATTCGTCAATTTCATGGTTATTTTTGGACGTATCATCATGATAAATCTGAGAAAATAAAATTATGAACTCAAATATTCAACAAATTCAAAACAAGAATTCCTCGAAATCTTTCCAACTATGAGATGATAGATAATGAACGTCAGTCAGTATAAAATTTCTTTCTCCGAATATTTCTCTGTATTCGTCAATTTCATGGTTAATTTTGGACGTATCCTCATGATAAATTCAAAAAAAATGAAATTATGAACTCAAATATTCTACAAATTCAGAATTTCAACCAGATTTTCTATAAACATTCGGTAGATTGAAATGAATGAATATTAACATGAAATTGACGAAATAAAACAAGAATTCCTAGAAATCTTTCCAACTATAAGATTCTTCGAAAATTTTAACTTCATCACATTCAGAAAAAAGAAAGCTTTCACTTAGCTTTTGCGCTAGACACCACAAGCTTTTCGAGCAAATTCCAATACGACTTACGTATGCACGTTTAACCGAAAACACAAAATATCCCAAGTCTCAAGGTTGCCATCCATAACATAACCTTTGTCCCCATGAATTCCCATGTGTATCAGCCGAAAAAATTATATAACAGCTTGCGTTTAGATGCACAGATTCTCCTCCTGTTCCAAAGAAAGAACATGATATAATCGGGTCAGGAGATAAGGGAGGTCATCTTCCGCCGTCATAGCAAACTATGAGCTTGTCACGTTTTTCACATCGATTGTCTTCTGTTTTCCCCATTGGGGAAGGTCACGTCCGCTCTATGAGTGGGCGGCAGATGCTGCTCCAGGACTGTCTCTACTCATTTCTTAATACCAAAGCGAGAAATTTCGTACATCAACAATTTGATTCAAACTAATGGATAAGATCAATTGCTGGCTCATTCATGAGTATCCAAATGTAATTTACTGATGAAAAATGATGTTTACTTTTCGTGAAATATGACAGGTTGAAGAAATGCGACTAGATGATTAGACTTCGACATGACAACCAATGAATTTGTTTCAGTACTTTCCTAAATTTATATGATTAAACTTACAACGAGAGAGGGAGAGAGAGAGAGAGACAAACACAGTAAAGCTTAGGATGAAATTTTCAAATAACAAGTCAACTACATCCTACATTAAAATTCGAACAACATCCTTCGAAATACTTCTTTTTCATATTATTTTCGTCGTCAGTCTATGAAATCTCCGAATGTGCAGAGTGGAATTATTGCTCGCCAGATTTTATGAGGGCTTCATTCTCCGAATACCCTTCTAAACAGGACTGAACATTCCACGCCTTCAACACATTCAAATTTGTCGCTCTGGAATCCGAACATGACTTCGAATAATCTAGAATATTTAAGCAGACGAGGGATGCTCATCTGGTTTGTGTCCCGCATCTCTTTTCGACTTGGTTCTCTTTTAAATTAGAGTGGATATATTCATCAGGAAGTTCCGGGGTTAGTTGACTCATAATTTCATATGGTGTGTCGGTCAGGACGAGGAAAAAACACAGTTTCCGTTTCAAATCGAGTTTATTACCGTTTCGGTCCGATGGTGTATTGACAATTCACGAATTTAACGTGGAAATATGTTATTTGGCTTCGATCCAAGCTGTTGTTTTTCATTTCATGCTTTCGTACTTGCCGACATTCAATTTTGAGCGACAGAAGTCGTTTCTAAATGGCTGAATTGAATAAATGGTCGCGATTATGAACACAGCACACCTTGCAGAATATAGATACAACTTTTTATGTGTACAATTATTGTGATTCTGGTAGCCTTGATTCTGATTGATGATTTTGTACCCAGTTGATTTAATGACGATGCGATTAAATATGCGTTTCTCTGCCATTGTTCGGATCATTTTGTTCCTTGAAATATAACGAAAAAATTGAGGAAATAATCATAGGTTTTCAGAGTAAAAAATGAAAATTTTCTTGACAATTCTCACATTGTTTGAAAGGTCAATAAAAGAAAAAGGACTTCACATAGCGAGTTGAATCTTTTTATCATTACCAAGACGTATTTTAAAAATGACATCCGACAAATGAAAAGAGAGACTAGCTGCTTGAATGCATCACTTTCTCATTCCAATAGTGAGATGAAACTTCTTGATCTTACTCGTTTCGATAGACGTTGCTTCTAATGATATCATTAACCTGCGCAACTATCTGAATCTACCCACGAGTCCCTCTAACGAGCCAATTCTTGCTGCTGATGATTACAGTGCATCGTGAACCTTTCGCTTACTACGAAATTTTTTCTACGAATGAGAAAGTACTCCTGCACTCTGGTGCACGACGTCTTGTTTGGTTTCATTCTTTTACTAGTCTCCAGCTGGGTTGGGTAGAAGTGCGAATGTATTGTACTGCCAGAAAGAGTAAGAATTCTTTTTACGTTGAGACAGACAGGTTTGTCTAGTAAATGTCGAGAGTGGCGCCATCTTTCGGCCATCGACGATGACCACGTTAATTTTTCATCATAAGTTCGATTCATCCAGAATTCAATCGGTGCGGAATCGGTGTTGCCGTCTGGTTCTGGATTTAAGGAGGTCTGTCCCAACTTCGAGCTACATAAATAGTTTAAAATGGCTTAACATGAATAATCGCAGAAAATTGCACTTCTCGTGCTTTGTCCATAAAATAATTAAATTAAAACAACCTTCATACTTATATCGAAAAATAAATTTCAGACATAACATTCACTCGGTGAATATCAGAGACCAGTCAAATGTTGATATTCCTCGTCATTATACCGCAAAGTTTAATAGTTCATTTTCATACCAGGCACCCCACATTTATAATTCCATCGATAGTAACATAAAGATCAAATCAATGAGTGGCTTTAGACTTCATATCAAAAACTTAATTTTATTCGGCCATTTTTGATATAATGATTGTCACGAGAGTAGGAACAAATGGTCAAAAATGCTGGTTCCCAAATTTTCAGGAACCTTGGAAAATTCGTGAAAATGTCGAAAAATTTACATTTTCTCGAAAACTAGAAGGTTTATCGAAAAAAGTTTCAAACAAAAGTTGTAGAGCGGAAAATTCTTGCATACATTATGGCTTTTCGCATTCTCATAGTGTTAATATTGACTAATAAGAGGTGCATTTATGTAATGGCGTTTTCAGTTGCTAACTTCATTACGTTCGGATAGCCGAAGACGCTCCAAGAGAGCTTGTGGTTTTACCGAGGGTTTTATTATTCCCTTTTATGATGTTTATGTTTATGTTTATGAACTGCAGGGCGAAATGCCACCAAATGCTATGCGAGTTCAAGAATGAAGACAGCTTTAGTTTAGCAGCATTTTCTTTCAAATCTGCCCGAAAACTGCACTTATATTTGTTTCTATTGTGATTTTACACCTGAGTTTTTTTTTAATCGGATGTTACCGGATAATCAGATGTTACCATTCCATGCAAGAATATAAAATTTCATTGAACATTGACAGATATCATTTGGAATTTTGGGAAATGAAGATAATGAAAAAAAAATTGCTGATGGCACACCCTCAAGAATTTTTCAGAAATATAATGCACAATGAACAAAACTCATACAATAACGGAAGTACAATCTATTTTTTTTTGTTGAAAAATAGATGAAAGTGGGTCCAAGATCATTGTACAAGATGCTTCAGACTGGGCAGTCTTAACTTGAAAGTTATGCTTTCAAGGGACGACATGCTATGCGAAAGTTGGCAGTAACAAAAATGAATCGATTTTGCATAAAAACTTAATGCGAGTGGATATAAATATTTCAACGGATTGATTAAAAAAGGGTCAGATAATGATTCCGATGTGAGAAGATCGCTAATTTTGTAGAAGTTTGAGTTGTTTAACTCCTTGATGATGTAATATATTTTTATATTTGAAGGACTTCAATCTCCTCCTAAATTTACCGAAAATTAGCACCGGATAAATATTAACATTCTACAGTTCCATACTTTCATACTACAGTTCGAATGTGGAGTCGTTCATGCATTTAGAGGAAGAATCAAACATGTCTCACTCATTTCACATTTTCAATTAAATTAATTTTACTTTCAACAGTAGTTCTGGGTAGCATTCGATTAGGAAGCTCTACAAAATTTTCAATCAACGCTGATCAAAGAGAGAGAGTTTGAACGAAAATTCAATCCCCATTTCAAGGTCTGGTTCGCATTTCGCAAACTTCAACCTTTCGTTAAAAAAAAAAAAGATGAATCAGATATAGCCAAATTCAATGCACACAACACAAAACGCAAATAAATGCATCTACAAAAATGATTATTTCTCACAACATATTCTCTTGCCCTCAAAATAATTTGAGAGAAGTTCGGGATAAGAATTTCTCATCCACGGCTGTATTGAAGAGCCTTGTTATTTTCGTTTACAAACATGAACGTAATAAAATGGGAATGGTAAAACTACCTGCTTCCTTACCGCTTCTTTGGCAATTCGTACGTAATGAAGTTAGCAACTGAGAATGCCAATTCAGAAATCCATCTCTAATTAGTCAATATAAACACCACGAGAATGTGAAAAGCCATCATGTGTACTAGAATTTTCCGCTCTACAACTTTTATTTGAAAGTTTTTTCGATGAACATTCAAGTTTTCGAGAAAACGTAACTTTTTTCATATTTTCACGAATTTTCCAAGGTTCCTGAAAATTTGGGAACCTGCATTTTTGACCATGTGTTCCTACTCTCGTGACAATCATTATATCCAAAATGCAGCTTTTTCCGCAAAAAAGTGATTTCAGACCTTCGTTTACTGGACTAAAAGCTTGTTCTGGATAAACGAAAGATCGATCTCTTCCAAGAACTCGCATCGCTGTCAGAGTAATCATAACAGATCATGCGGTACACAGCGGTTTGGGCCTTTAATTTCAGACCTACGTCGAGTTTTCGGCTCTATTCTTCTGAGTGAAATATGGGAACGTAAATATTCCTTATGCCTTGGCGTGTAAAACGAAAAGTTTGCGTGAAAACGTGCATATTTTCAGGTCCAAGGCCTTTGAGTTTACAAAAGGGGAGAATGGGGCAGAATGAACTGATTGAAGCTGATCAAGTTCTGAGAATAGACTCTTAAATCTGTTCTGTGATAGTACCGTTTTTCTATTATCCTGAAACAGTGTTTTCGCGATAGAAATTAATATTCAGACGGAAATTTATTAGGAACCATCCATCTGCGTGAAAGCGTGTTTCCACAGTTAATAACCGAACCTGATATTGCAGCTAAAATTCAATAACATTGTGAAACACCTGTCTACATAATAACTGTCTCGTTCATTGAAGCACGATATGACCCACTACTAATTGAATTGTCTACATAGCTCGTATCCTGTCTGTGTAATTAATGCGGCCGAAAAGTTCGCGTTAACCCAAGTGATAATTTGAATTCTGCACGAATCCGATATACATTTTTTTTAATCCCCCACCTCCTCAGATTGAAGAATACGTTCAGCTCTAACTTTTTTTGTTCGATTTATCGATAACATTTAAAACATATAGACTTCAACCACAGAATGAAAACTATTCTGTCTTCTTGTGTTATAACATGTTTGGTTTATCTATGGGAGATGATTGCCTTTCATTGGGGTCCCGTAGCGGTCTTCAAACAT
The DNA here is from genome assembly GCA_038502775.1 of Hippodamia convergens. NCBI lineage: Eukaryota > Metazoa > Arthropoda > Insecta > Coleoptera > Coccinellidae > Hippodamia > Hippodamia convergens. The sequence continues at coordinate 12,749,064 of CM076612.1, forward strand.
CTGAAGTGCCGAAAAATCATCACCTGGAAGGTCGTATCCGGTTTGAAAAAACCCTCACGACCAAAGAGCAACAATTTGTGGATTTTGAATTTGAATATCGAAGGAATTTCGAAAGACAAGTGTGATTCCGTTTCAAAATTAGCTGAAGAACATGGTATCGAAGAGATTCTTCTGCAAGAAACCCACACGACAACAGAAAGAAATCCTAGTGAAAGAGGACAGTTGAAAGGTTATGTATTAATTGATTTTTCACAAGTTTAGCCTGTTATGTTGAAAAATTATCAGTTTCGTAACTTTGAACAGATTCGGAAAGGGGAAATTGATGAAGTGTTTTTTTCATTTCTTTCAAATTTTGTGACATTTCTGTCATAAATATTTATATACTTCCGAACATTATTTGGCGAAGAAATCTTAATGTTGATGTTTTTGAAAGTAGCAAATGCATTCGATTTATTCTGAATAATCGGTTTCTCTTCTGCTTTTGTCTTTTTTCATTTCAGATTAAGAATTACGAGTCGTTTTGGGAAGAATCTATGTATCCGACCCATCGACGGAAAACATGAAGATGATCACACTGATGTCTTTCAAGATTTTCCTGATATTTGATATTTTATGTTATTTTGTTTACGGGGAGGCAGGTTTTTTCGGCTGAGGTTTTTTCCCTGGCTGTATAGTATCGTGTGATACTAGTGTTAATAGTCTCGTATGATTCTATAGTATCATACGAAGAATGTTATGATACCCCGTTCTTTTTTTACCTCAGCTTAGGTACTTTTTGTTTCATCATTTATTGTATTATTTTAGCTCTCGAGTGATAACTATTTACCCTGTGTGAAAGAATAACAGTATTTGATATTCAGGGTTCAATATTATTCAAAATATAATAGTAATAGGCAACGTTTCGGGCAGTACCCTTTTTCTAGCCTGTAAAAAACAATATACACAATGTAAAAACAACAAGAACAAACAAACAATTTATAAGTATTATAAAATCCTAAATACTGAGACTGTTCAAAATAGTGGAGTAGATGTTGTGAAGGTATTTTATGTCTTATCTGTCATTAATGGATTTTTCATTTTGTTTTATGTAAATCATTTCGAGAAATTCTCTAGATTTCTTATTTGTTTCTCGGTCCAAACTACGGTCTCGTCATAATTGAATGTATGTCCATTCTCGGTTTTGTGCTTGTAAAGTTCTGTCTGTGTTTTAGAGTACTTGTGTCCTCTCAGTCTGTCTTTCAGTTCTTGTTCCGTCTGTCCTATGTATAAACCCTCGCAATTATTGCAATTGATCTTATATACTACATGAGATGTTTCTGTTAATGGTGTTGGTGATTTTTATCTGCTATATAGTTGTTTAATTGGGAACACCAGAATACAATCAGAACAAAATTAACAAGTACACTTCAACAACACTGTAACAAAATAAAAAATTCAAAGCTGAAGCCAGAACAACAGAAATGCATCTCAAATTACTATAAAACAAAGAAAGTTCTTTAGGAAAACCCACAAATTATAATCACAAAAGCAGTCAAAGGTAATGCAACAATAATAATGGAATAAGGTGAGTACACACAGAAATGATTCACATAAAACAAAATGAAAAATCCATTAATGACAAATCCGACATAAAATACCCTCACAACATCTACTCCACTATTTTGAACAGTCTCAAATAAGCCGACCAACGAAAACAAACAAGGAGAAGAAATCATTATTGACATGACAACTCCAAATTCATTCAAAATCATAACCCCAATGACATCCAACAAATAAGTTGGGGAATAACTTAAAATAAATTATTTCGAAGGTAATGAAAGAATTAGATATCTATCCAACGAAGTATTCGGGATTTTATAATACTTATAAATTGTTTGTTTGTTCTTGTTGTTTCTACATTGTGTATATTGTTTTTTACAGGCTAGAAAAAGGGTACTGCCCGAAACGTCGCCTATTACTATTATATTTTGAATAATATTGAACCCTGAATATCAAATACTGTTATTCATACACATATATCTATATATATATATAGAGAGAAACTTATTTGGGATAGCAGTCTAATTCAATAAGTGTACTCTTTTTTCCTTTACTTTCTCAAGCTTTCAGGATTTATTTATCCCTTCTTCAGGAGATGCTACAATAATTTATGATATAATTTGATTAGGTAGACTGCTATCCCACATAAGTTTCTCTCTATTTAATCATCTGAAAGGACGAATAAAATTATTATTATTATATATGTATATATATATATATATATATATATATATATAATCATCAAAATCCCCATTGGCTGCCGCGAAATTGAGAGGTCTGGCATCGCGTCTGGGCAAAAAAAAATGGGACGATGTTCTGGGACCCAGACGACGGCGAAACCCCGTTACGGAACCCAGCTCTTTTTCGTTTTCCGTCGCTGGCGCGGAAATGTCTAGACGGAAGCCACTTCGATCTCCTAGCTGCGCCGCCCGACTCGTTGCTACAGCTAATTGGGAAATCGAGGAGGAAATGCGATTTTCCGGCTTCAGATGGAAACAGGCTATCGCGATTTTAAAGCGAAATTTTATTCGGACCCCGTTAGAAAAACCTCGGAGACTTTCTCGATAACCTGGAACAATTTTTACGATCTATGGTTATAGTCTAAGATCCCAGGGCCCCTAGACGTTACTTATTTCAGAAGTAACGAATTTCACAGTAAATAGTCTTATATGTGTTCACAGGTAGGAGGTAGAAAAGAAGGACAACAACATACCGAACTTTTCTTAAATTCGAAGAACTGATTTTTATTTATGTCAAGCAGAATATTATGAAGAATAAATATTTCATATTGCCAGACCGTTTTCGTGAGCCTTTTTTACAAGTCTTATGGGGATCATTTTGATACTTTTTGTGGAAAGCCAGATCAATCCCAAGGGCCAAACATTCTGCCAGACACAATCAAAATTTTGTTAGGTCCCTTGAAACTATTAATTTTTTGCCTACAAAGTGTATGTTTTCAACATCAAATTAAGATGACATTTTATTATTATAATTATAACAGAAATAAAAAAATATAATCTTTTTCATCTTAATCTTAATCTTCATTGTTAGCTTCACTCGATGATTAACTCGTACCTGGCGTTTTACAATATTTTTATTGATAGAGGTTTCGTAACTATGGGTTCTTCGAATTTCTTCAAGTTGGTTGAATGCAGTAATTCCTCGCATACACTTTCTAGGCAGAAAATTCGTAGTTTCTAGGAAACTAATAAGAATTCTGATTTTGTACTGGCAGAATATTTGGCCCTTGGGATTGGTCTGGCTTTCCACAAAAGGAATTAGAATAATTCTCCAAGGATTATATTCAAAATTGAAGACTTTAAATGTAAGAAAAGTTCATTTTTTTAATGAAATTCAAAGCGTCTGGCAGAAATTACGACCCACGGAAACAGTCTGGCAATATAAAATATATATTTTTTATAATATTCTGCGTGTTATATCTGAGAATCAGTGCTTCGAATTTAACAAAAGTGCTGAATCTGGCCATTTCGCAACAATGTTTCTATGTATGTATGTATATGTATATTCTGGGCTTAACAATATGCAATCTACAATACATATCATCAAGAAACAGCTTGATGCCGTATACCCAGTTCTCTTCATCAAGCCTTTCAATCCTTTTTATGTCTCCGAACTGTCCTGCTACTTCATTTTCAATCTCCAATCCAACTCTTACGTTAAAAACAACTCCATCAAAAATGATCTCCTGGTGCTCAATAGTCCCTGTACATTTCAAGTAATCATTCTCATTTTTAGTTCATTCACTCACGTCGTTGAATACTACCAGTCCTATCCCGAGGCTTGTTGAATGAGAAATTCAGCAACATTGTGAACTTTTTTGGTGTTGGGTTGCTAGCCCAACGACCAAACCTTCATCCTTGGAGGAGCTAGAAATTTTGTCGTTTGATTTCGAAAGTTGTCCACCTGCTACCTGCTACCTGCGAACGGGCCGCCTAGCCAAGCTAGCCAGTATGCACACACTATTTCACACATAGAAGACTGTCTATACTGTGAAATTCGTTACTTCAAAAATAAGTAAGGTCTAGGGGCCCTGGGATCTTACTCTATTACTTTTGACGGAACATCGCGTCGAAATTATCGTGCCAAATTGGATAGTTCTTTTCATGTTATGTTCGTCATAGTTCAGGCAAGGTTTTTACAATGTTATATCTAATAAAAACACGTACAAGAATCAAAAAACACGTGTGGCACTCGAGGACTGCCGCGGTAAAGCTATTGCATAGCATCTATTCATAAATGAGAAGATAATATGGCTGATTTACTTTTTTTTATTTATGTTACAATACATGTAGGTTATTTAGGAATGTTTATTATTGAAACTATAGGTTAATGGTAACTGAAAAAAGAAACATAAGTTTGAGAGTTAATGTCGTCTAAATATCTGGAAAATACCGCGTCAATAGTGGTCCCATATTTTGTTGTGGATTCTTGTGGATCATTATTCATTTTAAAATTCAATTTTTCCGAAAGAAAAGTTGTCAACCGATCTGATTTTTTATCAGACAAGTTAATGTTGAGATCGCCAGCCAAGATAAGTGGAAATTTATTAGTATTTTCGACCCCTCTTCAGTGTACTCCAGTAAAGTGCGATGAATAAATTGCTCTACCCCGTCCAATTTTGTATTCGGAGAAATGTAAATTGCTACCATGACTATGTGTAGGCCATTTCTAAGTTTGCATAAGCATGCACAAATATCTCCAACAAATGAGCGTCTTACATTAACATCTCTAACGTCTTCAATATTCATTTCAGTATTCGGGGTCATGATATTGGTAACATTATTACTATTTTCGTAAATAGCTACCCCTTCTTTTGGAACAATTTCTCGTTTGAATTGAAATTAGGTATTTCGCACTGCTAGAGTGGCTGCACGCATCCGTCTAGTCGCAAGCACTGCGACTTATCACATTTTCGGCAGGCTTGGCGCGAAATTCAAATCACGTTCTTATTTTGCATTTTAGGATTTTCAGAAGACCGATCAGATAAATCTGAAATAAGATTCCTCTTCTGCATATTAAGGTTAGTGCTTACTGAATTTTTCGTCAATTTTCGGATCAGTCTAGACAATTACCAAAAATAAACATATATGTATATTTAAAAGTTTTACCAAAAGTGACACAGGGTCGCAAAACCCGCATGTCTCTATCTCCAATAATAGCTGAGATACAGTGCAGTCACACCCAATTTGGGACACAGTGTACATTTAAAAAGTTGGCTTCTAAAGATTTGCTTGTTCCCTTTTTCCTCATAGAGTTTTTGCCTGAATTTTTATCAGGTTCACAAGTGCAGCACTCAATCTTTCTTGATAGTTCTCGATTTGATACTGCTTCTGGTTTGATTGTATTTTCAGTTTGTAAATCATGTTGTAGAGAATCTGTTCCTGTGCCCTCAAATGTGTTCGTCTCAAACAGTTCAATTTGGAGAGTATCACAGCTCGTTTACCTGTAAAGGATAAATTTTTTCTTAATCACTGAGTAAAAAACATAAATCTGAAAGATTCAGCCAATAAAAAAGAACAAAAGATGAATGTGGAAAATTATAATTGTACTCATCTGAAGGAATTCTTCTCTCTTTCATTTCTTGGAATTTTGTCACAGATTGTGTTTTACAATGTTGAAGTAAGTGGATAATAACTTCCCAAAATTTAATGAATAACTAATAATTATCTTCTTCATATCCATTTGATCTTGTGAAAGTAAATACATAATGTGGTCAATAATTGTGTGAATTATGTCAATAAAACATATGTTTGAACGAAACACGACTAGAAACCTCAAACAGAGTCATCTATTGACGATATCACTAAATATTGGCGTATGCAGCGACACGAGTATTTGTTGTCTCAACTAAAAATAGAATTTGGGGTGGGGGTAGGAAGGTGTCAAGACCCTGCTCAAAGCCTGAGATAAAAGCTATACAATAGGAAATTCATATTACCCGAAATCATAGAGTTGTGTTCGTTAGGATGTTGACACTTTGACAGAACAGTGAGCACCCAGTCAGACATTGAGGTTATATCGAGTGAATCTAGACACCCACAAAACCGGAATGGGGCTTTCTGAAAGCTCGAAAAATCCCTACAACCACTCAAATCCGCTAATGACGAACGGGCAGGACTAATGGGCCTGTGAAGAGCGGAGGACGCAATAATTAGTGGATGAAATGAAATGATAATAAGCGTCAGCGATGTCGCGAATAAACGAGCAGCACAACCGCATTCGCGAAACCCGCAAAATGTGGAGAGAGTTTCATTTAGTCTACTCATTGAATGCAGAGACCATAGACCACTAAGAGGAATTCACAAAACGGAAACAAATTCTGAATGTACTCAGATAACAAAGCGTAAATATAAAGACAACATGAGAAAAAGAGGAATAAGGTTGGAATAAGACAACGAAGATTCTAAACACAGAACTTGACATTTTAAAAGAAAAATTAGTGTCTACTTGCATTTGGTTGAATCTGTCAATCTGTAATTCTGAAGAAATATTCTTGAAATCGAATTATTTTTTTATACAGTGTGACACAGACTGGGTACACCCCCATTTTCTCCCTTGTTTCTGTAGTTATATTTTTGAAATTTGGAACATTGAATCACTATAGGCTATTTTTTGAAAAAAAATCCAATTTCTGGTTTTTCCGGAAATGACATCAACTTTCGATTTTCAAATGGAACACCCGGTATATTATTACATTTTTGAAATCTCTATAATTTTCTCAATTTAATGATACATTATAATTGATATTTCATTCGTCAGGACGCCCATTTTATTGTTCGATCTAGAGAAAATGATGCAATAGTAATTTCGATTTAAAAAGTATCGTTGTTCGAAATACGTGCCAAAAAAGTAAACCAAAACCTTTTTTCACTCGAAACTCCGTTTTGTCAAATGGTAGCATAATGTTACTCTGACGTCATGCGAAAGTACCATCGGTGGGGTATTCATCCATATCAACGATAATGGAGTTTAGACAAGTTTAAGTATCTTCGCGGTTCAATCCAAAGTTGATGTCATTTATGGAAAAACCGAAAATTGGATTTTTTTCTAAATAAGTCAAACAGTGCCCTATAGTTAGTATATTTAATGTTCAAATTTTCAGAAATATAGCTACAGAAACAAGGGAGAAAATCGTGATGTACCAAAGGTCTGTGTCACCCTGTATGAAAACGCGGTTGATATATCTGAATAATTGAGACACGTACTTTACGAATCTGCAATCAGATTTTTCCTACGACCGATATTTTGGAAAATATATCATTGTTTCCGAATTTTTTCGGAAACTTGGGTCAACTTTGGTTATGTAGCAGAGAGAAAAATTGGAGTATGAAAGTTCTGATTTTTTTACTTATATAAGGGTTCTTCGAGAATAAAATGGTGAACATTTCAGAGTCCTATTGCGACTGATTAAGATTTTATGAATTATTCCGCGAAGGTCAATTTTTTCGGATTTTCCATCGACTTTATCCTGATAACTGTAACTTTCAGAGAAAAACTATTCGGATATTATTGATCTAAGCTCTCGAATTAGTGAGTATGTGGATTTTGGTAGCGATCATGTGAAAATTTGCATTTTTTTGAAAAATATATCTCATCAATTCGAGGGCGTAGATTACGAATATGCAAAGATATGAAAAAAATGATTTGAAAAGTTGAGGACGATGGAAAATCCGAACAATTCATAAAATGCGAACCTGTAGAGACAGAAAAATTAAAATTGCACCTATTTATTCACAAAGGATCGATCTATATATAAAAAATCAGTATAAATACAGTATAACTTTCCTAGGTGCTACAGCACCTCAAAGTCAGCCAAAAAATAGATAATTTTCAAGAAAAAGTGATACATTTTCAGCAAATCTGGAAGCAGAAAATTCTGGTTACAGATTTGGAATCTACGTTCTTTAATTAAACAAATACAGGGTCCGGCAAAAAAACCCCCCTGATTTCAATAGGCATTTGCAAAAAAAATAAAAAACATATAGAACAATTACTTATATTTGTGAATAGCCTATATGATGCCATTTTACATCACTTAGTACACTTTACTTGGTTTTGAAAATTATGTCTGATAAATGATGTCCCTCATTGTTAAGTCTTTCCCTGAAGTTGTCCATAGTTCTTCGTGTAACTTCCCTTGGAATGGCTGCCACTTCCTGCCTAATGGCATCTTTTAGTTCTTGCAGAGTTCTGGGAATTTGGTGTGTGGGGACCGTACTTTTTTGAAGAAGATGGACAAACAGTAACGGTCAATACCGATCGCTATTGTCACATGATAGAGACATTTCTTCACCATATTTTAGAACGTTTCTTCGAGATAAACCAGTTTGTTTTAGACCATCAGGAAGAAGAAGTTTGGTTCCAACAGGACGGAGCCACAGCTCACACTGCTCGGCGGTCCATGGAAATGTTAAGAGAGTTGTTCCCTGGACGTCTTGTTTCTTTAAGAGGAGACATTTCCTGGCCCCCAAGGTCACCCGACTTATCACCTTGTGATTTCTTTCTGTGGGGGTACCTAAAGGCTGAAGTGTACAAACATCGTCCCAGAACTCTGCAAGAACTAAAAGATGCCATTAGGCAGGAAGTGGCAGCTATTCCAAGGGAAGTTACACGAAGAACTATGGACAACTTCAGGGAAAGACTTCGTGAATGTCTCAACAATGGGGGACATCATTTATCAGACATAATTTTCAAAACCAAGTAAAGTGATGTAAAATGGCATCATATAGGCTATTCACAAATATAAGTAATTGTTCTATATGTTCCTTATTTTTTTTGCAAATGCCTATTGAAATCAGGGAGGTTTTTTTGCCGGACCCTGTATATGACCCGGGAAGTTTGAGTTGGAATTTTGTAATTTCTTTCTACCACCGCTCGAATTAATGACATAAAGGTCATTTTCCTAGAAAGGAAAGTTATTTCCGCCCCTTCTCGTTAGACGACCAATTTTCCAGCAATTCCAGTTACACGACCTTTCGGAAAACAAGGATCGATAACCATTTCAATGCTCCTGTCGTCGTTTTCCCGGAAACGCATTTCCCGACACCACGTGATGCCTTCATTACCTTCATTATACAAACCAAAAGGCGATTATTAAAATAATCATCCTCAACGGAGTTAACGAATTCTTCGAAGCATCACTCAGACCGGCTATTATTTCCGACAGAATCCAATTCCGACCTCCCCTTTCCTGAAAACACGCAAACACACCTCTGTAAATATTTCGGGAAAAGCGGTTTTCCGATGAACCGGGACAATGCCCTTCCGTAAGTTTGTTTATTACTCTTGAAGCAACGAGTTGAGATTTATGGATTTCGACTCGGACCATCGCACTGAGATGAGAACGGGATGAAAGGAAAGTTTCAGATAGAATTGCATCAAAAGAGACTTGAGATTTTAGAGAATAGCGCGTAGGACTTGAAATTGATTGAGCAAATACGGTATGCATTCGAGGCAGAAAGGAAATGGTAGATTCATCTGGCAAAGAGATCATTGTGTGATGGAAGAATCCATTTAAGATTGGAAGGGCAAGAGTCATAGGTCTCGCGGTTACAAATTATAACATTACTTTTTTTTTGCACAAAGAAGTCAACAGAATTCATGAGCAGAAGATTTTATTTTCTGATAACGAAGTTTCTCATCAGGAGTCATTCAAAAAATTTATGAGGTTCTGATCGATCTTTTAAATAACTTCCAAGAATTCGATTCAACATGAAATGTTACTCACCATAATTGAATCTCAAAAAACTGTCATGTTATGTTTGTATCGCCTTTTTCAAATGAAAAACCAGCATGTATTTGAAAAAATTCAGTAAATATCGCGATGAATCAGATAAATAAAATGGAATTTTATTTCTTTATTATTTTTGAACTTTAGATTTGGAATTGAAACTTAATTGCATGGGCAGAAGTTTGAAATTTCTCATTAGAGATCATGATGATCGTTACAATTATATGTAGTTATCGGTATCGCATTTTTATTGCTCCATTTTTAACATGAACAAAATATATAAACAATTCAGACTATTAAAAAATCTGATAGTTTTTCGGCTGGCTCGCATAGGTTTGCCGGTTCGGAAGTACTGACATTTTCTGAGGCATTAGAGTATTTTTCCAGGATCTAGTGTACGCCAATCTTCACCCCAATGTTGGATTTGTCGGGTTTTGAAACTAACCTCATATTTCAAAGCCAATTTCTGTCAGATTTATTGGATTCTGAATTATAATATTTTACTGGATTGTGCACGAGGAGAAAACTAATCCATTTCTGTATATAACCCATTTTCCATCAAAAATGGATTTGTCGGTTTTGAAACCAGGATTCAATTCAGCATTCAAATCTCCTATACTTGGATTCTTTACGAACTGATGTAATCATAATTTATTATGAGTTTTTTCTGTGTGTTTCCGTCAACGATCTCAACGATATATCATCAAGTCAAATCTTCATTTTTTTCCAGAAGAATTTGAAGCTCTATTGACTCCTACGTCATACATAAAGATGAAAACTAGTCACCTAATGGATGAATTTCCAAATCAGCAGGATAGATTGTCGGTCGATATATGTCAGACTCCGGTTCATTGGAGGTAGTCGCAAGAACATTTCCATCCGACAATTTGAAAGTTGGTTTTGATATCGAAATTGTTTTCAATCATTATATTTCCGCATATGAATTTCTTAAACCTTGATTCTTCACACCCTACTATATCCATAATTTATCACGAGAATATCCTGTGTTTCACCAATTTTCTATTTCGAAATAACTGTCAAGAATGCTGCAACGGTACACTGTGAATGTATACTCACATAGCTTTTCCTCTTGATGTTATGCCTGCATCGACTTCAATAGCGCTCATTTAGCAAGATGTCCCTATTCTTCCTATTGTTTTATCAATTACACTGAAACGAAATGTTTGGGCATCGAGAAATGTTTGTTTTTATCAATTTTTCTTCGATGTCTTTCATGATATTTTTCTTTCTCCGTACTTTAATAATTCATTGGGTGTAGTATTGTGGTATCTATTTCATGGCTTTAAATATTGCACTGTTGCAGTTGTTCATCTTTCACCCTTTGGGAATATATATGTTCCTTCATAGATGCTCTCCGAAGGGCAACCAGTTATGGCATGCATCACAAAGGAGAGCATTTTTTTCGAACAAAACATTCACAGAATTTAAAAAGAGCCCATTCTTCAGTTAGCCAAATTATGCAGCAGACAACCTGTTAGCTACCAAGATTATCCCAGTTTCCGTCTTAGCCAATCTCGGTCTCTCCAAGACCATTCTTTCCCGCTGCAGTCCATTAAAGATCCAGAGTTCAACTGTAACGAGCGTCCTCACTCGATCCGGAAATGATCGCGATATTCGCGAGACCTTCTAACCCTCTAACGACGAAATTGTGGACTGGGAATCTCAGAGCGGGATTAGCACACTCCGGAGAACCGTTCGTAAAATAATTGGCAAGTTACGAGATCGAGCCGAGCCTGAATATGTCGGATAGGTTCTGCGGGATCGATAGGTTCCTGGATTATCCCTATCAGGTCAAGCCTTGACCTGATAGGAGAAACGGTTACTAGGAAAGAAGAGAAAAATATTGTAAAATACCTTTTTTCTTCTTGTACGAGTGTTTTCTAGAATATTCGGTTGTAAGAACCTTGCCTGGACTGTAATAAACACAACAAGAAAAGAATTATCCAATGTGGTGCAGTAGTTTCGAAGTGATGCTCCGTCGAATGGAATGTATCCAATTTTTTCAATAAAGATCTTATTTCTGATCCTTCCATCAGAGTTCCTGGTTTTGACCTTCCCAGGAGAATATGGTCTGTTCTAAATCGCATTAGAACAGGCCATGGACGTTGCAATAGCATGCTCTTCCGATGGAATTCGGTTGAGAGTCCTAGTTGTGAGTGTGGGGAAAATGAGGAGACTATAGAACATCTTATAAATAGTTGTCCCATTTATAAATTTCAAGATGGTTTCGAGGCTATACATAAAGTAACGAATGCATTTCTAAAATGGGTGGTTAATTTCAAAATTATTTGATTTATTCTGAATATTCGGTTTCTTTTCTGCTTTTTTCTTTTTTCATTTCAGATTAAGAATCGCGAGCCGTTTTTGGGAAGAATCTATCGACGGATAACATGCAGATGATCTCATACTGATGTCTTTCAAGATTTTTTCTGATATTTATTATTTTATGTTATTTTTTTTTTTCGGGGTGGCAGGTTTTTTCGGCTGAGGTTTTTTTCCCCTGGCTCTATAGTATCATATGATACTAGTGATGATAGTATCGTATGATTCTATAGTATCATACGAAGAATGTTATGATACCCCGTTCTTTTTTTACCTCAGCTTAGGTACTTTTTGTTTCAACATTTATTGTATTATTTTAGCTCTCTATTTTCATAAGAATATATATATATTAGACTGTTTCAAAAAAATCGACATTTTTTGTTTTCATGAAACCCCCCCCTAATTATTTTCAGGGTATCGAAAAAAGACCTCTATGAAAATATCAGCTTCAAATAATAATATTTAGAGGTCGCTCATCAATTATTTCTATTTTCCCTACTAATAGCAGGGAAAAAATTTCTTTTTTCAATAAAAAATTCCTAGAGGAGAAACCAATAGATGGATTTCATTGTGTGATACATTTTCGTGTAGACAATCAGATACTCTACAGAAATGTTTCTTACGATATTTCGATAAAACGGCCCCTCCAAAAGTTATTCGATTCAATGCTAATATTGAGGTATTTTTGAATAAAAAAATTATTCAAAAAAATCGATTCTGTTTGTTTTCACGAAACTCCAATTCTGATTATCTTCAGGGTATCGAAAAAACTCGTCTGTGAAGATATTAGCTTTGAATATTAATATTTAGAGGTCGCTCAGCGATGATTTCTATTTCCGCTGTTGATAGCAGGAAAAAATTTTCTTTTTTCAATAAAAAAATTTTTCTTCACGAACTAATTGACGGATTTCACTGCGTGATACATTTTCGCGTAGGGAATTAGATGCTCTACGAAAATGTCTGATACGATATTTCGATAAAACCGCTCGTTCAAAAGTTATTCGAACTTTTTCTTCAAAAATATCTCTTTATTAATACCTTATATTGAGGTGTTTTGGAAAAAAAGTTCAAATAATGTTTGAACGAGTGGTTTTATCGAGTTATCGTATGGAACATTCTCGTAGAGTATCTTGTTCCCTACACCAAAATGTATCATACAGTGGAATCCGTCTATTAGTTCGTGAACAAACAAATTTTTATTGAAAAAAGAATTTTTTCCTGCCATCAGCAGCGAAAATAGAAACCATCGATGAGCGACCTCTAAATATTGATATTCAAAGCTAATATTTTCACAGACACCTTTTGTCGATGCCCTGAAGATAATTAGAAGGCGGGTTGCGTGAAAACAAGTAAAGTCGTTTTTTTTGAATAATTTTTTTCTTCAAAAATACCTCAATATGAGCATCGAATCGAATAACTTTTGAAGAGGCCGTTTTATCGAAATATCGAAAGGGACATATTTGTAGTGCATCTGATTGCCTACACGAAAATGTATCACACAAAGAAATCCGTCTATTGGTTTGTGTTCTAGGAATTTTTTATTGAAAAAAGAAATTTTTCCCCTGCTATTAGTAGGCAAAATAGAAATAATTGATGAGCGACCTCTAAATGTTATTATATGGAGCTCATATTTTCACAGAGGTCTTTTTTCGATACCCTAAAGATAATTAGGGGGGGGTTTCGTGAAAACAAAAGAAGTCGATTTTTTTGAATCAGTCTAATATATATATATATATATATATATATATATATATATATATATATATATATATATATATATATATAGATCGTTCTTCATTCATAGGTATTTCGAGTGGAAATTTCGATGGAAAATCACACAGTCGACAAATAAATCATGGCGAATGGAACAGCGTGTTCTAGAACTCGCAGCAAGGCTAATTCTAGCATAATCAAAGGCCGAAACCAGAAAAGACCTGCTGTTGAAATGGGACTGCCTGCCCTTAATGTATCATTTTATCGACAGACGTGGACGATTCGGCACGCGATCTCAGGCGGAGAAAATAGCCTAAGAACACCACAAAGCCTCCCTTGCTAACGACCAACTTTCGGAACGGGCTCAACGACTCGTGGTTTACCTCAGACTGCGAAGAAGTAACGCGTCCTAATTGAATGACTCGGAACTAATTGATTCCTGGCAGACGCGGTGTTTTAATAAATTCCGGATCGATGAAATGCGACACAGGTGCGTTCCGGAATAGAGTTTGTTTGCATACCACTGAGGAGACGCTGCCTTATTGAAGAAACTTATTATATCACCTATTTTCCTAGTCCCTCATGGTATTAAATTGCATTGCATGGAGTTGTTGGTGAAGGTGACATTTCAACACCTCACAACTCGCTAGATTCTGCTTGTACGATGGAATTTTATCCTCGATAGCACACCACTTCGTCCCTAAGAACGTAGACCATTAAATACTTAAGGTGAAACAATACACTGGCTGGTTCAAATTCCATTGTTGGCTCAGCACTCTCATTCGCCTGCTTTTTACGTGTACCCATTTTCTTCGAGACTCACGAAAACATTCTAGATGTGCAATTAATCATCGCTGGAAGATTATCTGAAGTTTTCAACCCGTTATTCTTCGACTCATCTTCCCCTAACTCTAGCCAGTTTCTACCTGCTATCTCTCCTATATCATGCACCCATCTTCTTGATCTATCTCTACTTCTCTTGGTTCCATCCATAGTGGTTCTCTTAGTGTCCATCTGCAAGTGTTATTCGATCCATTCTTCGTTCGCTATTTCTCCTCCTGTTATCCTGATTATCAAATGTTCCATAAATACACCTCATAAAGCACCAACGAAGATGGGAAAAGTGGTTATAGTGTTCCAATTTTTCCATGCCCTCCGGATTTCCCGAGTGTGAAAAATAAATGAAATGTAAAGAACCTTTTACGCTACCCGATAGAAAGTTTCGACACGAGTTCACAAACAATCTTTTCCAGCATGAAAACTGGGAAAAAAGCTGTATTTTTTTAATCCCCCGCGTCCTTGTTACGGAGGATTGATAGAACGATAACGGAGCTTTTCGGGATTTGGACAAACATGCAATGTGTCAGTTCGTGGCAATAAATATCTCGAATATTCATGAAATCATTGTTTTCGAACCTGCACAGGTTTGCTCGAGAGGCTCTGCTTGCTTTCGCCCGTAAAAAACTCAGAATTTACATGAATATGACATCCTAACAAGTCTTGCTTGCTCGAAAATTTGTCAGTTGATAGTCCGTTAATTTGCTCAAAGTGTACATGAAGCTTTGTTTAGTGCCTGCTCTTTTATATGCCTGCTCTCACCTTCTTAGAGTAAGATCCCAGGACACCAGACTAGACTCATTTTCTGAGAAACAAAATTACGTTTGAAAGCAAATGTTGACTTCAGCAGACACTCAAATAGTTGCTCCTCAAAATATTAGACGCGTCAGGGTTAAGTTGTTTGTTTTGTGAGCTCTGGCAGTGTTGATTATATTTACTTATAACCTCACTCCTTCAAAATTGTCAGTAAGAATGTTTAAAAATGAAGTACTTATAGAGTACCACCAGGCACCACTAGACCTCATACATGTTTATTCTCAGAAATCGAGTAAGGCCTTAAGGACCTGGGACCTTATACTATGCAGCTTGATTTCATCCTGTCTCGGTGTGAACTGTCTCATATTTTATGTATTAACATTAACGTATTCCAGGTTGTGTTGGGACTAGCATCATGTGGTAATGTGTTCAAAGGGTAGGTAGACATTGCAATCACGTTCAAAATCGTCTCATCGAATTTTTTCATCATTATTCACGACTTTATCGAATATTTACCAACGCCTTTATTGTTCTCGTCCAGGATAAGAGCACCTTGAAATGCTAATAGTTCCTAGTCATGCTACGTGGATTCGCTCGAACTTTGTTGCAGAGAGAATTAATTGCATCTGGGATTTAGAATCTTAAAGCTGCGTTATTGTGTACAAGGTTACAATTGCACAGGCTGACCAGGGGGTTGAAATTTTGGATGCTGGTCAGTCACCCTAGTGGTCGGACGAAATCGTTGCTTAAATTCCATTTTCCAACGAAGTTCATAGGTCCGTTAGAGTATCACCAAGACGAAAATCCTAACAAAAATGCTCTTTATCTGGCATGTTCCAACTCAACACAAAAGACTCTGATCTAATGGGAATGAGCCCACCTCGCTGATAGCAAAAACAATTGCTGGGAGATAAATGTAATGATAAACACCAGAATCCGAAAATATCGGTGGCCGTGACTTAGTCAGTATAGCGTTGGCAGTACTGTTATGCATCTACCCATGAGAAGTTTCAATAACCTCAAGATATAGGTGAGCGCTTGTCTATAACGATTTGATCCCAATTAATTGATGCTTTCAAGCTGTTTCTTCCCTCATCTCAACCTGAATCGTTGGGATTCTTCATCCCTTAAGAAGAATTTAGACTTTGAAGAATTAAACTGAGCCATAACTCAATTGGTAAAATCTTCTTCTGTTGCCTTCTAGGTCCCTCTGGCTAACTTTCGGACATAATCTTTGGTCTTCAGAATTCCCTTCAATATTCCGAATCAAGATACAAAGTTTGTTCTTAATCATGAGAGTTTATCCAACCAGATCATGATTTTCAGATTTCAAAGACCGCAACAGCGAAATTATTATTCACAGATGATTTCCGCGAACCGAATAAAAACTGTGGAAAACTGTTTAAAGCTAAAACAGGAATAACACCCCTGGTGAAACATTATAGGCCATTCTTGATGTTTGCATTTATCATCCTACGCCTACTGCGTCGCGGATTAATTTAAACTCACCCCGAGCCTTTCCATCTTCATCCCTTATTCTCTCTGGGTATAATCACTCTGAATATTTCACGGCGTGGAGGTTTTGAAGGCATCGTACGTGTTTTGTCTTGTTGCTACTGACACGTCGCTGCTTTCAGGGTTGATTAAATCATGTGTTCTTTCCGTTTTTCCCCGTTAGATTGTTTCCCAGATCTCGCCTTACTTACCGTTCAGAGATTATCTAACGTCAGCACATTCTCTTCTCTGTTAAGTCATCAGCGTATTCTGCCTGAAAAGGAGGGATGTGCGAGATGAATCTCTATAATCAGTTGACTAGTTAACAACATTCTCCTTCCTAGTAAAACTGCACTATTGTCAGCATGGCGTGAAATACCTTCCTAACCTTTCACCAAACCAGTACAGTCGCTCACCTCATTGTCATGAAAGCAGGCAGTTTGAACGCTTCGATCTCATTGTTTTTTCCGTTGTTGCAGCTGTGACAACACCGCATGGCATGCCGTCGCAGCAGACAGGAGCAGCTCGAACAGTCAGGTCACCATGGTGAAGACGTTTCAGGCCTACCTACCACAATGCCATCGTACCTACTCTTGCATCCACTGCCGGGCCCATCTAGCCAATCACGACGAGCTCATTTCGAAGGTTGGTACACGATCGTAACGATTAAACAATAGGGTTGCAATATATGGTAATAGTAGCCATAAACAATTAAAAAATTCAATGTGAGAAGTGATTTGGGAGTTACAGTGACCTTCGAATGA
This sequence comes from Hippodamia convergens, assembly GCA_038502775.1. Classification (NCBI taxonomy): domain Eukaryota; kingdom Metazoa; phylum Arthropoda; class Insecta; order Coleoptera; family Coccinellidae; genus Hippodamia; species Hippodamia convergens. The sequence goes on from CM076612.1 coordinate 12,766,761, forward strand.
GCCCTACTCACTGTTTCAAGAAAAAATCACTAAAAACTACCCTGAATGTTTAAGATTATTCCAATAGAAACAAGTTGCCAAGAATACCAAACAGTAAGGTCATTTTCAAGAACTTCTAGATCCTCACAAGCTCATGCTCTTTTATGTAAAGCTCAGGGAGAGTACATTCATTACAGCCCCTTGAGAATGAGGAAAAGTTTCATGAAAATGGCCAAGTCTTTTGGTTAACCTCATACTCATTTTTGAGGAGTTGACACATATATTATGCTATCCTCTGCTTGATCCTCATACCACTAATTTCCTTACTAATTCAAGGCATGATTCTTGAAGTTCAAATTGAAAACATTCAAGTTTTTTAATATTTCAGTACGAATAGAGTAAGATAACAAAATTGGTATGGAGAAAACCTTCTAGATTAGTCTCTGCATAATATATATTCTAAAACGAGCGACGAAGGAGCGAGTTTTCGATAGCATGAGTATTGGAATGGCCTTCTGCAACGAGTATTAGACGGTATTTTCTCTATTTCAGTCAATTTTTATGAAATACTCCCGAAATTCAAAGAAAATCCAGATTAGTGACTTTTGTATTATATCTTGGCAGTTGGTGTGACATACGAAATTTGACAAATAACGGAATTTGAATTGATTTGATTCGAAACTTGATTCGATCGGAGGTTAGTACTGACAACCATAAAACGAAGAATATAACTGAAAACAATGCTGTAATGAGTTTCATTACAGCACTACTTTTAGTACTGTAATGAATTCATTACGATACTGAAATAGAGAAATAATAATATTTGTTGTATTCCATTCTCTATTTGAATAATATTTGTGTCGGCTCCAGTAATTCGATCAAGCTTCGTACTTTAGATGGACCTTTCATCTTGTGTGATCAGCATGTTTATCAACAAACAAGACCATATGCATGTATGCTAATTTTCGTCCAATAATGCTGGGAAGTTCAGGAACCTTTACAATTATTGTCTTAGCACATCATCAGGTCTGTATTTGATCTAGCTCCACGATAAGACGTTTATTGGGGGATGATAACGAAATGAGAAGTAGTCCGTCAAATTAAACAGATTTAAATTCAAATGAAGAGGGGCTAGAATTGATTTTTGTGGAAGGCCATAATTCAGGGTTCCGAAACATCATAACTGTTAAATTCTTTCGCCCATTGTGGAGCCGCCATTTATACAGAGATCCTGTGGATCGTAGACCTTCTCTGGTTCCTGGTAATTTAATAGCTCTGTTTAATTGAAACGAGCAGACGGGTCGGGTGCATATAGGGAAATGCAAGCTCTCCGTTTAGTGTAATTGACCCCAGTCTGGCGACATCCTCTAATAAAAATTGCACTTTTAACGAGGTCATTCGGGTTCACTCGGGGCGGTCGCCATGCGATTGGATAAGACGATCGTAATGCACTATAACTTTTTACAGCGGATAATTCTGCAATGTAGCCGAAAAGAGCCTTCGAGCTTATTCCGTCGCCTTCGGTGTTGATACTTTGTCCTTTGAAGTCTTGCGGAGAGAACATAATTGAGTTTTTATTGATGTTGCCGCGAATAACGTTAGAATTTTAAATTAAAGTTTTCTATGTTGTGTTTACAAGGCATGAATTAAGCTCATTGACTCCCTTCGTTGTTTTTGAAATGGCAATATCTTGTAGCCAAGCAAGAAATTCAATATCGATACTAAAACTGTATGTACTAGCTACCTTCATTTTGACTATTTAAAAATGGCGTCCGCAGTTCCATATTAAACTGAATTCCTCTTTCTACAATCGGTTTCTGGCGCGATATTGCGTTCGTAAACTGCTTCAAGTGTTGAAATGGAAGAAAGCTAACTGTCTTTTCTTTTTTTGCAGTCATTCCAAGGCAGCCAAGGACGGGCGTATTTGTTCAACTCGGTGTAAGTAATGTTGGACTATGAATGTATTTAATGAAGTGAAAACCCTTCCCCCTCTAGCGAACGAGAAATGCAAATTTGCACTTAATCGCGAATATTCAGTGAGAGATAGGACTCCGGGTTCTTCCATGAATACGTAAGATGATATGTTGCAGAAAGGATCATTTTAAAAATTCCTCATCAGATCTTAAAAATGAATATTCGGTTTTATCTGACATGTGGGCTGGAATACAGATGGACTGTCTGAAATCTTGAGCTGGAACCACATGTTTACTTGCTCTTTCGCATTTTGAGTAGATATAAGACAAATCTTCTTCCGATTCTTCACCCATTACAGCCTTCTGAGATAGAACATAAGTCTCCAGGTTTTTGGGTTAACCTCATGCTCATATTTTATTCCAACCTCTATCCTATATACTCCCCAAAATTTGCCACCAATTTCCTTACTCATTCAAGGCAATTGTAGTTCCAATTGTAAACATTCCAGTTTTTTAATATCTAAGTACAAGTAGAGTAAGTAAGTTTACTTAAGTGTTATATTTTATGCCGAAAAACCTTCTAGATCAGCCTCTGTTCAAATAATAATATTTGTGTCAACCCCAGCAATTCGATCAAGCTTCGTACCTCAACTAGAGGCAGTTGGACCTTCCATCTTGTGTGATCTATTTGATCAGGATGTTTGCCAGCAAACAAGGGGAAGTTCAGAAACCTGTACAATCGTCTTAGCACTCTATCAGGTCTGTATTTGATCCGATGCCACGACAAGATCTCAATTGGGGTCGCAGTGGCTATTCCGAAGAGCCTTTTAGAAGTTTTAGTTGAGGCATAATCTAAATTGAAAAGAATAACCCAAGAAGAAAGACCTCGGTCAATGTTTCTTTGGTATACAAAAGCCAACATCTCAAAGAGATGGACCACAGGCTTCAAGATCAAGTCGAGAGAGGTCTGAGAAAAAATTGTTTGATGTGGGTATGGAAAATCATCAGGAGATCATCGTAATTGGAATTACCATATTGTTTGGTTGAGTGAGGCAAGCGATTGAAGTATAGACTTTAATCAGTTGTGAGGTTCATTTCCCGAATAGACAGCTCCCGCTATGTACTGAATCAAACAACTGAGAAAAAGCTCAAATCTTCTCAAAGTTTCTGTTCCTACTTCCAACGCTTCTGCCTTGGTATTTTGACAGCCCTCTTCAGACTGAAGTGTTTCCACAATTGCCCCTGCTGTAGGTTCACGCCTCACTTCCCCGAATCGTGATTAACTGTTCCAGAACAACGGCTACTAATTTCGAAACGTTCAATCATCTGGACGGGCATCGCAGTTCTTTGGCCGTAGCGAAAAACAGGCGAGAAAATCCTTGCCCGTGTCGATTGATCCGAATTTCAACGAAAATTAATCCGCAACCGGTTTCTTTCGGAACCCGGAACGAATTGGAGGGGATATCCGGCTCGAAGGACCAGAATATGTTGGAATAATAACCCGACGTGCAGATGAGGGAGTTGAGTTTGCCACAGATAAGAGTCCCTGGTCTTCTCCATTGCAGAAAGTTTCCACTGCGAACCGTTTAAGCGTTGCCATTTTTCAGGTGAACTATTTATCATCTGTCACCTTGTCTGGATCCTCCGATATCTATTCATGGTTCTTCCAATGCTCCAGGAGGTTGAGAACGCTGTCGTCCCAGTTCCATTCATTCCCGTCTGGTGAATAATACATGACATGTAACCGTCGTTTCATGTCATCGCTTACCATTGATAACCGAACACAATTTCCATTCCGATTGTTGAGAAGGGATATTCGGAACTGCGAGATTGTTGGAATGATTGGAACCAGCTGGGTCGTATCTGCTCGGTTTGGAGGTTTAAAGCTCCATCGTCCCGTCAGCTGCCATCCCCTGTAATATTCATTGATCATTATCCGGGACATATCATTGGAATAACTTCATTTCGAACCTAGGAGACCTACCTAACCTAACCTAGGAGACCTACGTTGTGAATAAATTCAGTTTCCGAAGACTTCACAGTAGGAAAAACTTACCTAAAGGTCGTAAAATTATTAAATATATACTTTTACTGACGGGGCTCGACCCCTCGACTATTGAATTCATGATTAGGTGTGCCAAATCACTGAACTAGTTGAAATTATGTTTAATTTATAACTTCACCTCCACTAATTGATTTTTTTTCAGGGTAAACGTTGGATGTGGTCCGGCAGAAGAAAGAGTGCTTTTAACAGGCCTCCATGCCGTGGCTGATATATACTGCGAATGCTGCAAAACCATACTTGGCTGGAAATACGTGAGTTGAAAGAGTGTAAAACGATTGAAGAGACGTACAATCCAATTGGGATTCTCAATATCTCATTTTTTCAGGAGCACGCCTTCGAATCCAGCCAGAAATACAAGGAGGGTAAATTCATCATCGAACTAGCTCATATGATCAAGGAGAATGGATGGGAATGACCGTTTCACGTTTCAAGCAGGAGCTGCGCCATCTCTCGTCATGTTACCGAAGAAGAGCTTGATGATAAGCTATTCCTCACACGCATATAAGGGTCTAGTGTACAATACGAACTTTTGTTTCCTCGATTGGACCTAGGCAGTGCGCAGAAGTGTGATAGTGGACACAAGTGATACTGGGTATCGCATCTTTCTTGAGTTCGATTTGGAAATTTTTTTTCTGGATTTGTTTTGAGTAGTTGGAGTATCCGGGGACATTGTATAATTGTTATAAGTAGAGGATAAGTCTTGTAAATGTGTCGATTGATTGGGTAAAGTTTAAAGCGCGCCTAACTGACTGAAAATGAATCTCACTGTAGGAAAACAAACTGAATTTTCGAGAATAGAACCAAATAAAAGTTATCAAAACAAATTTGTACCCCAAGAAATGACTTTCAGATGCTGCAATTTTCAAAAATGTGCTCAATTATTCATAAACGCATACTCATATCATAATTCATTATTATTATAATGTAGTACTTCAAATGTTCACTTCTTTCAATTACTTCATTTGGAAGTACGTCTAGTCTTTGCTCATTCCTTCCTGGCATTTCATAAGCCTCAATTACACCTGGGCAGTTTTTTTGTATTATTGTATTCGAAGACAACGAGAATGAGAAATTCTGATGAACTGGTTTGATTTGAGATTCAGCTGGACTCGCTATATTATTGGACCAAAATGATTATAACGAAAAATTCTCGGATAATACCAGTATGTCAGTTCTGAGGGGTTCTCCAGTACTTTTTCGATTAGATGCCTACTTCTAGTCAATTTCCTCCAATGTTGATTCGACTGAAATTCGGGAAAAATGGTTGCGTTTTCATTTCTCGACTAAAAAATCTAAACTTTATTAAATTCTAGATTTTTTTAAACATTCAGTGTTTTTATTGAAACAAATACATGCGGGTACGTTGGACAATCAAATAAAGTGAAATTTAATTCATGCACACTTTCGAAAACTTCAATAAATTTTTTTACGTTCAAGACTTCACTCGCTGGAATTGAGTATCAACTGACATGTACACTTTGAAACAAAAGAAGTTTCGGAAATGTTAGTAATCACGATATCCTCAATAGTTAATTAATTTTCAACAATTTTCTTGAGAAATACCACTTCAAATACATGGAATAGAATGATGCAATTGTGGGACAATCATAATAAGATTTTAATTGTTCCATTTGTTGGAAAACATGAATAAAATGTTGATATTCAATTTCCTTTGTCGAGTGCTGATTGGAAATTTTTTGTTTTTGAACCATACTTGGATGATCTTGACCCTTGTAAAAGCATACTGTGGTAGATTTTAACTGTGTCTGTGGTAAAGAATCTGTGGTACATGATCAGACGCAGTGCGAGGGCACTGCTAAACTTTTCATATTCATAATAATTATTATTATACATGTAGAATTTTCATAATCGATCGTGGGTCTGCATTTTTACGACCCCAACGCTATTTAGATTTTTTTTTCCTATGTATACTATAGTTCATGACGGAAATAATGGAAAACATTCAGATATTCTAAATAATAAAAACTAACTCGAATAAAGAAGGTTAAGTATAGAAAAAATTAAAATTCACAATGAATAAACATTATCGATGCATATAAAGAGAAAATGATCATTGAAAATACTACATTATATTATTCAACATCATGATATTTTTGAACCCATCTTTCTAGAAATCATGAAATATTTTATACATGTAAAACGTTTAATTACAACTGCAATTACAGTTTGTAGAGATGTAGGATTAAGCACTCAACATACTTGAATCAATAATCCATTTTTTTACTTACTACCTTTCAGGAATTGCTATTGGAAAAAATCAAATACCAGATCGAAATAATTTTTATATAGGTGAAGAAGAGTAGTTAAACACTTTCAATGCTGATCAATGTTCAGACTACTTCATATAGTGGGATCACATGAATGCATATTATATTTGGATGGACGATTGAGAAAGGAACTGGAAACAGAAATTCAGTTATTCGTGTTGTTGGTCTTAGATGGTGCTTCTAACAATAATGATAATCTAAATCTACATATTTGCAATATGTATTTAGTTAAGAATGAACATAGGGAACAGTGGATTAACGTGAACTTCATCGCATCAAGATTCTCAAGTAGTTTATTTTGAATTACAGATTATATTAATCTGAGTCAAAAATTTTCAGGAGCGAATGTATGAATAAGAGAAATCCACGATGCCGTGAAGTTCAGTAAAGTGTGTTTTTTAAATAATGTTTGTGATAGTTATGTGATATAATTTTTTCTTGAGTGGCAACAATTATTATCGGGCTTTCATCTCACGCGGTGGTTTGGGCACTGAGATTCTTGAAATATATTATTCTAAATTTTTTAATATATTGGTTGTGAGTGTTAACTAGCTAACTCCAACATTACGGAGGATCAAAATAAATCTGATTATTAAAATATTCATGGGGACTTGTTTTTCTTACATAACCCAGAACTTAAAATCAAATCAACTGGATAAAAATATTATTTTAGAGTTAGCAGGTTAATATACTCAACCAATGATTTTAATAAACTAATTTTTGGAAAAAAACCGCAAAATTACAGTTATTTGTAGTTGACTCTGAAAACTTCATTGAGGTCAAAATCAAAAACTTAATATTATCATTTTTGGAACTTTTAAAGACCTAGCAAAATTTTTTTTATTCCAGAAATGATTGATTTCCTTATTTCGAAAGCAGGGAATAAATTTCAAGAGAATCTTGGGTCCCAACCTTCTTTGATACACAGATTTTAGGGACAGTAATCATATGAATCCCTCTCAATGTACGGCCACTCGCTTTTAAGTTGAATCCTATTTGTATAACACACGTGTTACTTCATATAAAATCATATTGTCTCATTGCATTCATACTGCCAGTAGCGTTAGTGTTGTCATTAATATTAATATTCAACTAAATATACTTTTACGTTTATATTTTGTATTGTCCTTAGTCAAATATAATAACTGATCAATTCATCTTGATGATATGGATTACTTTTATTTTCGAGTATCTCTCGATGAGTAAGATTTAATAAATCATACAAAATCTGACTTTGTTTTTGATTTTGCGCAGTTTAAGTTGAGTTCCCTACCATAGAAATGTCCAATTCCTCATAAAGATAGTTGGGGAATAAACATTAGTTTCGACGAAGATTAAAAAGAAAATGTTTTCAATTCTAGCATCGTCGATGCACATGTACAAAAAGAACAAGTCAAGGAGGTTATATGAAACTCTATGGGCTTGAGGCAGGTGTAGACACGTTTTTTCATCCATTACTGAACTGAACAGCAGTTGCATAGATAAATAAGCAGTTGGAAAAAGTGGCTCAACAGCGTAAGTTTTCTCTGAGATAGGTATTTGTAAACATAGAGTGTATTTTGTTGTATTTAACTAACATAGCTGTACTTATATTAAAGTAACATAGAACTTTTTAGCCATATTGATATATTGTTAAATATCCATTATTCAAACTTGTCTTCTACTCCATCGATACAATCGTATTATTTTCCTTATCAACCCTTTATCTACGCCCATGGGAGGTTCGTATATAGAAGGCCGTTGAAAAAATGATTTTTCGCCGGTCATCAATGACTTAACCATAACTATGTTTTTCTTTGTGTTTATCTCATTCGGTTCCATTATAAGATTTTCAATCAACAATTCTGACTCAAAACTTTGTACTGCCAGGTGGCTCCATCTATCCTGTATAAAACAGACGAAGTAACCTAAACGGTAGCTATCTTCAGAGGAATCAGATGATTAGATACAAAAAAATTTAAATGTTAAATCATGGTGTCAATGATTCTATTGAAGGTCTGCGATGTAATTTCATATTTTGTGCATTGGCCTCGATACGAGAGGGTAATGGGGGTAATTAACCCCCCCCTAGGAGAATATTGACTTTCAAAAAATAAGTCGTACACTCATGACATACTAACATATCATGATAATATACTATATTCTAAAATTTTTAGCTATCCTCAGAGGAATCAGATGATTCGATAAAAAAATTTACATGTTAAATCATGGTGTCAATGATTCTATTGAAGGTCTGCGATGTAATTTCATATTTTGTGCATTGGCGTCGATACGAGAGGGTAATGGGGGTAATTACCAACCCCCCTCCCTCCCTAGGAGAATACTGACTTTCAAAAAACAAGTCATACACTCATGACATACTAACATATCATGATAATATACTATATTCTAAAATTTTTTACTCCCCCCAGAAAACATCCCTAGCGATACATCCTTGATTTTGTGTTTACGCCAGTAGTTAACTTGAGAGATTGAAGTAGCAGTTTTATATTGAACACCATCATCAACATGAGCATTGAAAAGTGATGAAATGAACAACTAAAATACACGACGAATAGTTGATAATTATCTGCGAGGTTGGAATATTGAACTTATCACGATGACTGAGTTGAGATTGAACTTCTATAATTACTTCTCTCACAAACTTGATTAACAATTTTTACAGGTAGACGCAAGTAAAAAGCGTAGAGAAGTTAAAAAAGAACGTAATAATACAGTGTGCTAATTATAAAAAGAACCTAAGTGAAGATGTTCGTTTGGTTTCGATATTACCTCGATATCCTTATCGATGCAGTGTTCGGATTCTTCTACAACTTCTACAAACAAAAAGTATGCCCAGCAGACAACCCTATCCTCTTAAAAAGTGCCACTTCAATAGCTAGGAAAATAAGAAGAAAAGAGATCAAAGCTGAGGAAGTCGTGCGGGCTTTCATAAGTCGAATAAAACAAGTCAATTCCATCCTGAATGCCGTAGTGGATGAAAGATTCAAAGAAGCAATAGAAGAAGCCAAAAATATCGACAAGCAGATAGAGATTGGTGAAATAACAGATTTAGATTTCAAAGAAAAACCATTTTTAGGTATGTTAAAAAAAATTTCTTTTCGTTGAAACGAATATAATGTATTATCTAGGAGTACCATTTACCTCTAATGAAAGCATAGCTGCCAAAGGAATGTCATTTACTTTCGGAATATTCGCTCGCAAAGGAAGAAAAGCAACAGAAGATGCAGTAAGTGTTAGAATTATGAAGAGTGCTGGGGCAATCCTTCTTGGTAATTAAGATAACCTTTATATAATCAAATCAAGTCACAAGATTTGTTGCAGGAGTCACAAATGTCCCCCAGTTGAACATGTGGCAAGAAACCATGAATCCGATATACGGATTGACGAGGAATCCATACAACACATCTAGGAATGCTGGAGGTTCTTCAGGTGGTGAGGGTAGCATCATAGCAGCTGGTGGATCTCCAATGGGTCTAGGTAATGAAGAATTAGCTATAAATTTCCAATGCTCCTGCAAAGAAATACCATTAACAATTTGAAAACTTTGTCTTGACACTACGAAGGTTATGTTACATAATAACTTTGGTCTGTTTGAGGTTCCCGATAGAGATATTCGATTTTATGGATACTACCTCTTAGAACTAGAAGAGTGTTTTATACTTATGAATTAATATTTCCACATTTTCTTTGATTTAAGTTGTATTGTTGGAATTTTCCCTCTATTTTGCAGTCTTTTCATTCTATTACTGGTTTCAGGTACCGACATTGGAGGATGCTTAAGAATTCCAGCCTTTATGTGTGGAATCTTCGGACACAAACCAAGCTGTGGCCTCATAAGTACCAAAGGTTAATAAAAGAAAACTTCATCGAGAGATCGTCTTTTTTGACAATGATTTTTCCAGGAATAACCTTCAAAACTGGGAAAAAAGAAGAAAGAAAAAGCATGGTTGTTGCTGGGCCCATGACCAGACATGCCGAAGATATTATTCCGATGCTGAAAGTATTAATGAGTGCAAACGAATCCTTAGTGGACTTGGACAAACCGGTGGATATTGAAAGTATCCGTGTGTATTACATTGAGGATCCGCAAGATCCTACCATCAGTACTATAAGAGATGAGATGAGAGAATGCATGGAAAAGTGAGTAATTCTCCTTTATGATATGATAAAGTGTT